>JACSVZ010000002.1:20753993-21213109 GCA_014706295.1 Lycocorax pyrrhopterus obiensis | reverse complement strand
AAGAGAGTCAGAAAATAACATATCTTCCTTTTATGCACAAAAATGCTAGTCTCCAATATATAAGATCCCAAAATACAGGCAATGAATCAGCATAATACGAATAGAATCACAGAATTGTTTAGGTTGGAAGAGACCTTTAAAATCGACTCCACCTGTTAACCCAGCACTGCCAGGCCCACCACTAAACCATGTCTCTCAGTGCCACATCTACATGTCTTTTAAATACCCCCAAGGACAGTAACTCAAATGCTCCCCTGGGCAGCCTGTTCCCGTGCTTGACAACCCTTTCTGTGAAAAAAATTTTCATAATATCTATTCTAAACCTCCTCTGGTGCAACTCAGGCATTTCCTCCTTGCCCTGCCACTTGTTACCCATGAGATGAGACCGACTCGCACCCGGCTACAAGGTCCTTTCGGGATTGTAGTAGGTTGTAGTTGTAGAGAGCCATAAGGTCTCCATGAGACTCATTTTGCCCAGAATAAACACCCTCAGCTGCCCTCAGCTGGTCCTCACAAGACTTGTGCTCCAGCCCCTTCCCCAGCTCCATTGCCCTTCTCTGGGCTCGCTCCAGACCCTCAATGTCTTTCTTGCAGTGATGGGCCCAGAACTGGACACAGCACTCGAGGTGCGGCCTCACCAGTGCCCAATGCAGGGGGACAGTCCCTGCCCTGGTCCTGCTGGAAACACGATTTCTCATACAGGCCAGGACTGGCCTTCTTGGCCATGTGGGCAGAGCTGGCTCATGTTCAGCTGCTGTTGACCAGTACCTCCAGGCCTTTTTCTGCTGGGCATCTTTCCAGACACTTCCCCCAGCCTGTAGGGCTGCCTGGGGTTGCTGTGAGCCAAGGGTAGGACCCAGCACTTGGTCTTGCTCAATTTCATACAGCTGGCCTTGGCCCATCAATCCAGCCTGTCCAGACCCCTCTGCAGAGCCTTCCTGACCTCCAGCAGATCAACACTCCTGCCTGGTCAATTAGATGCAGGGCTGATTAGGCTATCTTTTCATCAGGCACAATATTTTCACACTTTTGTGAGCACCTTCAGCTGGATCCATTCTGACACAAATATACTGTGCATTGAGTTTAAAACAGTTTCCACTAAGAGAACATGCCTTGTGATTTCAGATGAAAATCAGGACTATTATCTTTAATATTACCACATTTGAAAGTGAACTTGCTTTCAGACTCCTTTGAAGGAATGAGATCTGCTAGCATTCACAAATGGCCCAAGAGACAGGTAACATATTAAATGAATAATTTTGAACTTGGTAGGTGGTTTTATTTGAAATGTGTCATAAGCCTAAAATATTGAGCTTCCAACAATTAAAAAAAATATTTCCATATTCCAATTAACATTCTGAACTTTACTTTCAGGAAAATTCTAATTTTAAAGCATTCTTATAAAGTAGTCTGCAAATACATGCAAAGAATTTACAAGAAATTTCACTTTTCAATATACTGCGTGGCATGATAGAGTTGCAGGAGTTCTTAGGACTGGGGGACTGGAGAAGTCAAAATCAGGATAGATCACATCGTTTAGGGGCTAGAATTTCCCAAGTCAGAGAACTGAGGTGGAGTTTGCATGATGGATAATATATAGCTTTTTCTTCCCAATTCCTAGCATCAAGAGTCATAATAAAAGAACTCTTATAACTTCGTAACAGAGATGGGTCTGGCACTCTGCTAGCTAGTGAGATGTCCTCAGAACACTAGAAGAACATCAGTCTCTTACTAATAATTTGCTGCTGTGACATCTGTGCACCTGGGAATGCATTTCTAAGTTTCTGTAATTGTGAAATACCTTCTTGTTTTGTATATGGATCAGTGTGCTCAACACAGCAACAATTCAGACTCCCAACGCTCCATGATTCACTATTGACTGCTATTTATTCCATCCCCATCTCATACTAATAATTGTTGTAGATATTAAAAGTACATTGTTGTAACTTTCAGCAAATGATCAGAGTCAACAAATCATTTTGCTGACAAAAGTGATATTGCTTATATGAGGCTCTCAGATACTTGAAGGTGGAGTAAGAAGAATAAATTAGGCATCTAACAGAGATTTGATCGCTGTCATCTCAACAACAAGATGTTGACAGCTAGAATAAATAACTTCTCAGGAGCAACTTGTTAAACTGGGTTAAAAGAGGATCTGTAATGATGTGGCCTGCTTTAATACCTCCTGCCAATCAGATTATATTTATTACTCTGCTGACTGTACAGCATGATTCAGTTTGTGTGAAACTAGAGGGTGTCACAAGATACAGACACTCATATTTCCTGAAAGCAATTGGCAGAAATGTGGATATAAAACAACAGCATGCTGGTGTCAGAAGAAAGACAAAAGGCTTTCATGAGAGTTATTTAGGGCTAGCAGAGTGCTGGTCTAAGGCAAAGTGGCCACACTTGCCATCTAAAAAATGTGTCTCTGTGTCTCTGTGCACGCATCAGGAAAACCTTTGAAAGTAGTACATATACATCAGCTCATATTACCATTAAATATCCTTGAGAGTAAGTTACGGGGCACCATCAGCCTCTTCAAGCAAGCAAAAGTCCTTCCTGAATTATTATGAGTGGAAAGTTAAACTACCAAATTCAACCCACCCAAATGTAAACAAAGAAATTAATAGTGCTGCTCAGAAAAGGGTTGTAGAGCAGAACAGGCATGAAAATTTCACAGCAATACTAGTACTAGTGACCTGACAAATTACATTATATCTTGTAGTTTAGAACATTAACACCTATTTTTATGAACTGACAAAGCATATAGCTAAAAGGAGCTACTAGCTTTTAAGCAGGTCTTTTGATACAAAGCACCCTCTGTTTGCCAAAGGTATACATCATAGTCAATGTAACTTCATTTCTTTGCTGGTAGCTGGATGCAAAGACATTCTGCAAGTGTTTTCCCTTGGCTTTTGAATTGCTGGATCTTTCCTCTGTGCTCTCTTTCAAACCAGCTTGTAAGTATGTGAATACCAGAACTAATGCAGACTTTCATGGTTATCCTTAACTGATATTAGGTTTAAAAGCAAAATCAACCTTCTCCTTCTAGTCAGTGTCACCTCTTTAAGAGGAGATATTTGGCCATTCTGACTCAGCATCTTTCTGGCTTGGGACTCCAATAAAAGGCCCACAAGTTAAAGCTGGAGGAGAATGTACCTTCCCCTTCTGGAACAGACTGGTGCTCAGACACTTTTCCGGGGAAGCAAGAAGATTAACTTCTAGGCAGCGTGATAGGCTCAAATCCAATTTTTAATTTTTTTTTTTAGAAATTGCCCTTCTGAGCTCTTCATAGTCTAATCTGAAGTGGTGGTTCCTCTGAAGCTGTGACCCTACCTTGGAAAAACCAGAGACTGGAAGGAGCAGAAGAGTGCTTGGATGAGAAAGCCTGGGCAGCACGGCAAGTTACAGCCTCACTGGGAAGTCCTTGTGTTTCCTGTATCTCCTCCAACATGCTGGCTTTGTTTCACACACAAGGCTCTGTATATTTATTCATTAATTGGAATATCTGTCTGTTCTGCTTCATTCCTGTTTACCATGTCCACAGACATTTGTGGTCAATTGCCAGTGTTTTTAGCAATGGTTTTGTGTGTAATCATGGATGAAATCATTAAGTAGTAACTAAGCAATTATCCATGAGGAAATTCTTGTAACAGCACAACCCAGTCACTACCACTAATAACCCCATGCCCAAACATTTTAGATCAGTCCTAGAAACTATTTAAAATGTGCTCTACTACTAGAGTGCTGCTTTTAACCTTTAAAAATGAACATTTTAGGGTTTTATTGCATTTTTTGGCTCTGTGGGCCCATCTGAAATAGCTGTCTCCTGAAACAGCACAAGAAAACTTAAGAACTCAGAATGTCAGTACAGCTTGATAAGGACACCATCAGTAGTGTATGGAGCTGGTGGTGACTGAGTGGCTGAGGCAGATTAAAGAACACAGAACTTGACCTGATTTTTGCAACTACCAAAAAGATGAATCTTTACCAAATGTGGTGGTTAAAAAGTAACATGCTTGTGTCAGGTAATTCCTTTCAGTTACACTTCATGTCTTCTTTCCCTCATGCTAACTCAGCATTTTATTTCTTTCTTTCCCTATCTTAAATCATTCATGTCAGGGATATCTTGAGCTCTCATCAAAATGCATCATGTGTTTGAAGCAAAATTACAAAATGAATGAAAAATACTTTTTTTGCGCTAACCTTGATTTGCTGTGGGTTGAAGAAAAAGGAGGTGAGATGAGAGATAAGGAAAGAGCTGCTCTAGTGCCTTTTGTTTCAGATCATAAAATAAGAAGATGGGTTAGGGAATGGTTGAAGGATTTAAAAACTGAGAGGCAAGTACAGAAAGGATTTTCTCCTATAAACCTGCATGAAATGCCTTTCAAATATTTTGGTTTGTTTTAGCTTGGAAAAAGCACTTGATTTGTAGTTGAGCTTATCCTGTGTTAACAGGCATGCTGACATTAACTTGGGGAAGAAAGACTGAGAATCCTTCTCTGTCTCAGCCAAGTTATTAAGATTCACAGTAAACCTTTGCAGGAAAAGACAACAACTGTGAACAGCAGAGCTGAGTTTGCCAAAGGACTCTGGGCTGTGCCAGTGCCCTGGGGCAGCACGTTCAGGGTGGTCGTGCCTGTCTGTCACCAGTGAGAATCCTGAGGGACTCCTGGGGAGCAAATTCAGGACCAGGAGATGGAAACAAAAAACCTGTTTATTTAGGGAGGCTATGCCACTAAAGCAATCAGACCTCACTCTCCAGCTCCAGGGTTCTCTACAGAGCCGCCTAAACCTATTTTCAGTGATGCCCCGCAGCTTTCCAATGCTCCCAGTCCACCAGGGCTCTGCCTGCAGCAGCTGCTCATAAACATGTGAAACCAACAGGAAAGGACAAGTAACTTCCAAGGACTTAACACTGAATTTCTAAAGGTTTGGAGCCTGCTTTGATTTTCCCCACGAAAAGTTGGAGAGATACTCCTTTTCTGAGAACATTTTGGTCAAATGCTCCTGGCAGAACTGAAGGATAACACAGAATTGTGATCAGCCTGGGCAGAGTCAGAGTAATTTAAACTTTAGTGGTCTTACATAGGTAAGCTAGTCTTCGTGACAGCCTGGGTTTGTCAAAAATCTTCTTTAAATTTAGAGCTAAATACTTTAATATTTTCCTATAAATAGCCAATCTCCTGCTACCTTTTCTAGAGCTAAGATTTTATCCTTCACAGCATTCTTATTAAATTGCAATAGAGAGTTAAATTAACAGGCATTTTTTGACAAAGCAAACATTTCTGCCTACTACTGAGACATTTATGTACATGAAACTCAATATGTCATACTTTTCCTCTTGCATTAAAAAAAGCCCCTCTTCGTATAATCACAGATGAGCACTTTTCTCTAGCACTTATCCAATAAGCTGGGACAGTTTCCACACTCATTTTACAGAGAGTCAGCTGAGGAAACTTGGTCAAAGAGAAGGTATGCAATGCAGGAGATGCATAAAATCCCTCCAGAGCCAGGTTGCCACTCAGGTTGTCCTTCCTTTCCATCATCATATAAATTTAAATTGGACACACAGCTACTCCCTAACATGTGTATATGCATGCACTCTCTACCCACACCCAAGCAGTAGGAAACACTGAGTAGGAAACTCATACAAATAGGAAAGGAGGCAGTCACACTGAGCTCCACCAGCCTCTCCACTCTAGGTGCCAGAGGGCTGGATATGCAGGCCACAAGCTGGAGCACACTCACACAGCTGTAGAGACCCAGCACTGCACCGTACAGATGTCAAGCTGTTACTGTTAATTACTAATTTGCAAGTCACAGATGGGCTGCATTTGAAAGAAGTACATTAAGTATCAAAGGTGCAACTTCCATGGCTATCTAGTAGCCTAAAGGAGAGGAAGGGTAATCAGATTAATTTTCTTCATAGCTTTATGTGGAAAAGCTTTGGACTATTTATGAGAACCCTCAGAATTATTTGGACATTATATTGCTCTTACCCTGTTTGCAATTAGAAATTAAAATGTTTGATTAATACACAAAGTGAATGTTTATCCACATAGAAACAGGAGAAATGGGTTGGAAGTGTCTCCCTTAGTTATAAAGTTCATCTTGGTGCTGTCTCAGTCAGTCATATCATGAAATTCTTTTCATAAAATTATCTCATTTCATCGCAGAATGACTTAGAGGTTTTTTCTGTTCCCAGTCTTTCTGCAGGAAAGCAATTCAAGAACATAATTTTTCTTATGGCAGGAGACCGCACTGGTGCCCAGCCTAAGTTTGTCCTCAGCTCAGTATTCTTCATAGACTAATAATAGGTCTGCTGACTTAAGCAGCTCTTTTTCCCGATTTCTTCCTTCCATATTGCATCCATAGAGGGTGATCATCCCAGTCTGCATGTTGGGAGACTTTTCAAATCACATGTTTCAGGTGTCAGGCTTTTACTCCCTAGCTGTCTCCCCAATAGCCTCTCCATATCTGCCATGTGTTTGGTCACTGCTCCTGCACAGAAATCACTGCCACCTGCCATAGAGTTCTGGGTAATGTCTTGCTGGGGCCTGTATGGACATTGATGACTCTCTGATTCTCCTGAATACATTTTAAGCCATTCATGCCCTTTTTCCACACATCCCTCACCGAGACACTTCTGTGGAAGCTGTGATCTGCAATACTCATATTTTTCCAAAAAATCCCACAATTTTAAAATTTAACTTCTAGAAAAAATGAAAATGTCTGCTTGTAAGTCCATGATTTTGCCATTTCTATCATTAATTTCATGACAGTTCTTAAGCTCTACTGTTCATCATGGCCCGCCCTGCCCTGATAATTCTTTTTAATTCCACATCATTGGAAAATGTCATCAAACTACCCTTGGTTTTCATATCAGGGTCATTAAGAAAATATTAGGCAAAATCTGTGCTGCAGATGATCCTTAAGATCCCTCAAGTATCATACTTCTTCCTTCAAGATTAACTTTTGTCATTTGGTTCATTTGATCCCATTTGGTTTATTTTCTACATTCCTTTAAGTGTCACTAGCGAGCAGAGACCGAGGAATGAAGTGACATGGACGGTTTAGTACGAGAAGAAACCGACCCTTTATTAATTTACAAATTCGCTTATATACTTTATCACGCTGGACACTGACATAAGGTTATTGGTTCACTGACCAACCACCCCCCAGAAGGATTGGCTGAACCCAACAACACTTACTTCAGATATTTTCTCCTTGGTATCATAACAATACCATAGTTTACAAAATCTCACAACTGTTTTCCCATAGCGTCCGTGAGAAAGCAAGGCTTTCACACAGACACTGTCAGGAAACTGAGAAATCTCTCTGCAGCCAGGCTTTTAGCATTCACACTTTAAGTACTGTGGAAAGCAACATTGCTATATACAGCTGCTTCTGTGTTTACTGAAGATCAGATAGATTAGGCTGCCTGCATGTCTTTTGCATGGAAAACCAAATTGTCAAGGGGAGATACAGAGTTATTCTGACAGTATTTTCTTCTAGGATATCAGGAAAAAAAAATTGGAATCTTATACTTGTGAAAGTTCTTATTGAACTTAACTAGGCATACCATACTGACTTAACTACAATCAGAAGTTAAATCCAGTCATACCCAGCCCCTCTGATCTCTGAAGACTAGCTGTAACCAGAGGTGGTTTGTTTTCTGCTAAATTTCTATACCTTTAATGCAACACTCATTTTTTGGAGAGTCTCGTTCTATTTCAATACTTCCCAACACCTCAGCTTTCTGTATTGATCACTTCTTTCTTCCTTTCCTTATAGCCATATTTCTTAGCCCTACTATTTCCCTTCAAGTCTGCAGCTGATCTTTCCATGGTTTTTACCTCTAGGCTGGAAACATACATGTTTTGAACATTTCTGCCTCTGAGATACAGAGGAATCTGAACCCCCTCCTACATGCCAGTTCTGATGCTTTCAGGTATTCTGACATCTTTAGCTAGTTCCCTCAGTTAAAATTTTGAAATTGAGAATCTTAAATCCAGAAGTTTTTCATTGTCGATACTTCTAAACTGGGTTTCTGGACTTGAGATATCCCACTAAATGATGTTGGTTTGGGAGGTGATACTAATAAGCTGCAAACCCCATGGAAGAGAGGAAAAGCAAGGCTAAGGCAGTTCCGTGACTCAGGCCTGCCGCTGTCCACCCCTGAATTCCCCATTTCCCTCACACAAGGAGAGGCACCAGTGTGGTAAAGCAACAGACATTTTGTGTTTATTAATGTTTTTTTTCCTAGCTTACCATATAGGAACAAAAGCAAATAATGTTATGAATTTTTAGGAAATGAGGCATTTAGAGGACAAGCAATTTTCTTCAGGGAAGAGATTTAGTTTACTGTGATGTTAGACATATCTCAGATCTTCGGAGACAAAAGCCCTGACTGAACCAGCCTGACCACCATGCCTTGCACTTCAGATAAACGCATCCTCAAGAGCAACAGGTTCCAGCTAATGTTGGACATGGATCACAAGCTGAGTGTCAAGCATGACCAAGCTCCAGTAAAAGTGATGTATGAGGTAAGAACAAATGAACAAAGATTGTCTAAACCAGACCATGAGAATATTAATGATAACAGTCCTTAGCACAACTGTAGTGAGGATGGGAGAAATCTATGTAGGAATAAATAGGAAAAGAAATAATGGACTTGAATTGCTTCAAGAAAGTTTTAAAACATGTTAAAATAGATCTTTCATATGTGTATACTAAAAAATGGATCGGCAAGGAAATCTGCAACACCTCCACTATTGGAGTTCTCTAAAAACAGATTAAATAGATTAAAATAGCTTTTCTCAGGAGAGTTGTGGTTATCATTGATTTTACCTTGAGGATGATTAACAGACCTCATGAGCCCCAGGGAAGCTTCCAGACCTATGACACCATGGCAAAGACTGGGAAATCTAGGAAAGGTCTGGCCTTTCTTACGCTTGCTCATTCATCCTTTCTCTAGATACAGACTCTTCACCAAGAAATTATATAAGTGAAATAAATTCAACTTTAGCAAAAGTAGCTGTTGAGGTCTTGATATCTTTTGCTTTGATGAAAAATACAGCTTGGTATAGGCCAAAACAAAGTTGCAGGAGCAACTCCTTTTTGCACATAGTGGCATAAATGGTTCTTTTTCACTATGTGTGGTACCAGCTGGAAATCATTTTGTTTCCTAAAATCTACAGGACTTATCTTTGTCTTGGCAGGTTACCATTTTGATATTGCTCCTTGCTTCCCCTCCCTCTGTATTACTTAGATAAAAGACAAGACTTTTTTTTTCTGATAAATTTCCCATCAATGCCTCTATTCTTCCTCTGTCAATCCATTTTCTCGGTAATTTTAGCTGGCCTTTCTAAAATGGCCTTCATTACTATTAATCTAGGTCTTCTACAGTATCTAATTACATATGGCTATCATACACACGAGTTTGTATGAAAGCCTTTTACATTTAAACTCTATAACCCAGCTCTATAATTAGAGCCATCAGATGGTTTTTCATCTCTGTCTGCCATTAATTTTACCAATACCAGTTCACCAACTTGCAGCAGTCACTGTGGCTGTTCCCTTTCTGGGCTGCAGGCCGTGGTGGGATGGGGCTAGAAGGGTCTTGCCTGTGTCATCCTGCTCATCCCATCCAAAAAGGACAAGGAAATTGCAGCTTGGCCTCCCCACAGCAAAAAACAGAACAGGTATGTTTTCTTCACAGGTCTCTTCATGCTAAGGTATATTTGTGCCCTGTTCCCATTAAGAGCCTTTACACTTTAATGTCTTACAAAAACATTGCCATTTCTACATTTACACTTAGAGATTTGATGAGATAGATAGTGTTTTGGGGATAGTAAAATATTTTAATCTAAGGCCATTTTCTATAAAAGAGTGGAAAATTACTTTTTGAAGAAAATGTTAATAATTTTCCTTTTTTTTTTTTTAAGACAAACATTTCAGTATACTTTAAATTAGTTTTGCTTTTCAGCTGTGAACAAGATGAAAAAATGAGTCATGGATATCCTGATAATCTGGGGAGAGCAAAAACCATCATTGAGGACAAACAAAGGAACAAGAAAGGAAAGAAACTTAGAAAATTTAAGCTTGTTATAAGACATCAATTTAATGCACAGAAAATAATGTTTAAGGTAGGGAAACATTAAAAATCTTATAGAATATGGACGCTAAAAGAGTAAGTAATCAATTGTTCAGCATGGGGAAGGATAAGATGACATTGGCTTAATTTGCAGCAAGAAGACTTAGGTTTGACTTTAGGAAAACCTTGCTAATTCTAACAATAGAAAAGTACTGTTAGAGGCTACTCAGAGAGATGGCAGAATTCCCAATGGAAAGTTTCAATAACATATTTCCAGAATGGCTTCGGTATGTTTGGTTCTGCCTCATTACGGAAAGATAACCTGACCCAGCCTTGTATTGCTCTGAGCTCCCTTCCCTGTGTTGTTTCAAGGAGACAAAAGGGAACTTGAGAAAAACTTTCTCAAACTTTAGTTTCAGGTCAAATTGACATTTTTCATGTATTTCTGATTAAAACTAAAAGTCTTGGAGAGTTTTTATGAAAAACAGACCAGATTTTTTTTCTCGAAGTGTTAATGGTGATTATCTTTCAAAACCTCTAATAATTTAATTTAATTCCAAGAGGAGAAAAAACCCCACCTCTTTATATTTCAGCATGAGAGACTTTTTACCTGGGCTGTAAGGGGAGGTGAACTACTCTTTCTGGGTTTGGCTGCCATGTGAGCCTGGGAATGCACCACACATTCTGACTGATCAGCAAGACAAAGTGCTTTTCTCTTAGTCCTAAGACTTATACTGCAGGAAGAAAGTCTTCAGCAAATTGGATGTAGATAGCAGCATCTCTTCCAACTTGGCATCGCCTCATCCAGTTCAAAAGAGACCATAAAGCTCATCACCATAAGGAAAAAGGCAATTGGAGGGCTACCTAAAATGAACAGAGAGCTACCTCCTTCACAGCTGGAGGCACACTCCACCGCTGTGTCGGAGATAGTGTTGGGTACCATAGAGGGAGAGGTGAGAAAAATAATACCAAATTAGATCAATTCATGATTTCTTCTGCTCCCTGCAGAATAATTCCCAGGATCTCTAAGCAGCTGCCCCTGGGTGCAGGTTTCCAGATGCTGTGTGTGTTGCATCTCGCCACTCGGCAAGTGTATTCTTCCTCCCAGTGTCTGCTGACAGGTCTGGCCCTGCGACCATCTGGCTTGCAAAGTAATGAGACCAAATAAAATGGAGCTTGAAGAATTAACATTCTTTCCTTCATCTATTAATGACCGAACGGTGTTGATTTTGGTGACAGCTAGATACTTTATTGTGAAGCAGACTGGTTAATTAGAAGCATCGTAGTGAAGGTTATATTGGATATGTGTATCCCTTCAGAGACACACATATTTTTAATAAGGAGAGGTTGGTTTTGCTCACAGACTTAAACAGTCACAGAAAATGCTATTTGTGAAAAGACAACAAAATTTAAAAAACAAGAGTTTTCTCCAGCTCTCTGTTACTGCTTTTTTACTATTCAGAAGATCTGTCTGTTTTTAATATGGCTGCCAGCTAAAAGCTATCAGTATACAACAGGAGGCATCAGAGATATGCAGACCTCTGCACCAGTACCAAGCTACCTCATTTTCAGGGTCCTGAGGGCCATCGTCCTAGCCTGAATAAGCACACAGACAGGCACCTTTCTTAATAACGAAAAGCATTCCCATTTACATAACTTAACTCAGGTCACGAGCATCTCACTGGTTCTTTTATGTGCTCCTGCCGCTGGCAGACACAAAACACAGCCAACCCATAGGCATTACTTAATTGTATTTAAAGAAGGTTCATACGATTTCAAATCAGTTCAGATTAAGTCTATAGGACCTCTGGATAAATTGGAAGAAATAGAGGTTTTGCTTGATTTAATTAAATTTATTTTAAGCTAATCTAAAGCCACAACGGTACAATTTTGAATTTAACCATCACCTTCTGGTAACTTGTTATTCTGGAAGTAGCTTGTTCACATGTCAAGGCTTTCAGATTGAGGAGCTGGCTGTTAAAAATACCTCTATTTTTCTGGCACGGTTATTAACTGGTACAAGTCAATGCTTGTAAAACTGGTGTTTGTTATTTGAAATATCAGCCTTTAAGTAAATGTCTTTTCATTACCACTTTCCAAGTGAGTAAGGTACTGAGAGTGAGGGCACAACTGAGTAGTTCCAGTGTTCCCTGTGGACCCCTAGCACTGCCACCTCTGATATTTTCATACCTTCTCCATCCATGAAGACTGCAAAACAGTGTCAGCTGCCCAGGTTAACTTATTACCTGTGTAAAGCGACAGATTTTTTTCTCTTAATCCTCAAACTTATGCTATTGTAATAACAAAAAGGCCTCGTTAATAATCACTGTTGTTCACCATGAGAGACACACAGGCGCTCAGACCTCTCCATTCCTCTTCTCCTCCATCTCTCCACTGTAATGCCTTGTCCCCTCCAGCTCCACCTCTGTAAAGACGTTGCTCTGATTTCTGCTTCCATTGATGCTCCTCATCATCTACAATCATTGCTTTCTCTCCACCTCTCACTTCTTCCCTCTCTTCCCAGCCACTGTTTTTTCACCTTTCAACTCTGGCACAGAATGGGTCCAGCAGTCCTAATCAGAGGAATATATTTGCATAGTCCCCACTGGCTGCTCAGATCAGGTCCGAGCATCTCTGGTGGCTCTGCACCAGGTGGGCCACTGGGTCCCAAAGAGGCAGCTGGGGCCAAGACTGTCACAGGCTGCTTCTTCCCAGTGGTCCCTTCACCCTTGTACTGGCATGGGCTGCATCACCCTGGGAGGGACCAGCTGTCCCCTGGCCACCTGCCAGGCACTGCTGCTGGCACTGCCATGCTGCAATAGTGTCCTCTTGCTCAGCAAGAACTCAGCCCTGGCCCTGTCGAATGGCAGTCTGCATTTAAGTAGGCGAAGCTTACATTTTGATTACTAAACCCCATCAGAGAACAACTTTGGGATTTTTGTGACATTTACCGCACAAGCATCTGTCCTTTTCTCAAATGGCTGTTTGCATCGGAAAGTTCAGCTTCAGTATTCCTAAATACTGCTTGCTTTAGGAAGGTAACAAAGTGCTCTTCAGATTTGCAACTGTAGATCTGATGAATTGCGGAAAATGGCTGTAGTTTTCCTTGGGCTTCTTCTTCTGCTCTCACAGGGCCAGTGGCAGCTGAGTTTATAGCCTCGTGGCCCCAGGGCTCCCTGCTGATATTAGGAGTCCCTTTTCCTCTGGAACAGAAAACAAAATATATTTGTGATATAATCATGATATCAACAGGAAGGGAAAGGCGATGACAGCATGATCGGAATGAAAGAAAAATGTGCATTTCTCTTTCCCATCCTCTGAGTATCCCCGTTTCAGCCTCCACATCTCTCCAACTTCAGGAGAAAAATGTGGGGCCAGCACTACCAACTGGATGGATCTGAAGTTAGGATCCTTTAAGAATTTTGAGATATCTAAATAAAATACTGGCCTGATATCCAGGAAGGTTCAAACCTGCTTTATTTTACCTCTGCAGCTCTAGAAATTAGGTATCCCATATAGATGTCCAAAAATGAATTTAGTGGTTTAATTTGTGTTTAAATATATCGTCCCAGGAATATCTCACTTTGATTAAGAAAATTCTATTATTGCAATGTCTAAATAGCAGCAACAGAATGAAACCCCAGAGTATTTTATTCCAAGTGGAGGAGGTGTTCAAGGATATACCAGAGGAGTACACTATCTGGACAAGAAAAGCAGATTTCAATAGAGCACATGTGGAAGTGGACATCAGAGTCGTTGGGCAGAAAAAAAATGGAGACAAAAGACTCAAAGTTTTTCATATATTTTCTTACTGTTCAGGAGACTTTACAGCTCCATCTGAAGAAGGATACTTCTTGTCCATAGGTGGAATTGAATTTCTATATTTGAAGACCATGCTTCTGTTTTGAACCTGAGGAAATAGAATCGGAGAACCTAGCAAGTTCTGGTGAAGAGAAAAGTGGGGAAGAGCAACCAGTTTACAACTCTACCAACAGGTTTTTTTGTGTACTATAGTCTCCAGGAGATATAGAGTTGCCAGAAAAGGGCTGTGGGAGGAATCATCCACTTCCAACCTCTTTTTTTTTTTCTCAGAACTATATTTAAAATACTATAAAACTGTCATTTGTTTTGGATAGTTTTCCTGATCCTGTTTCTGGCTGTGATTTACTGCTGATATCTTGGTAGACGATGTTCCTTGTGATTTAGAATAGTATTAAAACTAAGCAAAGCCCATCACAAGGATCTCAGTGTAGTTCCAGAGCACCTACTCTCAGCTTTTCAGCAACTGTAGTGTTTGTGTAATTCTGTGTAAGAAATACCTAATCCTGCAAGTAATACTCAAGGGAATAATACCACTGGCAACAAGCATCTAAGTTTAGCACCAGATTTGAAGGCTGGCACACAGTCAATAATACAGTCCAAAACTGCTGCCCAGCACTTCTACAACAACAGTCACAGCTGAAGACTATTGCACACCCACCAGATATTCTACAATAACACGTCTGGGAGGTGTTTCAGCAATAGTCTTGATAGTCAGTGAAAAAGCAGAGTGGAAAAAACCCCCCAGCTTCCAGATATAAAATATTTTGAGACTCCATTCAAGCTATTATAGCTGTGCTAAAACTGGCCTTGAAAATTTTAGACATGCTACTCATGGGCATGAAAAAACATTGTGTCACATACTAAATTGAGTATTGTTGATGCATTCACAAATGGCCATGCAAAATTAGATAATTTAATGACAAAATAAAAAAGTTGGTGAACACTGCTAAAGAATTACATGTAGTACCATCTGTTGGCTTTTTTCTTCTTCCCTTGAATCTTTGCACGTCCATTGAAGGTTACTGTTACCATCTAAGTTGCATAAACTCAGCGTGAGTAAACAGAAATGATTTATTTTGTGAATTTCCAAGTTCAGAACTTGTGAACTGCAGCATTTAGCCTTGTCACTGATTAAACTGTTTCATAAAGAATTTCATTAATCTTACTTCATTGTGTAAGTTATTAATTTTAGAGGATTTTTTGCTATGTGTTTTCATAGTTCAGTAAAAAATGATCAAGTTAAAATGGAGACGGATATGGAGCAGAAGGTCTGTGCCTTTAGGGACTGGCACCAGTTATTAGACACATATCTTAAAGAATCTGAAATTCCTCCTGGCAGGTGTATCATAAACAAGAAGCTGTAACTTATGGTCTGATGGTGCTGAGCTACTTGGCCATTATAATTAAACTTACATTAAAAGAACCCTCCCGCTGTTCCTCTCTCCTTCTGGAAAGGCTAGCAGTTTTCTTCAAACAATTATGACAGTATTTCTAACACCTCTGCATTAGTTTTCAGGATATAAAAAGCCACATGCTCCTTTACATGGCCAGACTGCAAATCTAGCAGAGGGGAAAGGAAGCACAGGAACTGGGAGCAGCATTCCCCATCAGAAATGGGAATTGCTGGGAAGAGCTAGGCTAGAGTGACCTCTTCTTCCAGTTCTATTTTTAAGATAAAGTGACATAGATACAGCTCTCTAGCTAAAAGAAAAAAGAAAATCCAAACAAGAAAACTATGTCAGTAAGAAGCAATTGCTTTCCTGGGTTGGCCAATGGCTGTATATTTAACTCATGACGTGGGGGATGGCAAAGACAAAGGTGAAACTTCCCAGGTAGTGTGACCACTTTGGTCTCTTCCTCCAGACAACCCCAGCCTTCAGTTTCAGGCTCTCTCCCAGGCTGGTTTCCCCCTGGAGTTCAGTCTTCCACACACCTCCTGACTCTATTCAGGATCTGGTTCATACCTCATCAGTAAATTGCTCCCTCTCCCATTCAGTTCCATTGCTATTCCTTCCCCTCTTCCCTTCATCTCTCTTTTCTGCTACCTGCAGGCTCTCAGTATACTCACACATACCAGAGTTTGCATATCATGAGATTGTAAGGGCATTTAAAAACTAAATTTGAACCTCAACTGATCCCATGCCAAATGAATTTTAAAGTTTTAATTTGGGCAAAAGTTTGACACACATGAAGAGAGCTTTCTGGCTCCCTCATGCTCCCACTTGGGGCACTAGAAGTTTTCAGTCCCTCAAATGCATTGACTTGTGTGAGAGCACCAGCTTTTCTGCAAACAGTTTTTGGCTGAGTTCTACAAAAACAAATTTATTCTCCAAATAGAAATTCATAGACACAGCGCTTGCAGCTTTGCAAAGTTAAAAGCAACCAAAAGACAGGCTAAAATGGGAATCAGTACCAAATCTTATCTACAGCCAATGCTGGGATCTTGTTTGCAATAAGAACACATGCCTGAATAGTATCTATATAGCATCCTGTCCACCTGCTGCTTCAGGAGTATTCAGACTACGTGATAAAATGCCAGAAATTCCAATTCTTATCCAGCCAAGCCTTCCAACTGTAGATTTCCAAAGTGCACAGAAATATTTATAACTAGCATTCATACTGCTAATTGAAATATTAGTAGGAGATACCAGCTGCTTCATGTATCAAAATACTGACATTCATTATTATTGGTTGGCAGAGACTTCAGGAATTTTTTAAATTGTTGTACAAATTTGAGTGTTAATGAAAGCATACTAGTGGAGTTGAGAGAGACCCAAACATGAGCTCTAACCCTTTGCTCTACCCCTGCCTTTGTAAGAGCTTTACTCTGCAGAGCCAAAGCCTGGGCTGGGTTCCCTGGAAAGCAAAGGACTAGCATCATAATTTGACTTTTTCCAATTTCTTTTTCTCAGCTGTGCAGGAAGAGCACACCAGATATTTGAAAAGGCTTATGCTATCCCTATGACTTGGTGTGCAGTTATATTAGCAAGAAGAATGAGAGAAATGGAAAAAGAAAGTCTTGGGCAGCCTTGAAAGATGTTGCTTTAAGGAAGCTTAACTCATTCCCTTCAGGACGAAGACGTGTTTTATCCCACGCATTGCCAGTTTGAAGCTGCATGCCATTTTCTTAATTGCATATTCAAATGATTAAGAAGCACTGCTCCTAGCATTATGATCACAAGTGAAATTAATATAGGCTCTCACTGATTTTGGAATGATTTGGAAAATTATTACATGTGTAACATTACATGTATATTAAATAAGAAAATAACGACCATTTAGACATTTTACACAATATAGGAACAGCAGGTGCAATTTCATTATTCTCTTCATGCAGCCTGATAACTCTTATAATCCTCCTTCTTGGAAAGACAGACTATATAATTGTTATCAGTCTTGTGATAGCAATCTTGCCTAACTAGGAGGATACCTTACAATTTAGACGTCCCTGTCCTAGGCATTGTACAAACAGAAAGAAAAAGTGGATCCATGACAAACAGAAATTACAATCTTAGTCTAAGACTACAGTCAGTAGGTGGCAAGGTAAAGAAAAAGTATGGTTTTTGTTATAGTGTATTTTAGAAGCTGGATTGCCTGTTGCCATGACTTACCATGCTACAAATTTCAGGATTGATTTTACCTGAGCAGTTTGTTAACTTTTCATTGCATCAATCCAGACATTTATGCTGTGTACTCATCATAGTGGTGCCCAAGAGAGTTGGAGGCTCATGACAGCTTTAGTAGCCAGCCTTTGGATAAATACACAGAGGAGCACTACACAACGAAAAAGCAGAGATTTCATTCTCAACATCCTATTAGTGTAACTCTTAAATGGTGATAGACTCTCACTCAAGTGTGACATTAGAGGGACTATAAGACACTCATGGCTCAGAATCCCTTAGAAAGAGGAGGAAGATTACTGGCTAATCCTCCTTTACTGGTTACTTAACAAAAAACCAGTAGATTATATAAAATAACCTAGTTATTTTGTGTCTTTGACTGAAATATCTATTTTGCTCTATTAGAACAAGGCACGCACTGGACAGAGCATCTCTGGTCCTGCCTTTCCTCCAGTTTTGCTGCATTAGATCTTTGTGCTTTGTTTCTGGCATTACTTCCAATGAAATATCATAAGTGAGAAAGCAGAGGTCCCAAAGCTCCAGAGACACTGGAGTGAACCGTGCTGGTGGTGGGACTTCCCCCCTGGGCCCCTCTCCAGGGATCCATGTAGGTGGGCTCTGTTGCACACCAGCTGAGCGCTAGAGCTGACTAGAATGTTTCAGCCACACAATTTTACCTGAAAACTTGTATTTGTCAAAAAAAGCACTCAGAGAGAAAGCATAGTTTCACTGAAAAAGATCTTTCAGGTTTTAGATAGAATTTTTAACTGGAAAGGAAGTTTTCTCCCCAGAACTGGTCATCCAAGGCATACAAACCATGATTCCCTTCCCTGCTCTACCTGAAGTACACAGAGTATTTCAGCCTTCATTTCCCACTCTCTTGTTTAGCACCCTCAATGCTAGTAACTGATTATTGCAGGCTGGGTCAGTTTACTGTTCTTCAGTGTTTGGAGTGTTTCTTATTTTGTCCTGCAATGAAAGCTTGTCTGTTTTGCAGCCAGAATATCTATCTGCTGACGAGTCTTACTGCGACTGTCAAAACTGTACCAGCAGCTTTTATCTTCACAGCACATAGGAAGGCCTTAGGAAAAAATACTGGACTTTTAAGGTGGGGAGGGCACAGAATCTTGCTAGTTATGTCTGTCCAAAGCCACTGAGGAGGTCTGTAATGGAAGTAGTATTTCCTATTTTCTCTAGCTATGAGGCCATTGTAAGCCACAAAATTTACACGGAGATGTACAAGGATCTCCAGTAACTCTAGATCCATTTATTTCAAATGAACTTAAGAACTCAACAGCCCTGGCTCAAGCACTTCGGCTGGACAGCCCATTGCTGAGTGTAAATGACTTGAAAACAAGAGCTACTCTATTTCCACTTGCAGACTTTTGCAACTGGTTCCTGAAATCATGAAGGCAATATGATTGTTCTGAGAACACAGAAGCTTTGGTTGCCTTGTTATTTTATTCCCTCTCATCTTATCTAGTTGCCCTTAAGTTAATTAAAGTTAATTAAAAATCTGATTTGAAGATCAGAAACAAAATTCAGTAATCTTTTAATTGCTGTTGAAACATTTGCATAGGCGTTTCCACTTTCACTTAAGCTGGTTTAATTTTTAATAAAATCTTGCCTGGAGAGTGAGGTTAGCAGACACTTTGTTAGCAAAACAGCAGCTTAACAGCTGGGGAGGGCGGATCATCCGCTGCCTGTTGCTATAGAGTCTGTCTCTGGCTGTTTTGCTATTCAAGTATCATGCCTTCATATTATGCCTTTTAGGGATATTTCTAAGACAAGCTTGCGACATATTGGATTAAATCAAATCCTGACAATTTTTTCTGACTGTATGTAACCCCATATTATTAATTAACTATAAGGTATGAGAGCTCTGGCAGTTTCTGAAATGGAAGAGAGCAAGTGCCTTAGGGCTAGAGGCTAAGAATCTCAATCTGCAAAGACATACACGTCAGTGTACTGCTGTGATTTTGCACTTTTTGTTTCATTTTGCAATATCAAATACTGCATCCCAGTTGTATAATCCAATTCATGTTACTGGACCAAATAACTATACAGACATAGCACACTGCTCAAGTTTAAATGCAGCATGTAGAGGAGATGAACATACAAAATGGCAACAAAACACAGAACACAGAACAAGAAAATAACAGAAATGGAAAAATAAGACTAGGAATAATCTTGACATATGATCCCCTTCTTCTCCCTCACTGCAAGATCAGCTGTGCCTTTGCTGTTTGCAGCAACTGGGATCAGAGCTCTGCAGCTCCAGAGATGCTCTGGCTACATCCCCCACATCCTGCTGTCTTGTTGGGACATTGTCATTATGGAATTTAACCTGCTGTCTCACCTGGGATTATTTTTCCACGAGTTAAACTCATTGTTCTTTTCTTCTTTGGACGATAATTTACTACTGTGTGATACTTCACTTGCTGCAGGAAGAAACTGTCAGAAATCGAAGATTTTAGGCTCATAACGTATCAGTCCAGACACATGGTGCCCTCCCTATAGCTCTAAAGTGTGATTAGGTATTCTGCCACAGCCACAGATGCTGCTTTTACTAGGTTTGCAATGGCTCTTGTAGCAGCGTCACCCTTGGTAGATGGTGCCAGTGCTGTGTTTTGCAATCATGGGTAGCTATTTTCAAACACATCACTCCAACACTGATAATGCATCACCAATTAGTCTGAACAGAAGCTCACACTCCCAGCTGCACTGATTCACTACTGTAACACTGTGCATTTCAGAGCCATGGCTTTTGCTGTTGCCTTTGTTGTACTCTTTTTCATCCAGGCATTCTCCATAGACCAGTTGTTAAACTTAAATTTTTGCTCAGATTGCAGCAATTCCAACCACTAAAAAAAATCCTTTAAAAACAATCCACAGGGCTTGTACGTCTTATGAGAATATGTGGGTCTTGAAAGACCAAAGGAAATCTTTACCTTAGGAAAAGAGAAGATTTATTTCAAGAGCATTAACATTATAAATCTTGAACATGTTTTAATATATCACACTCACTGAACTCTTAATCACATTTGAACATGTAATGATGATGCCAATATTTTGTAAGTTATTATAAAAATAAATTCCTTCAGAGACCTACAGAGTAACCATTGACAACCAAAGTTTCATCCTGTTGAGTAGTTCATTGCATCAGTTTGGGAAGAAAATTTTTCCAGGCAATCATGTCTCAAATGCACTCGCTAATTAATCTATTAATACTAAAGGCAAGCAGTAGCAAATCCTGCAGGATAATTTTACCCCTTATGCATTCTCTCTATAGTAGATAGAGAATGCACAAGGGGTAAAATGCATTACTCTGATGCAATTAAGATCTCTGCATTTTTGCAAGGATTTATTAACAGTAACTTGCAATGCAGCAATTGTATGGTGCCCCAATGAACTGTACAAATAGTAAAGATATTGCTGGGTTTCAGAACTTTTATTCCAAGATTAATAAAAGAGAGAGGCTGTAGCAGACAGAGCCATGATACTGTAATCATTTGTTATTAGTTGCACCTTTAAAAATACATTCTATTTAAGGTACATATGATTTGTGGGAGGAGCAGCATCAAAGTTTGTATATGTGACACTTCATACACCAGAATATGGCCAGTAGTCTTTCAAACATGCTCCTGTCAAAGATAGGAACTCCCACACACCCCTATTACATCTCAGGTTTGAAAGTAATCTATAAATGTTTAGACAATGTAGAACAGGCAAGAAAT
Organism: Lycocorax pyrrhopterus obiensis; assembly: GCA_014706295.1. Classification (NCBI taxonomy): domain Eukaryota; kingdom Metazoa; phylum Chordata; class Aves; order Passeriformes; family Paradisaeidae; genus Lycocorax; species Lycocorax pyrrhopterus. The sequence goes on along the minus strand of JACSVZ010000002.1, from coordinate 21,191,828 downwards.
TCATCAAGTCGTCCTTCAATAGATACACAGAGATAGGAGTTTCCATCTGGTACAGCCCAGTGGTCCCCACTGCAGTGAACTGATAGTGCATATGGTTTCTTTTGGCAAATAGTTCACTTTTTAGAACTTTTTCTTCAAGCATGAGGGGAAAAGAAAGCAAAGCACGACAAAAAAAAAAAAATAGGAAGGTCTCCCTGCTTCACCTATGTATTTATTATACCACTAACTCTGTGAGAGTCCTATATATTAATTCCACAGTGAGGAGCTATTGTTAATACATCTTTCCTGCTGGTCTTTACTAAGTTGAATGATTGATGCATCTGCGTCAGTATACTCTTCTTGTAACTACATATTCACAGGCAGAATTAGAATTATGTATTTTGTAGTTGAATTTGGAATAAGTAAATTTCATGTAACTAGCTGAGAACAGTGATAAGAAATTTCTCACTTCCATACTGATGGGGCATGAGACAGCCAATACCTGGTTTTTGTTACAGTTCCACTCTCAGAGTGTGATGTTACTTGTTTTCGTCACCGGCCTTCTTCGCCATGCTAGTACTCTGCAGGGTATGTATGCATGTATCAGTCCTTTATAAAGTACCAGAGCTTGAACATGATTTAAGATAATGTTGAAAACTTACTTTATTTAAAACTAAGTTAAATAATATTATTTAAAATAACTTAAAAGCCTAAAAATTTATTTACCTAGACTTAAAATAACAGATAAAGGTGCCATACCCAGCAACATTACTCACAAAAATTTCATTAATCTTCACTTCTTTCTTATACACTTTGCTCCATTGATAGTTGCTATGATTACCTATAAATGCCATTAATTTCATGACTTTATCAAAGTACACAAACCAAATGAACATCAACATACACTGAGCTTTTTAGATAGTTTAAATTTTGTTTGAAACTTACGTTCCCCCTGCATTTCTAAGCAGATATACGCAATAGAATTAAAGACAAGATAGATTTTTCTTGTGATGATATTCTGAACCAAAGCTTTAGAGAACACTGTGTGTTACAGGAGACATGAAAAAGATGTGACAGTTGGCAACACTGGTTTTGTTTCATTACCATCACATCCGAATGCAGGGAAGCTGCTCCCGCACTGCTAACATTTACTCCGCTGGAAATCGCCCAGACCACCCTCCTTCTCCAGGCTGCAAAGAAGGGAGAAGGTATCTGGAAGCAGTGATGAAAGCTGGCTGTTAAAAAGCGTGCTCTGAGCAGAGATTTGTTTTGAGTCAGGTGGCAAAATATCTGTCTGCGAGCGAGACGGGCTTGTGAAGCGTCTGTGGGCAGAGCTCACTCAGGTGCTGGCAGGTTGCAGATTCTCCACCAGCTGGTCTGAAGGCTCTCCCGAGCCCGTGGAGGAGACGAGCTCCTCCTCTCCAACCAGCAGCTTTCAGTTTTACAGGGAATGAATAGCAAGAGTGCACCTACTGCTTATCAGCACAGAATAGCAGAAACCTCTTCTTCTCCTGGCTCACATAGAGCAAGTCTCTCCAAGACTCTCACACTTCTCCAGAGTGTATGGCTCAGATCCTCCCGCTAATCTGGTTTTACAACATTGTGGTGTAATGTCACTGTTGTCTGGCAGTTTGTCTGGCCCTCTAAGCCACTCAGGATGCCGCTGTACAAGACAACCACAACACATTTCCACTTCAGACCTGTGGTCTGGCTTGAAAATGCAAACACCTCCTTTACCACACCCCTCAATGCACAATGATATACAGCAGAGGTATTCCCTAGCAACGAAGTTCAAGGAAAAACCTTTTTATTTGGAGTTTAGAATAGGAATACACAGAGAACAAAAAACCATGCACAGGCTGTGAAATAAGTGTTCATTATAAAATTAAATATAATTGAACTTTTTAAACTTCTGTATGTTCATAGCCATCTCACCAGAGGAAGGTAATTTTGGAGAGGTAGCTGGGGGCTGTACCACTGGGAATTTACTCCTGTAGTAGAGATGACTGGACCATGTATGGGTCTATTTCAGGGACTACACACTGATTTAGCAGAGCTTTAGGTTCCCTAGGGAGTAATCAGTGGTGAGGGTGCGTATGAATGTGATTATGGGGACCTCAACATACCATATGTTCTACAGGCTCAAAATATGGGAAAATGATTTCCTAACTGGTAACACGTAACTGGAACAGCTGCTGTTTTAGAAGGAGCAAATCCATCACCTCGGATTCCCAAGAGGAGTTAAATCATCACTTGATACATCAAACTGTTGGATTAACTTTTCCCTGTGAGGCAGAGTTTAACTGCTGCTGTATTTGAGCCAGATATTTGATGGTCTTTGTAAATTGAACAAAGTCCCTGCGTGCCAAAATTAAATGGTGATTTGATCTAAAAAAATAGGGATTTTCCAAGTATCTCGTCTTTCAAGAGGAAATACACTTAAAATATCTTGAAAGATAATTGTTCGGATATGTGGGACATGGAAACTAGTTGTCCAGGTTCAAAGAAAGCTTTCTTGAAATAACAGTACAAAACTGTCACTGTCAACTGAGGAAACCACTACTATTTTTAAAATACCAAAATACCTATAGAAGATGACCTCTGGCTTAGTTTTGCTTAAGGCATGCAAAACCCATGCTAGTCAAAAACCCAACAATCTCTTTGAAGAATTCCTCAGGTACTATTTCTGTCTTTCACAGCATTCAGACTTCTGCAGTAGACAGTGGATGTCTTCAGACTATGGTCACACCCTGTGAAACCCAGGTAAGCAAGTAACAAGGAACCAGTTTTCAGAACACCTTTTATCCCATTCACTTTCTAGGAAACCTTGATTAATTTCCAAATTGAAGACCAGTCCAAAGTGATCCGTACACCTTTATAAGAAATTAAAATACCTAAAGCTGAAATTAAGAGCAGCTTATAATACATCACAACAGCCTTATTGCTTAAGACAGCTAGTAACGCAAATTTCTTTTGCATGTTCAGCCAAGAGGACCTGATTTTGGAGCTCCAGATTCTTTAATATTCCTGAAAAAGTCTTCTTTGCCAAAGAAGAAGTTTTCCATTCAAGTGACCTTTTCACTTCCAGGCCACATTCCAAAAAAACCCCAACCCACAAATTAAACAAAACCTAGGCAAAATTCTGGTTCAAGATGTTCGTCATTTTATTGGGAACTTTGCTATAGGTTTATATGAAAGCTAAAATCATTTAATACCAACAGAATACAAAGTCAGTGGGTAACTTTAGAGAAGTGGACCCTAGGCATCAAGAGATGAAAGATATTCTTCTCTTAGGATGATTATCTTGTTTTCTCAGTTTTGGATGGCTAGATGCCAAGCAAGCCTGAAACTGTCACAAGAAGGAGAGAACTAGATGATGACGAACTACTCTCTCAGCTGCCACCACTCTGGATTTAAGAAAGCTTTAGAGAATCTAGGGGGTATTAGACAGACCATAAAGGAGAGAAACTGGAAGAAGAAGGGAAATCAGAGTTGAGGGACTCTGAGATTCACTGTAATAGGCACAAATGTGTATTATATAATATACCTATAGATATCAAAAGCAAATTTCATGGGCCAGAATTGATGCATTGGAAGGAAGAGAAAAGGATTTGAGATTTTGTCTTACAGTGACTGAGAGGGAAAGAGGGAACAGGGAGTCCATACAGCCCAGAGTAATGATAGATCAAGTGCTAGGGAGAGTAATTGGGAGAGCAGAAAGCCACAGAGGCAAAATCTTTGTGGAATTAAAGAAGAAAGCTAATTTTTGGTCTAGCAAAAAGAAAGAGGTTCAAGGGGATGCAAATAACAGCTCTGAGACTGGTTCAGACATAGGTTTCTGGAAGCAAGAGACGAAAAACCTACACACGAGAATGAAGATAGCAAAACAGAGATGAAAAGGAGATCTCAGAGCAAATTAATTTTAAGGATTTCAAGAAGCTCAGAGACAAAGTGGAAAAGGGATATAAAATGATCATTGGAAAAAGGTTGCTTTGTATTTACTTGGAGCAGTGGCGCTAAAAGCTGAACTGACAAGCAGGAGGTAAGGAACTGAAGAGAAGGAAGTGATTTTATGGCTTACAGGAACAAGTAGCCAGAGCGGAAAATAAGTCTTAATTGATGCAAGGTCTCCTAGTTTATTCAGAAAAAAAATACAATATTTTTCCTGTTAATTACTAGGGACAATTCTTGAAATGCAACAGCTTGTTTTAAAGAGCATATGGTAGGGGGTGCTAGGCAAATGCAGCAGACAATGTGTTACCAAAAGAAGAAAATCTCTTTTACATAAGGAGACATATGTAATCCAAATTTATCCACACCGTACCATGAAAAAGGGTATTTTAAAGGATGCTGTCTGTAACACTAATAGTCAGTCTGCAATTACTCAGTAAGGTATGTGCAATCAGTACTTTCAGACATTACTCCAAGGGGCAGCTTGAATCTTAGATATATAGAAAAAAAATAATGGAATGGTAGCTAGGAGTTTGTGTGATAAGCAATGGGCTAACCTGGCTGTGATAAGTGATGTGCCAACTCAACCTGATCACATGCTGAGGCCAATAAATGGTCCTGTTGTCTGGAAGCTACTCAAAACTCTGCAACCACAGGAATTACCTCTTTTACATAAATATAATTTTTCTGCCTTCCTCAAGCGCTCTTTGAATATGTGCTCATAACTTAAATTTATTTTTCAGCAATGCTCTCTTTATGGCATTAGGTTTTTATATCTCTGCAACAACATGGTTCTCTTACTGTCTCATTGCCACCTTTTGTCAGCTGCCTTCCAGTTTTATATTCTCTGGCACAGTGTGAAGAAGTTTCAGATCTACCTTCTCTTATAACCACCCAAATACTTTTGTTGATGAGCCACAGAGGGGAAAACTGGCAGCACTCTGCAATTCATCATAAAATTACCTCTGTTTAAAATAAAATCTTGTGTTCCTATGATAAAGTCACAAACAAACCATGTCACAGAATGGATCTTATTAAAAACAGAAACTAATTATGAATGCCCATCTTTCCAACATCAGTGAGCAGGGTAGAGATGTGAAGGAGGATATGGGGGACAGTGGCTGGCAGCAGGAATTACGTGGGAAGACAGGGTCCCACAGTGGGATCTGCTCTGGGAACAGACGTGCAGCCTGCTGGCTGTTTGGTTTGGGTAAGATATGGTGCCCATGTGAGCTCTGGATCCCTCGGGATGGTCAAGGGGTGCCAGGGGGTCTGAGGGACAGGGTGAGTGGGCTGGCACAGCCTGCAGCTCAGGGGGCTCTGTGCTGGCAACAGGTGCTGGCAGTGCCACCTCTGAGGAAAAGGGGCTTCTGTGGCAGCCTCTGTGTTCAAGTGACCGTTTGGATTCATGCTCTGTGACCTCCTCAGCTCTTTGTGCAGGTTTCCAAGGTGGCGTAGGGATGAAGAGCACAGTCCCAATTTCACACTTTGGTTCTGCTGCGGAACAAAAAACCCGCAAGCAGCTCTCTGCAGCCAGCTGGGAAGCCAGCCCACAGGTCGCATGGCAAAGACAGTGCCATGCACTTAAACCTGAAATAGATTTTGATGAGGATTTTAGGTGCTGTAGAATGAGAAAGGATGACTAGTATTTCCTTGTTTAAGATAAGATCAAAACAGAACCCACAGTGACTTCAAAACGACAGTAAATCCTATGTAACCTAAAGAAAATATGCCCTTCCCAATTTTGAAAATCTCCCTCAGTCATAGCAGATACTGTGAAGCCTCACCAAGAGAGTGAGCATTAATGTTGCCAATTTGGCCATCATGTCCTCCTGATTGCACTGTTTCTGCCAAAGGAGCTAGCAATAGATGCAGATGCTTGTAAAGAACAGATTAAAAACATGCAAAGCTTTCATGAAGGTGACGCACATGTACTAAGCTAGCAGTTTAATATCTATCCACTCTTGACTTAGCTGAGTGGTTCCAACAGCTCTTTATTTCATACAAAGGCTAATTTGTGTACCAATATCTACTGAGAGAGTAAGACCAACTTTGGAGATGTCATAACCACAAACAAAAAAATCCTTCACTTCCTGACACATCTTCTTCCTGCATGATCTTGCAGTACAAAGCACTAGTCCTTTGTGAGTGGCAGTTTCCATACCAACCTTGCTCTCTTAAGCACACTTATGAAGAGCTGAGATGAAAAGACTGGAGTTGAACCTGACAGCTACTGCACCCTGTGCTCACTACGATTGTAGGTTTGCAGCCCCCGCCTGTGGAGGTGCTCACCAGAGAGCACTGCAGCAGGAGCATCACGCCTCCATTAAACCCAGTGCCAGGTTAGGTATCTACATTAGTCACAGGGAGAACTAGATATGGAGGAATGGAAGTCACTACTGAATGAGGGGACACCTTATAATAGTCAATAGGAAGTGCTAAAAAGGGAAGAGTGTTTCTTCCAGACTTAGACATCTGTTCCTTCTCTGGCCCCAGACTCGAAAAACATATGTGAGATTCACAGACCAACACTCTGTCACTTAAATCATTTCTTTGGGTACAGACGACCAGCTCCCTTTGTTTCTTTAAAAAACATAGTCAGTGGCAACATAATTTTATCAGCTAGTCTGGTGTTCAGATCTGAGTCTTTTCCAGCATGAGGCAGATCAAGCTCATTTCCCAGCAGACAGATCTGTGTGGCACACTGGGATGAGCCTCCTGCCTGGTACACATTCCCTACTGTGCAAAAACAGTGGGAACAATTTTAGGGTCAGAAGGAGTGACAGTAGGAGAAAGCATGATGTTGTAAATCTGAGAAGACAGTATTCAGATAAGACAGAGGGCCTTACTTCAAGCCTTGCCCAAACACGAGTAAAAACATGCATTAAACAGTATTAAACAGTTGCCATACAATCACACAGCATAAAATGAATTATATGGTGATCAAGAACTAAACCCCAGCTATCTTCATGAAAAGCAAATGCTATAAACATCCAGTATGTCTACATTCCTCTTTCTGAGCAGGAACTCTCACTGGAGCTTCTTCTATTCTAGTTGCTATTCCCTCTCTGACCTCTGACCATGCCTCACATCAGAGCCATCTTCGCAGTTTTCCCTTTGCAGCCCATTTCTAGCCTCTCTACAGGTACATCTCTAGGCTTTCTCTGTCTTTCACCTTACCTTTTGTTCATTTGTAGGTGCTTAAGCTCCTTTCCATATCTGCACTTTGTTCCCAGTCATAGTTACTTTGAATTTTAGCTTTGGCATCATGACTCTGGAAAGATGTTTTCTCACTGTCTTGCTGCTAATTAAAGCTAGCTTGCTGAGGGCTCTGATCCACAGTCTCAGGAGATTCTTCACCCTTTCATTTGGCACACAGTTATTTTCCAGGTGATTAGTTAGGGTATTTTTAAGCGGTTTTCAAAAATGATGTTTGCTAGGTACAGTGCATTAAATTCTCCCATCTAAGTCATACTCTTTATATTTTTAAGAGGAAGTAATTATTAATCATGCCAGTTAAAGTATTCATTGTAATTTTGAATCTGTCTGCCACTTTGAAAATAAACAGCCTGTTTTGCTATTACATAGGTTTTAGAACTGCATTACTTAACACCCAGCTGTAAGCCTGAGTAAAAATCACAGAAACAGAAATCTGTAGGCAGATGTTGCATTTCAACATCCGTTCTCACACTCAGCTCAGAAAATCTTGTGTGCAGACTACACTTTCCTCGAGATGATCCAGTTCCTAACCATTGACTTGGCATCAGCAGTTACATCAGGGCAGCAAGGCAGAGTACATGCGTCCTTTGAACTGAGTCCATGGATCATTGATCCCAAAAGCCATTGAAGGCAACAGGTGGTTAGGCAGCACTACAGGAATAGGTTTATTGATTCAACTCCTTAAATAAAACATTATGAAGAAAAGACTATCACAAAAGATCTGCAGATTATCCAGCAGGTTTGTGGTGTGCATCTGACTCCTGATACAAAGTATGCATGGCACAAACGCCCTGGGAGTCTGCTCCTTGTCACTGGGATTGTGTCACACAGAGCAAGCCGAGCAAAGGCAGGATGTGTGTGAATAGCATGTTGACACCGATAGGTGACTGAGCATTAGTGCTGAGTTCATTCACTTTGTGCCTGCTAAAAATCAAACTTCATCTATATTTGACATTTAGTACTGGCTGAATCTTTCCATATATTTACACTGATTTTGTTTTTCCAGCTATCATCTCAGTTCTCACTGACTATCCAGGCTCTCCCATGCCATTTCAGGGCAAAATTACACAGGTCAGTCAGATTTAAAAGCTAATTTTGCTCTGGAAAGAAAACTCATACAATTAGGGACAGCCACCAGGTGATTTTAGAACCTGTCATCTCCACAGAGCTGAGCTGGGCTCACGGGCTGCGTTATGTTGGAGCCCAGCTGTTTGGCTCGGGAGGGTCTGGAGGCACGTGGATGATGTGGTTACCTGTCCAGCTCTTTGGATGCAGCACAGAGGGTCTGCTGAAATCGCTTCACAGCTGCAACACCTGGCCTGTTGTCTCTCTTAGCATTCCAAGGCCCGGGTGAGTGCTGAGGGTTAGTGCTGGTGTGCTTTTCACCACAGTCTGCCTACCCTGGCCAGAGTGCAATGCCTCTGCTCCCCAAGGCAGCCAGGAGCTCCCCATGCCACCAGTGCAGCTCGCATCCCAGTTGTGTCAGGAATCACACGTTGACACAGGTTGTGGAAATGATTCCCTCAACTTGGTGGCCCCACTTGCAAAAATATTTTTGGGAATGGCACTGACTGATAAAAATATGCACTACAGTCTATGCCAAGGCAGTGGTAAATTTGCTATAGCAACATAGTATGTCTGATGGTATGTTATTCTGAGGCCTCAGCTGTGGGCCAGGACTCCTTCACACTAGATACTGTACAAGCCCAGACTGAAAACTGTCACTGCGAATTTGCTTTTTAAAGTAAGTGATTTGATGAATGATGATAGCCTCAGTTGTCAAAAGTACTGGTTTCAGAGTACAAATCCTGCTATTTTTATCTTCAATTGTTTGCTAAACCTGCAAGTAAACTTTCAAGCTCCAGAGCAACATGCTTTCTCACAAAATATTTTTGAGTAATTTCTGACTTGCCTTTTAACTCTGCCCTAGAGGTACCCTAAAAAAGTCCTGACAAAAAAGAGCTTCAGGAGGTTGTAGAAACCCTCAGTTATTGACAAATATTGATATTTGCAAAGATGTTTCACATGGAATAAAACACATTCACATTTACCAAATAGTTGTTTCCAGCCTATTCATACATGACACTGTGCTTTCTCTCCTGTAGTGGAAGAGCCAAAACATAACTTCCTGTAAGATCGTGTAGGCTAAGGATGACAGAAAATGTGCAATGAGAAACAAGGGGGGTTCAAAAAAGAAACCCCATGGTGACTGCAGCTGCCTGCTGCTGAGACAAAATGTCTCCAGAGACACCAAAGGAAACTATTTCATAAATGGGCCCTCCTGGAGCATGAAAGTCTAAAGGCATCACACGGGCACAGAAAAGCGAGTCATTCCAAAGGAAGGGGTGGTTTTCATATGATATGGTTAAATCATGCTATGTACTCTATTTATTAATGCTCTAAATGGTTTTCTTATTTAGGTTGCTTGTTTCAGATGAAATCCTGTTTCCAGTTGGCGGTGTAAGTAAGCAGCTGTAAGATGTGGTTTACTTCACCAGGTTTACTTCCTGGTGCTGGGATGTAGGAAGGACTCCAGACTTACAGTGTGCAGCTCCTAGCTAATGCAGAGTAGATGCAGTTCCATTTTGCATAATTTTAAAATATCAAATTAATCCTGATGATGTAACTTTAACTTTTATGCTTACCTAATGAACCTGAACATGACATGTGCACCTTAGACAGCTATTTACACATGGGCTGAATTTTGTCTTTAAAAGGCCTAGTAAGGTGAAAAAGATTTCTGCAACAAATTTTCATCCAATTTGATAAATACGCCTCACTGTGTCAATCCTATAATGATTTTAGATAGAATGTAAATGGTTATATGAATAAATGTACCCAATTCCAATGGAATTTGTTTCATTACATTCACATGTTTTGTTTAGCATTTTTATGAAACCACATGAAAAATGAATGAATGCTCTAACTTCAGTTTACATCACTCCTTAGTGATTAATTACAGCATAAACACCATGATTCTTCTATACTGAAATAGAAAAAAAATACCTCAGAGACATGTTTAATCATTTGGATCTAATAGTGCTGTGTTTATTCGTTCCTTTTTGGTCCATTAGAGAGTAAATTAGATTTGATTCACTCACTTTGATTGGCTTAATTGTGCCAGTTACAGATGAAGTACAAATAAAACGGCAATAGATCCAACAGATGTTTAACCTGCTCAACCAAGATCTTTAACAGTCAACTCCAATAGCAATTTACACTCAGCAGTTTAACCAGACCCTTAAGAAGTTGTTCTGATTTTTCTGAAAACCAGACACTTTATTTCCGTGTTGCTGAAACAAGACAGGTGTACCATATTTTCAAGTCTGGATTATTTTACAAATATTTTTTGTGATCTTGCTCTTCTCTGTGCTGAGCATTTCCCCCTGCCAAGAGAATTTTAGGACCTGGTGTAAAAGTAAATCCTGTGGCTTCTGCCCAAGGTAAAAACACTAAAGGTCACTAGTAGAGAAAACAACAATTTCAGAATAAAATTATAAAATAATGGTTTTTAATGTCTTTGATTTAAAAAACTGAAAATACTTACATCTAATGCATAATGCACTAAACCACAAGGTTCATCAGATCACAATTTAAATTGCTGTGACCTTTAAATATGCTATTTAATATGTGCATGAGAAATTTTAATACTAAATACCATATCTTAGTCAAATTGGTCTTTCACGTGGCATTGCGAAGCCATCTGTATCTGTAGAACTAAAAAGGACAATATCCATGAGCGAACCAGTCCATGCCGGAGTTCGTTATGCCCCACCAAGCCCCACCAAGAAATAAAGCAGCTTATTAACATAGAAAAATGTCAGTTATTTTAATTATAACAGGAGGCGAAAGGAATCTTCTCTGAGTGTGAAATTACTGTGAAGCCATCCATTGATCCCTCTATTTAATCAGTCTCTTGAGAACACCAGGAAGATGGAAGAGTATCTGATTAGTGTAGAAGTGTCAGCCTGGGATTCACTTTAGGCACTCGGCTTTCATGTCGAGGGCTTTCCCCTCTCCACCCACAAACCTGGACCGCTGGCTGGATTTACCACCTGCCCCACTGAAGCAAGGTTCCCTCCCTGTACAATGCCAATGGAAAAAAAACAGAGGATGCCCAAACCTTTTGGTTAGGTTTCCTGACCAAAACTCAGCAAATGACACACCAGGTCCCAGTGAAGAGAACAAAACCAAAGCCCCCAAATCAGTTACTCCAAAGCCATTCAAGAAGGCCAAGCAGACCTCTGTCCCTGGGATGAAACCCACTGAGGTGGGTCAAGGAGAGATCCTTCCTTCCCCAGCTGTCTCCAGCAAACCATGGGCTGACTGTACGCAGGGACATGGGACTTATTTTGGACTGTATGGGAGAAGAGCTGTGCAAAACTTATGGGACATTTTGAAGGGATTTAGTGTAAAATGGCCTATGGGACATTTAGGGAAAGAAACAAGGTTGGGAAAGGTGTCCAGGTGGCTCAGGGTTTTGGGTGAAGCAGGGAAGAGGCCCACAAGTACCGGGTGCTTCCATCAGTTCTCTGTAAGAAAATCACAACTTGACCATGCAGACAGAGCCTGCTGCTCATGCAGGTGCCTATTAGTGTGAGGAATTTAGATTTCTCCTTCCTCTGTTGTAAAATCTTTTACTTCTCCAACCAGCAGCAGAGGATGATACTGAGCAAACCATTGAATTCACACCCATACTGAAAACAATCGATTTGCAAACAAGATATAACCTGGAACAGGTTCTGAGTACTTTGAATATTGAACAAATCTGTCAAAATCAAATTCTGTTCATAGATAATTCGTGAATAGCAGAAAAAGCTAAAACAGCAAAATAAATGTTTGATCTGCATAGTTTATGCTGTTCTGTCAACATCTGAATTATCAACCAGAACACCTACTCAGATTCTTCAATGTCAGATCCAAATTTACTGCCCCCAAGAAAAGTCTGATCTGTTCAGAGGAGGCTGAGGTGAGCTGATCAGTACTAGGCATGTATATACCTTCTATTAGCACTACAATGGCCATCTCTAGGAAAAATCTCTTCCCTATAAACCAGCTTTCTGTTTTAAACCAAACTAAACTATGCAATGTCTGATTTTTCTTCTTTGTGTGTGTGTGTGCATGTGTGCATTACATTACACTTGATTATTGTGAAGCAACGATTTTCAAAGCATTTGAATTATCCACCACCCACATTATTTTGTATTTTATTCAGTTTACCATGAAAATTGCCTGTGAATTAAACCACAATCTCTAATAATGTTCACTTCGTATTATTGATTTTTAAAAAGTGTTTGCAAATAAAATCTATAGCTAGGACATAAAACTTCTCAATACAGTCCTGAAACTGTTCATATTGAACTAGACATCTTACTCTCAGACTTCATCCTTGCTGCAAACCCTACCACTTTAAAAGAAGGAGCTCTTTATTAAAATGGTATTCCTACATCAGCAGAGCAATACAGGAAGCTGTGATCGGATCTGACAGTTGGTTTACTCTTAACATTTGATCACAAAATTTCCGTGCCATCTGCGGGAAGCCACGCAGGCAAATGTGTCATCACATCTAATAATGAAAAGAAGAAACAGACAGAATGTGCTGTAGAAACAGACTGCTTTAATTAACCCCCGAACAATGCTTCGCAGAATTTGCAGAGGAAAAGTCCTGTGTGGACAGGTTGCAAAGGAGAATGTCACAACAGCAGCAAAAGAGGGTTTTACCTTGGATGCACCACAGATTTATTAAGAAAACCTTCTAAGTGAAGCATTAGGGATTGCATGCCTTGCCGACCTCTGAATTCAGTGAAGGCAGGCAGTGCTGGTAGCAACTGGCAGCTTTGCCTTGTGACAAGGGCAGTGCCCAGCCGTGCTTGCAGACTGTCTGCCTCGGGCCACTGACTGCACTGACCACATGAGATAAGGGTGTAGGAGACTTGAGAAGTTCAGTAGTTATGCTTAGGAGATAAAAAAGCTGGCTGATGTTTACTCTGAATGGGGGTCTCCAGCCACAAAGAGACGAATGGAAATAGGTGCAGAGCAGCATCCCCCGGTGCCAGTCGGGGTGAGGTATGGTGTGGGGAAAGTACTGGGGGATGAAATCCCAGGGTGATTCAAGCACGTGAAGCTCTGAAGGACTGGCCTGTGCTGATGGGTAGAATACAGGTGCACTTTAGAGAACAGGTTGCTCCTGCACAGGTCATGACATTCCTATGCGGTTTATACCTCAGCAAAGAAATGGTGCTATGCTGTTTTATCCTGACTGCATGTCCTGCTGCCTGGTTATCCTGGGCTGAGGATCAAGGCAATGTCTTGCTATGCTGGTTCAAATAGATGAAAATCTCATTATTGAAGGCAGCCTGAGCACCAGGACATGGTCGCAGTGTGAGTTGTGCCAAACACCACCCGACAACCAGGCAGGAAGGAAATCCCAAAGTGGCAGGGTGGGCTCGCTCGGACAGTGTTTGGATGTCTGGGGAAAACAAGTCATACAGGATTGTTCTCATCTGCAAGTCAGCACCCTGTTTCAGCACAGACTTGAGGTCCCAGACTGTCCTGGAGCCTTCCCAGCTGCTTCCTCATTTACATCTGGTCTCAAGTTCTGTTGCACCAATGTTTGGAGGAAAGCAAGTGGTATTACTACTATTACTTTCTTTATATTTTTCAAGCACTTTATTTTTTCTCTGCCTTTGGCAGGTTGGTCATCCTCCCCAGGTATGCTCTAAAGAGGAGACACCCAATGGTCCCTCACAGACACTCCAGGCAGTGGGTTGTCAGGATTTGATCTCTGACAGAAATAAAGTTTCTTGGGATTTTATTTGCAGTCCAGATCAATCTGCAACAGCATAGCCAGTGTTGGCCTTGGGCACTTTGTGGAAGCACCCATGAGTTGTCTGCTCAATGCCAGGTCAGCACAGCCCTGCCAGCGACATCCAGGTTTGGCAGCTGGAGCTCGCAGTGTACTGGGACCTTCCCCTTCCAGCAGCAGGCAGCGGGTGGACACGGCTCAGGCTGCCCCTGACCAGGGACAGGCAGACTTGGCTGGAGCTCAGCTCACGTCGCAGCCCAGGACCCATTTCCACCCAGCCCATTTAGCAATTCAGCACCTAAAGTAAAAAAAGGAGGGTCTGTGGTGTGGCACAGAACTTTGTGGAGAAAGGCAGCTGACAGCTCTCAGAGCCATGGCAGGACAAGCACTTTTCCCATTCTGGTCTGTACCACTGAGAATGACACTGCAACACTCACTTATGAAAAAATTAGCACCTTCATAACCTTCCTGTGTGTCCAAGTGTGGCAGCACTATACCTGTGTGAAAATCGGAGTAATTTGCTATCCTTGAATGCCACCTATAGGTTAATGTTTTCTGAAATAATCTTGATAAAAATCATGGAAGACAGAGGTCAAAGTGTAGTTTTGGATCAAAGTGCCAAATTTTTGTGTGCTTACATTGATTTTTGTAAGATCACTACTTGTCCTCAGGACAGTCGCATCCATTGCCTGATCACAGCTCCTCTCTAAATGATTTTACAGATCTTCTCACTTATGGTCTTAATGGCTCATTTATGAAATTATCACTCAAAGGCTAATCTTTAGCAGGAACACAACCCTATGGATTTATTCTTTATTGCACAAAACCCTTTAGTTACTGCACAATACTGACATACAGCATCCTTTAGGAAGATGTCACAGGGCACTTTGCAACAAGCAAGTTTCAGATCATTAACAGGGAAGTCAGTAATTTTCAGCAGCTGTGAGTTTGGCCCTACTTTCTGGTAAGAGATTTTTGAGCAGCATGCATTTGACCCTTCACTTTGCACTGTGTCCGTTCTATTTATTTATATTTTCCTTATTAAAGCAGAAACTTACCATTTCTCAACGCTGTAAAAACAGGAGGTTTCTTTGGGAACCAGTTTATTTGGGAAGTTTTTGATAAAATAAATGAAACCATCTAGAGATGGTCAATCCATTTCAAAGAGGATTTATCCTGCAAGCTGCTGGGCATGAGTTGCACTGTGCTCATGGCCTTCCCCTACTTACCACCTTTTGAAGAGGCACCCAGTACACTGCAGGACCTCTGTGCCTTACTCCAGCTCTGGCTCAGTGATTCAGCCACAACAATTGAAGAACATATTTTGTCCCACTCCTAATATATGCCGACACATATTTGGTAGCATTTTTGGACAATGTTGCTATTTTAGCACAATGAGACAGCCTAATGTAACTTCTATTACAATAATCTCCCTGAAATGCTTGGGAAAAGAGGAATACAGATTTAGCTGTGTTTTCTTTTTTTTTTTTTCAGAGCTTCTAAAAGATGTGGATGGATAAGGTACTACTACAAATATTTTCTTGTTCTCCACACCTGCATATATGGAACATATAGGAGTATAATTTAATAAAGAATGTTTCTTTTATTCACCTGTAATATCTTCTGGACACTTAAAATGAGGTCAATGTTTGATGTCAGCCATTGAATCTCTAGCTTTATGTCAAATTAAATCATCAATGCAATAATGAAAGCATAATGCAGATTAAGAAATTCTGTTGATGCAGGATGTCCTGGGATATAAGATGTCTCCTAAAAATGTTTCCAGAAGTACATGGTAGTTCATTACAACACTAAACTTCACCGATATGTGTAACAGCAGTAAAAACCAGCTTTCTCATATAAACGTCAGTTTTTAATTTTCAAAAATTTAAAGCGCAATGAATTACTGCAGTCCTTCCTCAAATCCTTAAATTATTTCTTAGAGAACACCTGAAAATGAATAGGCAAACAGCCTGAGATCCCTTTGCTGTACAATCTAATGAACTGTTAAATACATGAGCAGAGGTGCATAATTCTGTCTCCTCAACCTTTGTTGCTAAAATAAATACTCAACGGATCATTGTGAACACATCCTTACCACATAGGCTGATACGTTCCTAAAGCCCCTGTTGTCTTCAAATTTTCCTTAAAAGACTTGAAAAGATCTTTAATATTTGCACTTTTTGGATAACAGTGATGTAATAAAGTAACAAAAGCAGATGTAATCAGTTGAAATGAGAAAGAGTAAGTTCTCTTTAGATAGGCTGATATTACTTGTATTATGAACACTGGTTTTTTATTTCTCAGCTTAAGCTATTTGCCTATCAGTTCCAAATGTCTTTTAACTGTGCTATTGTATATACCAAATGCCTTTGTTTGAATAGAAGTTTGGGCTATTGAATTGCTGCAGTCTTTCATTTTTTATCACACGCGCTAAAGGTACTGTACAAGCATCTGTCCACATTAGCAGGCTCAGCTGCACATTTGCTCTCATGGAGTCAAGAGAAGGCAGTATTTTCCTGATGACATTCCTAGAGCCATCTAATTGTTTTTCTTCTGTTAAGAATCTCTCCCAGGAGGTATAAACAACTTGCAGAGAGGAAAAAAAAGCACTCAAGGCACCTTCCAAGATGACAAAGCACAAAAAGTTAAGAGAGACATGACTTTTCCTTCTCTTTTTCTTATTTCAGTATTTGCACTGTTCCTTAGTAAGGCCTCAGAAGCAATGAGTCAGGAAGTAAAACTCTTAAAATAATCTAGAAATGTTCAGAAGAAATGTATGTTTTGCAAAATCCTAGGCTGTGCCATCTCCAGCAATTTCTCTAATGACTGTTCTACTGGAGAAGAGAGCAATACTTTCCATCGAAAGTATTGCTCCCCAAAACTCCCATCCTCAGCAAGAGAGAGTTTGGGCAGGCCTGACGTCTCCTGTTCCTGATGGTGTATTTCTCACCTGATGGGCTTTTTGAGATGGCAACCCATTTATTTAGGGACAACTTCACTGAGGGGACCAGTGTGAGGCTGGTGAGCAGCCACAGTATCAGTGGTTCCTGCTGTCTCCAGATATCATCCCTTCACAACAGAGCCTTCCCAAAAGCGGATGAAGAAGAGAATGAAGTGGTATCATAGAGGGGCTTCCCTGCAAGGGCTGCCTGTTGCCTGGCCACATAACCCATTTTCGAATACGTACATACAGAGAAGCTTCTCTTGAGCTAGGAACAAACTTGGCTTTGTCACCTCTGCAAGATCATGGATGCAATTAGGACTCTGCCAGTGTGTGACCTGGTAAACTGGATGTTGAGATAAGGTAATGCTCTCTCATCCATTTCTGTCAACGAAGGCAGGTTTTGGCATGGCTAATGACAAAATTCTTCCCTTTGAACAAAACAGTGCATTTTTATGATTCTGGTGCTGGCTGTGATTCAGATTTTCTGTATGTCAGTTGCCAGCAGCTTCCTCAGATGAATCAGTTTCTGTTCCCTAAACTGAGGCAGACAGATGTTAGCAAAATATCTGTGCAGTACTTAATTCCAAATACTATAAAGAGAACTTTCTTGGATTTACATTCTGTCCAGAGGACTGGTTGAGGCTGTGCAAAAAAAAAATACTGCCTTGGAAGCAAAAGATCAGAAGGCATCCCCTTGTTCCAACTTGGACAGAAGTCTTTGGCACATTCACATAAACTGTATTTCACATGTTCTTCAGTGTCTGTGGGATTTCAATATTTTTTTTCTACGTGATTCTGAAAATGTTAAGATTCCAAATGATCTTTGCACAGAAAACTCTAGCATTGCCTTTTGGCGAGAAGGTGATCATAGAGCTTTTTGACTCACTACTAGCACAAATAGTAAACAAAGCTTATTCAGCATTGAGCAGCCGTCCATGTTGACAGATTTTGCAAGAATCCCAGCAAGAGTGGAATCCTACCAAAATAAGACTGTGCCAAGTTAAGGGAGTACGATGCAGAGGCCAGCATCTGCAAGTCCTCTTCTTATTACTGTCAGATACCGGAAGCCTTGGTGCAAGGTATTACATTTGGAAAAGTATCTTGGGTTTTCCACATAATCATACTGCTCTGGAACAGATAGCTGGACCAAAGAAGGAAACATGCACTGATATTATTTTGATTAACCTTCCAGGGAATCATTCATGTGAAAGCATAAATAATTCTATGGGGGAAACCTGAAAAAATTGACAGCAGTATTAACTTGTACTCTACCTCAGGAGTTGTTCCTCCCTATCATCAGACTGAAATGGAAATATTCTGGGAATGATTACCTCATCCCCTAGACTTACTTTTAATGACAAAGACAGCTTAAGCCCAAGAAAAGCAATGGCATTTTTAGGAAAAGGAAAAATACATACAGAAACATTTGCTGTATATCAAATGCATGCCCATTTATCACAATAAGCTAGAACGCATGGATTGCACTTTATCTGTCCTTAAAAAGAGTTCAGTGACTACTAAGGAGGCAATTATTCTTAAAATATCTTAAAGGACCAAAGGGCAAACAGATGGGTGATTCCAAGCAGTGTAGACAAGAAGCTCCTGTGGTACAGCTGGTGTTTGCAGTGCAACCACCTCCAGCTGAACTCCTCACTCCAGCTCCCTGCAGGGTCAGTAGAGAGGAAGGCGTGATGCCCAAAACACACTTATGGCATGACTCACCCAATCTCTTGTACAGTCAAAATTGGAGCATCAAAATTCAAGCATTGAAACAAGCTGCCATGGGGAAGTGACTGAGACACCATCCCTGGAGGTATTTAAAAGATGTGGCACATAAGGACATAGTTTAGTGGTGAACTTGGCAGTGTTATGTTTATGGCTGGACAAGATGATCTTAGAATTCTTTTCCATCCTAAATGATTCTCTGATTCTAATCTGAATTTCTCTTGCTGCAACACGGCAAGGTTTCCTTCCAGTGCTCAGCTCTGTGAGGAATCTAACTGCCCTCTCTCTAACCCCTGGCAGGTAGCTGAGGACAGCAATAATATCCCACTTCCATGTCTCTCCTCCAGGTGATTAAGCCCAGATTTTAAATACCTGTAGGAGGCCAAGGTGCAGCTCCCACTCCACTCCTTGGCCAGCACTGCCTGCATCTCCCTGGAGCAAGATGAGAAGCTCAGAATCAGGTAGTGATGGGTAGCGGGTTTAACAGTGTCACTTGTCAACCATCCATCCATAATTAAAGCTAAACACATGCCTTACCCTGTCTGATGGGCAGGGCAGTCTCTCCTCCCACACAGACTGCTCTGAGGACACGTGAGGGCAGTGAGCACTGTGTTTAGATACAGCTGACTTAGCATCCCCATTCAGACATTAGGCGGGTATCACTGATAATCTTGAAATTAACTTGCCACTGAACTGATATTTTGAAGATATTCAAAAGTTTATCTATCAGGAGAAGTTTCAAAGAGAAAAAGGCAAATGAGGTGTAATGGCAAAACACTGTTTCTAGTGGGACTTGAGTCAAAGCTCATCTGTCATTGCCAGCAGTATGACTACGTGCACAAGGTAGGTAGTTTCAAAAATAAAACGATTTCACCAGAACAGATAAGTGTTGTTTTAAAAATGGCAGATACCATTTTAGCATTCATATGAGAAAGGTTATAAATAGGTAGTTTGAACATAAAGCATCCAAGCTACAAGAGAAGACAGACCCTGCTTTATGCTGTTGCTGCCGGGATTATCTGTGCTGCGGCTTTGCCCAGAAGAATCATTCTTATCAAGGTTCTCTGACCTCAAAGAAGAACAGAAATGATGTTGAAGATAATATAAGAATTGTCCATGAGACCAGCCTTCTCAGGGTCTCTTTAAATCATGATGGGTGATTCTTCTTTTTTTGCGTGTCTATTACATCATGTTTTCCATGAAGCGCTGTAGGTGGTCATCGGAGGAGACATGGAGGAGGAGAGACACACAAACGGGAACAGACTGGGATGTTGTTCTGCAGCTGGGCCAGCATTATTTCCTTGGATGGGACAGAGAGATCCAGGCTTTTCTCAGCAACACAGAAGAGTATAGGTAGAGCTGTTTCTATACCTTTGTGCTTTCACTCTGTCTAAAAAGTTTTCTATTTGATGTGTTCCTTTTTTTAGCATTACAGATTCCTCCCTTCCCTGTAGGGAATTTTATCTCAAAGCCTTGGTCATTTTGGGGCACGTCACAGGAGTAGTCTTTCCTTGTTACCATGCTAAAGAATCCATTGATTGACCTGTATATGAAACCATCCTATATATTTAGCAAAAATATATGAAAATTTATACAGTATGAAAACAATCACAGGAAAGTTGGCATATGCTGGGCATCTCATGAGGGATTTTATTTTACCAAGCAATTTTAATTTTTTTTTCATTTGAGTACTGCAAGAAAGATGAGTGCCAGGGATAAAATTAAATTAAAGAAGGCAGTAGCTTAGCACCCTGGGACATGGAGGACAAGAGGTGTTGCACATGGGAAAACACATGATGAGAGATTCATGGTGTGCTGGAGCTTTGCAAAGCTTACCTGGCACAGCCAAGAAAATTCAAATGAGACAGAATGGTCAACAAGGAGTCAGTGGCATGAATCATAAGGGTATAATGACTCAGGAACCAAGTTCATATTAACCAACTGGATAGACTGAATGGGAACAAAGCAAATCTCAGGGAGGCCAGATTCAATGACAGCACAATGTGAGTTGATGATTCGTAATTTTAATAATGCAAAATTCAGTAAATAAAATGTTAAAATAAGCAACTTTAATAATTCATTGCAATATTTACTATTTTAGGACTGTTATTTTGATTCAATTGTTCAGTGTCATTGTATGTCCTTTCCTTGTAACCATGTCACAACTTAGACATTACAGTGTTGCATAATGGTCAGCTAATTGTAAGGTGTTTCTGGGTTTTTCAAGAATGCAGAACCCCATCTGTCACACAAGAACATCAGTTCTGAACTACACTCTTGCTCACCGAGGTTTTGTATCACCTCAGGTGGCCTGTATTTCTAATCCTTGTCCTAAAGCAGCAAGTTTTTATAGGTTTGAATACCATTTAGGACTTCAGTAGTTTGTGTCTCCAAAGCACTGTGTAAATATTAACCAATGTACACATACGGTAACTTCACCCAATCATAATTGCGTTAACTGCAGCAGTTAGAGCCAAAGGCTGCATCAAAATTTAGAGGTTATGCTGTGATTATCTTTGCTGTATCTGTAAAAGCACTTGTAGGTGCTTTTGGTACACCTGACATTTTTGCATACAGAATATACGTAACGTATACATAACCAAAATCAATCTTTTTAAAAATAGTTTGTCTGTGTTTGATACTGCATGATGACAGATGCAGACATAAGAACAAGTAAAGGGTTAATGGTGGGCAAACTGCAGGGCTGAATGCAGGCTTCTCAGCTTAGCACTCATCACAAGCAAAATCGTGGGAAAGACTGAGCCTGACATAAATATTATTGTTAAAGACTGGTTTAAGTATAATGTCAGATGCAAATATAAGGGACACTGACAACACACTTTAATGAGAACAATAGCATCCCATTTAAATGTAAATTTAAATGTTAGCATTTAACACTGAAATATTGCTAGCATTTTTGACAAGTTTAGTTAATAAAAAGTGACAGCTGACATAATACACTTAGATTTCTGAAGGTTCTTTCCCTTGATACAGTATGACATCCCGATTAAAAACATTTAACTGAACCACTGAAGCACAAACTAAAAAAGATTTTAAACTGTCTGTTTGGTGGATCTCAGAAAGAAATCATAGGTGGGGTCTCTTTTTAGGCTCAAATGTGTTCAGTTTCTGTACTGCGGAGCAGAAGCCATCAGATTACACCTACAATCCATCAAGACCAAAGCTTAGGAGACGACTAGTTAGCTCAGTTTCTCACTAGCACAGAAAGCATCTCATGAAGGCCCCTACATTTTTAGTAACACATTCACATCTGCTCTCTTGCTTTTCTTTCTACGGCATTTTTTCCATCTGACCTAGTCAGGTTTCACAGTGTTCGGGGCAAAGTCTTCACTCCTGAGCTGTAACAAAATCTTCTTGTAGCCAATAAATACCAGGCTTTCTGTCAAGTTCAGTTGACTTTGGCTAAGGTCCTCAGTGAGTTATTCAAACAAACAAAATTCCACCAATTACTTGTGGTAAAACACAGTAAACAGTGTTTTAAACTAAAACAGTGGTGAAAGCCAACTTCCCGATGCCCCTGAGGACCTCTACAAAGAAAAACACTAGTCACGGAGATTTGGGTGAAAACAAATCTTCATGTATTACTCCTGCCCAGGGGTAGCTTCCAGCCATAAAAGACAGCAGTAGAACAGGTACATACACCTTGCACTGCACAGGACAATAGACCACAAACTCTGTGTGAAAACAGAAGATTTTGGTTTGCTATCTGCATAAAATTGCAGAACCAGGCCTTGTGCACACCTGAGTAAACTGATCTCCAGAGCCCTGACGATGGGCTAACAGCCTCATAGCAAGTGCACAAACTGAGGTGACAGATGTAAGGGACACAGAGAATTCAAATGTAATTAACATTACATCCAGGATATATGCTTACATTAACTGCCAACCTGATTGTTCCACTATATAGCCAATGAGAAAAGTTGAGAGAGCCTCAGCATAAACAGATATTTTTATATGGGTACCAGTAGGCATGAAAAGTAAATCAGAAGAGCAATGGTGATCACACAATACTCCCTGAGCCTGTGGCACAGAAGCAAGAGGCTTGCAATTTATCATGCAGTTAAGAAAGCAGCAGGAACCCTACAATTCCTATTGTGAAGCTGCAGAATTGTCCTGTAGTCAGCAATTTAGTCTGGACCATTTTATTAAAATATCTTTTAGTGCTTTGCAACATAACTTCTGTTTGAGACAATAAACTTGAATTCAAAGTGAGAAGAGTCTCCAGGCTGCAGTGGAGAGCTCTGCAAGCTCAAGAGGACAGATTGCTATTAGCACTCCAGCAGCTCCTCGCTGTGGGTAATCACATTATAATATGCTTTCTTCTCCTTTAGAGGTTGATGAATATATGTATATATAACAGGTCCAGGATGCATGTTTCTACCATTTTTAAAGTCTGACTTCTTACCGTGGCAATAACTTGTTTTCTATTTAACACTGGCAAGTAAAAAAAATTGCTAGAACTTGGGCATCTTTCCCAGTCTCTTTAAACACACTGCCTTTATAGGAGGCATGAGGCTTTAGCTGCTCCCACTACAAACAGCATAAGGAGCTCACTCTGTCCTTTGTTGTATCAAGCTTGTTATGGCTTTCATTTGACAAGATTGCATACATGCAAACCTCAGAAAATACAAAGTGGTCTCGCTTGATCTGACATTCCTAACACGCCTCTGTCTTGTCGGTTTGGAGCGCAGGGACGAAGGATCTTACAAATGGATACTCAATTTCAAAACTCACATTAATATCATGGGATCTTTACTTGAAACAGCCCTAGGGTAACTATGAGGTCCCTATTCAGCTGTTACCAACACTTCGAAAGTATCTTAGGATTTCAATGAAGATAAACAAAATGAATACATTGTAGTCTAGATCCGTTACTTCTTAAGGCATAAAATAGCACTTCAGTGAGCAACCAAATTACCATCAAGAGACGGGTCTCAGAAGAGGTCCTCCAGCCCTTTGCCATTCTCAGCTATAAAGGGTCTTTACAGTAGTTTTGAGATCCAGTCCAATAAAGCAGCACAACACAGGAACACAAGACTGGTGTTACTGAGGCAGACCATGGGTTTGTTGATCATTGCCTCCTGTTCCTGTCTGTAGTCAACACTGGAGGCAAAATGATAAATTAGAGATTTTTACAGAACACTAATGCAGGGGAAGCAGGCACTTCTGTTTCCTCAAAGTTCAGTCCCTGACTCCAAAAAACATTGTAGCTCAGAGACTTTCTGAACAAGAGCTGCTGCCTTTTCATTTAATGGATACTGATGGGCTCTTTTCAATGAATTTTATCTACTCATGTTTTTAAAGCCACTCAAATTCTTAGTATTCCCAGCATCCAGACTCAAAGGGCCACACAGATTACCTGTGTAGTATTCAAAAACCATCACCTTTGTTTGTTTCGAACTTTCTGCCTGCTGTTAAAATTAGATGTCCCTTAGATCTTTTAACTGGATGTGTCAGAGCCCCCATTCATTCCCCATCAACCTTTTCTGAGTTGCTCCTTAGTTTATAGATCTCACATGCTCTGAAACTGTCATATCTTAAAGCATTCAGATCTTCTTTGAAATAAACTTATCTTGCAAAGAGAAAACAGTGTAAGCTTTAGCCTTCTAACAGGATAGGGAGAAACCATCACCATCTTCAGACATCACAACAAAATGCACATTGGCCATAAAACACCTCAGCAGCTTTTCTGTCTCACTCCAGGACAAAACTTTTATTCCAAAAGATCATATCCTAAGTGATGCAACACCATTCTTCATCCAAACTGTGTTCTGCAGCCATATGCAAACTGGCCAGTCCTCAGAGGGTATCATCCCATCTTACTGTCCCATGCACAAAGTCCAGAGCATAAATGGTCTCCACAGATCCATATGTATTATAATACTAAGGAATTACACAACATGCTTTTCATGTTGAGGCAATCCTTTAGAGGTTTCTCTGAGTCCGTGCTTGCATAAATCAGTCGTGTTTGTTGGGGTGGTGAAATAACTACCACATTTCACACAGCAGCAAGTAGTATGGGAACTTTCAAAAGAAAAAAAGTCTTAAATCACACAAATCTTCAATTCATACTGACTCAGAACTATCTTCCATTTCCATAATTTACAGGAAATGGACAATTAGGAAGTTTCTAAACCCGCTCATTTATTTTGAGCCTATTCCAAAATGATTGCTGTCTTTTCAAGCCTGTCTCCTTTGAGTAACACAGGACTGTGATTAAAAGTAACCAAGCATAACTTGAGAACAAATCAGTACAGCACTGAGTGACATAGCTCAGGAGTTTCTCCAAACTACCTGCAATGCCTTCAACCACCAATCTTTGCTTCTTCACTGACCACAGCAACATCAGAGAGGGAATTTCTGTTCAGCTCCCAGTAGCCAAGAGGTGGAGTCACGAGGCTTCAGCACCGCCCAGCCTAGCTCATAGCCCATAGGCCTCTCCAGATGATCAGTCTATTAGAGATCTATCTTCTGAAAATAAAAAACGTAAAAAACATAAAGTTTTTAATGGATCATAGAGATGACAAAGACCCAGAGCCATCACATGCTTCTGAATTTGCTGCACAGACATATTTTGTGTGATTAGCAGAAGCCAGTACTTCTTGGGGGAAAACATTGTTGAGTAAATGGTTCAGAGAAAGGAAAACAATTTGAAATTGTCTGCAGCCAGCCTTGCTCAGACAATATGGATCTGAATTTCAATTCTCTGTAAACAAGCAGCCCATCTCTGAGTGTGTCAGCAGTTTTAATGTCATGTCATCCAATCAACGCAGGTTGTGTTCTGGGAATCAGAAAAAAATACTTTTGCATTCAGGGGAGAGAAGACTTTTAGTCCCATTTTACTAATTCCTTCTACTAAATTGTACCTCACTTAGTGTCTTGCTGATGGTAAAGACCAGCATTTACTTTCTGGCACTGTCGAATTCCTTTTTCAACAACATAACGAGTTCACACATGCTTCCAGACTGCTGTACAGAAAGAAGTAGCAAATCACTCTACAGAGAGTGACATTTCTTCTTCTTTGATGCACTCTGAGTGTACCACTGCTGAACACACTTTTTAAGGTGAACTGTCTATTTGAAATCACAATTTGCTTTAAAATACTGAGCTAGTTCTTAAGCTGCTGAAGGCTGTCAGAGATCCATTTAATTCAATGGAGACATGCTAATTTGAACTAAAGAGCTGACCCTCTGTGCCTACCCATATTAAATTATTATTCTATTAGACAGACCACAGATAATTATAATCCTGCATTCTTCTGTTTATTGACACCATGTCCCTGGGAACACTCTCTTAAATGAATTTAGCTAGTCATCTGCCATTCATTTCAATTACAGAAACGTAAACACAGACTCCCAAATGAAAACAGAAAAAAAAGCTCAACCTAGAAATAAAAGACCATAAGACCACAGCAACTTTCAAAGAAATTATAAGCTGGTCTAGTATTTGATCTGCTTTCCACTCATTGTAAAAATGTTGCCTACCAAGCTGGAGAGATTAGAATGACTCCTTAACGGGCAATTCATGATCCTTGTCATGCAGCATCAATCTGCACACATAAGGCCCATCTCATTCAGTTCTGGACCAGGACTGGCCCCAGCACTCTTCAGACCATAAGGCTTCCCCTTATTTTAATTTTGCAAGAACAGATGTCTCCTGCCTGGCAGAATATCACTGCCTTTGAGCAGTGGAGAGCCACGGACTTGTCCCCTGCCACCCAGTGACCTTGACACAGAGCCTTGTCAGTGTGGCACAGAGGGCCCATCATGTCACAGAGATGCTGCCCCACTGCTGTGATGGTGATGCTGCCTCACTGCTGCCTTGTGCCATATTCTGCTCTGTGATGGAGAATAACAGAGGTAAAGTTACCTTGTGTCTTCATGTTCTCATGAAAATCAGAAAGGAAAGGAGCTTTGTAGTCCGTGTGATCCCTCCTTTCTGTTTACCTTCCCCCTCTCTCCCCCACCATATGTTCATTTCACTGGTAAAAGACTGTGAACCTGGTTTAACAGATAAACCTAAACCCTCTCCAAGCCGTAGTTAATTCTTGTCTGTCTTAGTAAAGCGGGCTTCCATTTAATCCTAAATCACTTTAAAGAAAGTTTTCAAGTACACTGCACATCTCATCACGTTTGGTGGAAGAGGTACTACAAACATTTTGTATGCCCTTTAACAAATTTAACCACAGCAAACTTTACTCAAAAGGCAGATCATCTCCTCTCTGGTACCTCAGCTAGCTCACAAATCACTGTATTGCCATACATCTGGGATGAAATCACCCTCTGCAACAGCACAGGCCAGGGCCAGCTGTGGGTACTGGTGGAGGGGCAGCTGAATCCAAGTCTGCAGTGGGCTCTTGGGGCTGGGAAGAGCAGCCCTGTGCTGGGCTGCCTGTGAACAGCACAGCCAGCAGATGGAGGGATGTGTTAATTCCCCTCTTTCTGGAAATTGTGAGGCCAAATCTGGTGTGCTGTGTCTCGATCTGGGTTCCCTGGTACAGTAAAAACATTACAAATGGGAGATTCCACAGGAGGGACATCAAGAAGATTACAGGGTGGTAGCACAAATCAGGAGTATAAATTTGTAAAGAGAGTAAAGAATTGGATTTGTTTGGTTTGAAGGTGATCAGGCTAAGGGAAGATTACTGTCTTCTTCAACCAACTCATGGGAGAATGTGGAGAACATGGAGCCTGACTCTTTCCAGTGATGAACTGTGAAATGGATGCAACTTGCAGCAAGAGAAATTTGACATGTGGAAACGTATCTTAACAGAGAAACTAGACAAATTCTGCAACAAGCAAATCAGCAAGCTTCTGGAATTCCCATCCTTGAAGATGCTCAAAATGCAACTGGGCAGTAAAGCAACCTGGTTGAGGTTTGAAGTTAATCCTGCTCCGAGCCAGGCACTGGAGCATGTGACGTCCAGGGTCCCCTCCAACTTAAACCATTCTGTGATGTGGTAGGGCAAGAGACATATGTTTTGGGGGGATGTAAGGTGGTGCAAGTCCTTTGGAGGCCAATGGATTCATAAGGTCTAGATGCTTCTTCTGAGTCTGCCCCACACATCCTGTGTGACCAACCACCCGGAGGCAGCTTAGGCATCATGTCTCCTGGTGAACCTGGAGGCAACAGGAGCACCTATATTGTCTGAGCAATTACCCACTGCCAGTAGCATTTAACCTTGTCTAGGATCATGCCATCATCTTTCCCAGCTGAAAACCAGGCATACACAGAGGGAGACAGATTAACTGTATTTGAAGGCTACAGGTTCCACAGCCATGGAGGCCATCAGGCAATAAAGGAAAACATCTACAAATGACACAAACTAACATCCAATACTGGGGAAATCCATCATTTTGTCTGCCAACTTATATGAAATGGAAATCAGCTGTCAGGGATTGCAGTTAAGTGGGGAATGTGAAAACATGATTTTAAATGTTTGGTAAGTACTTTTAAAGGCAGTATTAACATTAATAATTCCTGTTGGTATTTGGACCTCCGTTGTCACCCACTCACTTTGGCATCATATCATACATAAAAACTTTTGCCATTTGAGCTAATTAGTAACATTCTCCGATATTGCCACTAGCACCTAACTTACAATTTGTCATCATTTAGCATTCCCAGGTCATTTGTTTGTACAATTTTTTTAACTTCTTCTTCCACTTATTCAGAATCATTTACAGGCTATGAAGGTCCAAATTTTGCTAGGCAGCCCTCTCCATGAATCTGAACTGTAGTACCATCTCTGGGTACTAGGATCTGGGAGCTCTTTGTGGTTTTAAAGTAGGAGCCGCCCACCACCCTTTGCATGTGTGGAAACTGCTACTGAAAGCAGCGGCCCTGTGTACGTGGGAGGGATCATAAGAGTGAATTCTTACTGTGGTCCTCCTGTGGTACATCATCATGGCTTAGTGGACAGGGCACCACAGTGCCACATAAAGGTATCCAAATCAGCTGCAATACTGATACTTTAGCCCAGTGATCCATCAGGATGATTTATTTATTTGTCACCTTAACAATAAGTTATACAGTATCTTCTTGCAATCATGAGAGAGGTACCTCCAGATGCTGATTACCTTAATCTTGGCAACAAAAAATGCTGGCAGGCAGTTCAACAAGGTCAGACTGACCTCAAATGCATTTGAGGTGCCTTGGCATGAGAGATTTCTTTAGGGGATCACTGACCAATATAAGGAACATGATGAAGCAGCTATATGAAATGTAGAAGTAATAACATTCCCAATAAGCACCTGGCTTTTTATTGCTACAAGATTTTGAGTTTATTTTCTTGTAAGAACTCTACTGTAACTCTAGGTCGGGAGTGACCATCTCCCTACACACCTAGCATTAAGAATTATAATGAACACCAGTCAACAGCTGTAAGTTTGTAAAAAGCACTAGATTTCATATTTTGCTGATATTTTACGATTATCTTTATTACAAGAAAATTGCAGAAAATAATAAGTATGACTGCTCTGTCTTTATTGCATTTAATCTTGATACCTAAATAAATGCATTTTCAAGTATGTAGCACAGTTGAGGACAACACGCTCAACTGTGGTGCACGTGCCTTTTGCAGCAGCTGAGGTTCAGGAGATGCTGCCTTGCACAGAGACACGAACCCAAGCTTATCCCTCCATGTGGTGCTTTTCCCCAGGGCTGGGAGGTGCCAAGGAGCAGATGGCCACCAAGGCCACTTCGTGCCTGCCATCCTCCAGAGATGCCTCAGGGGTGGTGGCAGCAGCCCCAGGGCTCAGAGCATTGCTCTGACCGATACAGGGACCAGCTGGCCTCATGGGCCCTGCCCTTTTAACCAGGAGTGCTGGGGGAACCTGAAGCAGAGGAAAGGAAGGGCAGAGACCTGATCAGTAGTAGTCTGATCCTGGGCAATTTATTTTCCAAACAGTTTTTTCTTGCTGGCTGCATTTTTGTGCAAATATGTGGGGGTTTTGTTGGAGAGGGAGTTCATGTGTCATAATAGATACTCTAGAAATTTATACTGGCTCTCTTAATTCCTTATGAGTGGCTCAGAAGTATATAAAAGACACAAGTTAATTTTTTTTTTATAAGGGTATACATTCAGTGAGAAGTTACAATTTAAGGTCTATTATTGAGTGGCAATCAGCACAGTCTGCAAAAATTGAACGGCTTTATCAACTGGGTGATCTCACAGTCCAGTTTACAGCAAATACAGGAGGGCGAAGTCTGATTGTTAGCAACAAGACAGCCATGGGCAGAAAATAGTTACAGAAAATGCCAGTCACTAGAACAAAAGAAAATTCTCTTTTAGTCTCACCCCCACAAACGCTATATTCAATGCAAAGCAGGAAAAGATGAAAAAACCAAAATGTTATTATTTCAAACAAAATTAAATGCTCAGTTCTAGTCTAAAAAAAGACATTACTGATGTGGGCATACAGAAGATGCTACTTTTCAGGGAAGCATTTGCCTTGCTAACACCCTGTCTATCTGTGAGACAAAAATGACACAAACATATGAAGATGATAAAATGGGGTTATCCACAGGGGTAAGCACATTCACGAGAGGGGGAGGCTGAAAGCCTGCATTTGCCAATTACCCAGCACACTACTACTTGGTCTCTCCAAAGGATAGCCTCTGCTCCTCTTCATAAGACTTTGTTGCTGCAGAGCTTGTTCTTCTCTGCCGAGACCCTGCCTGGTTGCACCTAACCCAGGTGTGCCCGGGCCTGGGGTGTCGCTGCCGCTCGTGGGCGCGCCAGCTCTCCACTTCCTGAGCACTCCCCTGTGTGCAGTGGAATAACACTTCCTTCAGACAGTCCCTGGGGTAGCTGGGGGGTGGGCTACAGGGGTGGCTTCTGTGAGAAGCTGCCAGAAGCTTTCCCCATTTCTGGCACAGCCAACTCCAGCTGGCTCCAGGATGGACCTGTCGCTGGCCAGGGCTGAGCCCATCAGTGGCAGTGAGAGCACTTCTGGGTAACACATGTAAGAAAGGGAAAAAATACCCTGAACTGAATATGCAGGCAAAGAGAGGAGTGAGAATATGTGAGAAAAAAACTCTGAAGACACAAACATCATTGCTGAAGGAGGGGAGGAGGTATTCCAGGCAATGGAGTAGCTTCCCCTGCAGCCTCTGGATGTCCACACAGGAGCCCATGGAGGACCCCACACCAGAGCATGTGGATGCCAAAGGGCAAAAGCATATGTCACCCCATGGAAAAATGGTGTTGGAGCAGGTTCCTAGCAGGATCTGTGACCCCATGGAGAGAGGAGCCCACACTGGAGCAGGTTTGCTGGCAGGACTTGTGACTCCATGAGACACCCATGCTGGAACAGCCTGTTCCTGAAGGACTGGACCCTGTGGAAGAGTCCCTCACTGGAGCAGTTCTTGAAGACTGTGAGAAGGACTTATGCTGGACATATACATGGAGGACCGTCTCTGATGGAAAGGACTCCATGCTGGAGCAGAAGGAGAGTGTAAGGGATCCAGTCACAGTCATCCCACCACTGCAGGAAAAAGCACACCAAGTTTTTCATCTAAATAAGACAGGTGAAAAACACTAAAGGAAGTCTCATCCCAAAATCTTTAACAGGACAGAAAGGAAAAGAAAAATGATACCACTTTTTTCATGACCAGAGAAGAAATCTCTAGTAATGTTCAAAAGCCATCCACTCCTCATGAATCTTCATCACAGAGCCCTCACCTAGTGCAATCTAAACCTGACGAGACCTTCACCCAGCCTCAAAGAGTCTTCCTGGAAAATCCTTGTGATCCAGTCTTTGGGGCAATGCAAGCAGTAGGATAGTAAGTGCTATACCATGGAAATAGTTGCAGTTTCAGCAGCACCAATCAGGAAAAATGAAAGGATGCTGCCAAATGCTTCATGGTTTCTAGACGGAAGATAAAACCCTGTGGTCCATAAGGAAATGGGCTCCTTCTTCCTCTCAGGCTGTGAACTAGTTCTCTTATTGGTAATTCCAGATATGGAAGATTTTTAGAAACAGACATCAATAAGTTTATCTCCAGCTGGAGCAGGTCTCCCTGGTTTGTTGTTAACCACTTGTGTTCCCTAAATCTCTATGTTGAATTGTTTGTCTCTTTACAGAACTCTGTTCAGAACTGTCAAAATTAATTCCTAGGATATATGCTTGGGAAATTTTGTCCCTGCAGACTCTGTTCTCATATAGCTTCTACTAGATTATTTCAGTCAACCGAACAAAGTTTTCCATCTCTTTCAATTATTCATCTTTTTCCCGGAGATGTTATTTATACAGCAGTGTACACAGTGCTTTGCAGTAAGTAGGTATGTCAGACAAAGAACAATGTCCTCTTGACAGCCTTTGCAGCACAAAGAAATTAATAAGGTACAGACCAAAACAGTAAGAGTAAGGAGGCAAGGTGACTGCAGTTCAAATATTTTGTGGAACAAAAGCAATGGTATGAATGTTTGAAAAAGCAAAAGTATTTGTCACATTGAGAAGGGTTTGTTCACTTCACACATCTATAATGCAAGGATCCGTGTCTGAGCTAGTCACTGGAGGTTCCTTTCTGGTGAGAAACAAGTGTTTTAAGCCCTGAGATTCATCTAATTTGGACACCTTTAGGAAGAAAGGAATCATGCTTTATGCTCTACTTATCATATCAAGCATTCCTCCATTGACTGTAACTTAGTCAAGCTGACCAACTCAGATGTGGATAGCCATATTTAGTTAGATGATTCCAACCTACTATTCTAGCCACATGACAATATCTCTTTTAAGTCCTTTGTAAATTAAATTTCTGCTTGACAAAACTTCAAGAAGTGGTTCCCCATTCTTTTCCACTGTGGGGAGCTTTTTATTAATCCCCTGTGCACAAACTTTTTTTTCCTGGAGGTAATTGCTAGGTTAGCTCAATTAAATCAGCTGTTTCATAGGCTGCACTCTAAATCAGATTTGGTTATAGAAGCCTGTTTTTTAAACGCTGTCTGCAGATATTTTTTTCTTTTTGTTGTAAAATAGATGCCGTGTAAGTGTGGTTTACAGCGCTGACATGGAACAGGCTGAGTCAGAGCAAACTGGAGTTGAACTGACTTAGCCTTTTATGTGACTAGTCACAAGCTGGGATGGAGTAACTAAGGGGAGGCAGAAACCTTTTAGCTGTGTCTCTAACCTGTGGATTACTCCATGGTACCATGTCTTCAGCCTCCACTGCTCGCACTCCTGTTCAACGTGGCCACCCACTGGGCAGGGACAAAGCAGGCAGACATCCAGTGGGGTTTTGCCTGACACCCTGTGGCTGCTGGAACTCCAACTGGAAACTCACACCTTTGAGGAAGGAAGTGGAGTGCAGCACAGAGGGCACAACTGCAGCCCACGCTGAGCACCTTCAGGTCTCTGCAGCAGCAAGGAAAGCTGAGGTTGCTCAGAGCTTGGTCTCACATTTGAGGCTATAAACATTGTCATTGGAAAAAATACTGGACAAAAATTTTTTTCTTCTGCAAGTAGAAGAAGCCACTTGTGCTGTGGCACTGAGCAGCAATGAGATTGCAATGATTTGGTGGCAGTTGTTACTGAAGCCCATTGATCTGGAATGGAAAGTCCTGCTTCCCTTTAGCACTGCTAAACCTCAATCAGTCTCCTGTATGAGACATCCTTTGTTTTTCTATTTAATAATTTCAGTAACTTTGCAATATGAAACTTTCTCAATCCAGTCCTTGTGTGTGGGAGGGTGTGAATATTTCCAGCTCATAGTAATGAATGCTTTGGCACAGGCGGCTGCAGCAGGCAGAGGCCTGCGAGCTCCGCTTTCCAAGCCCAGCTCCAATATGCTTCTTGCTGCACCCCAGTGCTAATGCAATTAGCTTTGCTTTCCATGTGCACCATGGTGAGACGACACAGGCAGAGCAACAGGAGAGTACTCAAAAGACTCTGTGCTTTTTTTACATACTAAAAAGTAACTCACGTTTCTTACATTAGGCTCTTCAGTCTGAAAAGGGTGTCTAAAAATCTGAGACACTCATGAAAGCAGAATGTCCCTCTGCAGTGGTTTGGTGGCACAGAAGAATGTACCCAATCAGCTCAAAGCTGGTCCCACCCTGGCAGAAGGAGGCAGCTACAGATGCTTCCTGCTCTCTTCCCCAGAAAACAAGTTCTCTCTCAGTTGCATTCAGGAAGAGTTTGAATTCAATGTCTGTTTTCAACGTGCATATTGCCTTCCTTTTCAGTCCTGAAGCCAGGCTCCAGAGAAGACCTTGAGAAGCACAGACAGTATAAAACACTTCTGATTCGCCTTTTCTGTCACTACCCTATGAATGCATTAACATTTTAGCATTTTTCTGCATTATGGCAACACAGAAGTGTTCATGCCATTTGAAATTGGTCCCAAGTAACTAATGAAGTGTTTAGATGCTACCATGGTATGTTAATTAGATGTGCAGCACAAAACCTGTCTATCTAGCCAATCATGCTATTTCTTCTAAAATGAAGCCATACATTTCAAACGTTAAATAAATAGAATGAAAAATATGAATTAAGGGGAGAAAAAACCAAAATATCAGCTAATGAAAGGAGATGATAATAGATTATTATGCATAGTTTAATTATGAAAAGCACCTTGTTTTAAATAATACAGTACATTCTAAAACCAAGTAGATGTAGATGCTAATTGTCTTCTCCATTACAGAGAGAGAGCTAATGCCAGAAATTTGAGACAAATGGCACTTAACCTCCCGAACCCCAGATGAAGAGGGAGATAGATGTTTGCTTTTGATCATTCTGGTCTTTTCATGATCTGAATCAATAAGTACCCCTTATAGCTTTGAGTCATGTTTCTAATTAGTCAGCCTCTTGGGCCTGGTTTACAAAATAAAATATAAATCAACGCAGATTTGTAAATTCCAACAAGCATGCTGGGCCAATGCCATCTCAATAAAATAATTAAAATGCCATCAGCCTGTTAACTTGTTCTCATCTCTGCCAAAATATATATATACTGTCAAATGCCAACTCATTTGGAATGCTAAGGAGAAAGTATTTTGAAGATACAATAGATGCAATAAATATAAGATATAAAATACTTAAGTCTTGATATAATCAATTAAATATTTACTTTTCTTTGTTAGTGCAAGGAACTGCATAAAGAGACCTAGCAAGTAATGTTCTTGACTATGAAGATCACAGAACTACAGAATAGTTTGGGTTGGAAGAGACCTTTAAAGGTCATCGATCTAACAATGCAATGAGCAGGGGTATCTTCAACTAGATCAGGTTGCTCAGAATCCTGTCTAGTGTAACCTTGAATGTTTCTAGGGCTGGGGTATCCACCAGCTCTCTGGGAAACCTGTTCCAGGGTCTCTCCACCCTCATTGTAAAAATGTCTACCTTATATCTAATTAAAATCAACCCCCTTTCACTTTAAAATCGTTATAGCTTGTCATATCATAACAGGATCTGCTAAAAAGTTTGTCATCATCTGTCTTATAAGCTGTCTTTAGGTACACGGAGACTGCTAGAAGGTCTTCTCAAAGTGTTCTCTTCCCCAGGCTGAACAGCCCCAATTCTCTCAGCCTTTCCTCACAAGTCACGTATTTCATCCCTCTGATAATTTTTGTGGCCCTCCTGCTGGCCTGCTCCAACCCATCCATGTCCTTCCTGTGCTGGGCACCCCAGAGCTGGATGCAGCGTTCCAGGTGGGGTCTCTCTCACCAGAGCAGGGCAGAGGGGCAGCATCCCCTCCCCTGCCCTGCTGCCCACGCTGCTTTTGGTGCAGCCCAGGACACGTTTGGCTCTCTGGGCTGTGAGTGCACATGGCCAGGTCATGTCCCGCCTCATCCACCAGCACCCCCAGGTCCTTGTGGGCAGGGCTGCTCCACATCCATTCATCCCCCAGTCTGTGTTGATACCAGACAGTTGCCCCAACCCAGGTAGGTCAGATATCTATGATCCAGAAAATACTCAATGAAACTCACAATTAGCTTCTCTAAAAGGAAATGCATGCATTACAGAGTGAAATACATACAGTGACACATGGGGCTTGAGTTCTACAAAGAAAACAGCCTGTAAGGGACCCCCCTCATTGGAGCATCCAGGAGACAAATTGATTAAGATGATTAATTTTCCCTTCTTGTGCTTACTGTTATGCCTCATGTGTACTAGGACAAATGTGTAAGGACAAATTATCAAAAACAGCCTCTGAAATCCCATCTGCCCCTCTCTGAATTCCCAGCTTTGTGTACACGCTGTCGCTTGCTGCTTCCAACAAAAGGCCAGATTCAATTCTCATCGGAACCAGTGAAGGAAGGGGGATAGAAAATAGCACATTTAAAGTGGAAGCCAAATCCCTACAGCTCCAAATATGTAATAGAAGGGACTGGAATTTTCCCATGAAGAGACTCCAGTGAACTACTCAAGCAAGTGATGTATCACACATCAAGCATCAATTAATTGAATATCTATAATTACGACACTCATCAGCAGTATGCAAGACTTGAGAAAGAATTCTTAAGGAAAGAAAAGTGGAAGATATGGAAACATGTAGGAAATAAAATAGAAATACTTTTTTTTCCAGAATAGATAAAGCCAAACTGTCTTGATATTTTGGGGGTTTGTATGCTAATTGCTGATGAAATGTCCTAAATTTAATTTACCTAAATTTAATATAATCTACATATGGTGCCATATGAGGAACAGTTAAGCAGGAAGAGATCGTCCTTTGTGTAAGAATCATAGATTTGCTCAGAAACTGACTGTGATAGCAATGAGAAAAGGAACAGGAAAGTTACTGGTGGAAATCCCAAAACACAAGTCTTCGAATGTAGCATGCTTAGAATTTTTGATAATGGCACAGACACAAACAAGGATGCACAAAATTATCTGGGTGCTTCTGACACCCAACTGGGAAGTACCAACATCATGATGAGGATTCAAAACAGCGCAAAGGAAAAAAACAAATTACTTAGAGACACGGAGGAGAGGAACACAATAGTAATACAATTGGCATGAAAGGTTTATCAGGATTTAGTGGGAAAGGGCAAAAAAACTTTGTTTTGGCTACTCCAAGATAGAAGTCTAAATTCTTTAGTAAATTTTTAGCAATCATCACCCACAGCTTACCTCAGCACTATTAATTTTTAAATCAAAGTGATAGAAAATGCTCAGCAGAGCACTGTCTGTTGTTCTGTCCTGAGTTTCATCAGGATCAGAAGCCGACAGCTGACTCCCTTCCTGGTTTGAGGCAGCTTCCCTATTCTAAAACCAGGCTGCAGGAGCTGTAGGAAACACCGAGAGGGGAGAAGGTGCTGGTGCTCCCATGGCAAGCAGGACTGCATGGGCTACCAACCTGCTTCCAGCGAGAACTGAAGGTTGATACTTCTTAAACATAGCCTGAATGTTCAGTGAGCTTTCTTTTTGGCAGACTTTCCTTTTTTTTTTGGCAAACCGTTCTCCTCTCTGCAGTAATGCTTCAGCTTTGATCTGAAAGCCCTAGGGCCCGAGAGCTGGGAGGAAGGACTCGGGCAGCGCTCACATCAAAAGCCCCTTCCCTCTCAGAGCACTTTCAGCACCAGTCCCCAGCGGGATTTACTGCGTCAGCTCCCCAGCATGCACTGCAGTGGGGAATGAAGGGGATGAAGAGGAATGTGGTCTTGCTGGATGTCATGCTTGCTTTGGCAGTGCTCTGTAATTCCAAACAGGTGGTTTTGGACACAGAGGCTCACGAAGGGTTTTAGGTGCTGGTTTGCAACCAACTTTAAAAAAGAATTGAAGTAGTGCCTACCAATGAAATAATGCAGAATTACACTGGAAGCAAAAGACTGCAGTTGGGACAGAAGCTCCAATTTTGCTCATGCTGATGATCAAGGAATCAGAGACTGCATGGCTACATTTTGTCACCCCACCAGAAAGGTCTATGGGACACAATATAACAATTGCTGTTTGGAAGACACATAGGTGAGGATGTGCTTGAAAAGTAGCATCCCTTATTTGGATAGCCCCAACCTGAGCAACACCCCAACGTGGAAGTCCCTCTGTTAATATATTATGTATATCAACTTAGTTTATACGCACTAATTCCACCTTAAGAAGCTTAAGAATTTCTAACCATTTATTCCTTTGCAGAAAACATTGTTCTGTAAGCACACTAAGAGCAAGAGTACAGTAATGGGTTTCTAGATCCTTGGCCTTTTGCAGACTGTTTGTGATGAACACCTCAATACCTGAGGAAGTGACGATACAACCATCTTTATAAATAATAGAAAGGACTCTGCTTCGCTTTGCTGTTCTCCTGCTCCGAACTTAGGGAAAGACACAGAGAAGCAGAGGAATGCAAATTACATCTGTTTCCAACTCTGTGGCCTTATAACACTTCACAAACAGACAAAGCAGAGATATCACCCACTCATTACAGGAAAGCGAAGGCAGTGTATTGCTTAATGGCTAATAGAGTAATTAGTGTGCTTTATTGCCTTCAAAGACCATAACATTCAGGAGAACTAGTGAAATTTAGAGCAAGAAAAATCTTTGAAGCCCCTGAAGCTTGAGGGAACTCAGCCTTCTGTAGGATAAGGCACAAGAGGGTGGAAAGGGCATAGAAGGATTTTGCCTCTCTTATGTTTACCCATCTGCCAGGTTGCTGCTTTGATCTTGGTTTTCTTACTTATAAAGTACTAGGATGTGATTTTAAAGGCTTGTGATTTACTCTGCTGCAATTTTCAGCAAGTAAGAATGATTGTATATATTTGCTAATTATCATTATTTACAACAATAATTCCAAAGACTAATTGCTCACAGTATCACAGAAAAAAATAGGTTGGAAAAGACCTTTGGGATCATTGAGTCCAACCTATGACCCAACACCACTATGTCAAATAGACCATGGCACTGAGTGTCACATCCAGTCTTTTCTTAAACACCTCCAGGGACATTGACTCCACCACCTCCTTGGGGAGCCCATTTCAATGCCCAATCACCCTTTCTCTGAAGAACTTCTTCCTAATGTCCAACTTAAACCTCCCCTGGGGCGGCTTAAGGCTGTGTCCTCTTGTCCTGTCACTGGTTGCCTGGGAGAAGAGACCAACTCCCACCCGGCTACATCCTCCTTTCACAGAGTTGTAGAGAGTGATAAGGTCTCCCCTGAGCCTTCTCCTCTCCAGGCTACTCTTAACAATTAAAATAATTTTCAAAAGCTGGAGGCTGCTGATGTTATAAGAACAGAGTAGAAACAAAAGGCCCACAGTCTTTTTTTTTTTGACAATTCTGCTCCTGAGCAACCTCAACCAGCACCAATGAACACCCTGCTAACTTCTTGAGGATAAGAAGAAGCCTCAAGTGTCATCTGAGTTGTACCTCTCATTCGTAAGACCGGTAGAGGGGCTTAGATCATCTGTTTCAGGGCAGTGATAACTACTAGGCTGAAAATAAACACAGGACCATGTAAAACTGACAAGAGAATAAACTCTCTACAGAAGAAGGATGGGTTACAAAATATTCTATGTCAATGTTTAACTGAACATATTCAGCCAGAAGAAATAGAGAAATTAGACAGCAAGGCTAAATTTATATTTAGTTTTACATTGGTGATAAATACAGATTTAAATGAATATCAAATACAAGCAACACGCAAAACAATTGTATTTCTTCTTAAGAAGAGGCTGTGTTCTGGTCTTTTGCCTAATAGAGGATGCTGGGCAGAGACTGTAGGCCACTCCTGCTTGGTGGAATATCATGAAATGCCAATTTTTAAAAATCACAGGCCATCTAATGAGTACAAAATCCTTACCCCATGGCTGTAGTTGCATACGCGGGTTTCTTTCACTGTAGGCACAATATTAGCAGTACTGTTGTGCAAGTCGTTTGTATTTTGTTCCTAAAGATAGCTCAGTCTAGCCTGGAGCTAAGTTTTGTGAAATAGTAAAGTCACTTTCCATTAAACAACTGTTTTTAAGCTGTGATTAAGATTTATAGCAACAAGCAAACAAGAATCTGATGTAAATACAAATATACTAAGTGCAAAATACAAAAAAAGCGTGCACATATATATATCTTAGGATCTTAAGAATTTATTTGGGGTTTGGTTTTGTTGTTGTCTTGTTTTGGGGTTTTTTTGGTTTGGTTGGTTTTTTGGCTTGTTTCTTAAGTACCTCAGGTGCTCAAGTCTCTGGAAAACTACCCTAGCTACCGAATTTTTTGTAATGTTTAGAAGTGAAGCAGAGGGAAGTGAGATGAAAGGAAGGAGTTCAGGTAGGGAGGTGGTGAGAGCACTGTAAACACTTGGAAAGATTTCTTATAAGTTAATAAAAGTTTTGTTAAATGGCTACCAAAGCACTTCTGTCACACCCCAGGCGGATCAGCAGCTCTGCAAGGGCGCAGTGAGTGCACAGGGACCGCGCATTAAGGACAGCACTTCTGCCTACAGGCACACAGCCGGGGCTGTAACTCTGCTGGAGGGAACAGAGAGCTGCTGGCCAGTTCAAGCACGACAGCACATGCAGACATTGAAGCTCAGCTTCTCCTCTGCTCCCCTTTCTCACAGATGTAAAAAGCCTGGAGCCCCTTCTGCTCATCACACAGGGAGACCCCAAGACATCAAGGCCAATGCCAGCTGTCACTACAGGGCCTGGTCCTACAACACTTTACCTTGAGACCAGCTTTGTACATTTTCTTATAAATACTTTATTCCCAGAGGCTAAATTTCCACCATTTGCCTCCAACTGAATAGCAAACCCATAGCATATCATAAAATACATGTTTCATTCCTCAGCAGATGCAGATAATGGCACAGATTTCTCAGATTAGGCTGGAGAAATTCTTTGATACTTCAAAATAATTAAAATGGTCTGGCATGCAAATGTCAAAATGGAAGAAATTTAGCAGAAAATGGAGGAGAAATGGCCAGATCTTCCTATTATCACTTGCTGTACATCTCACAAGACAGCTGATTCCCAGCTCTGTATGGGTTCCAGCATTCAGTGATTTATTGGGTAATTCAGCATTTGCCAGTATGTCTTGTGCTAATTAAATGCATCGCACTCTATTCAGAAATGTCACAATTGATTTGTCTTTTGCAAGCACTGACTTTATTTCAATCTTCTAAAAAAGATTTTATGAGCCCCAGATAACTTATCCTGGCACATTCATCTCCCAGGGCAGCTCCCGCATCTGAGGGCAGTATGGGAAGAAACCAACAGTGAGCAGCCAATACAAACGTCTTCTTCGGACAGCTTATTTATCTCATATATGCTGTATATCCAGGAGTGTGCAGCCTATACGGTGACATTACAAGCTGGTCCATTAATGTATAAAAACACTTAAACATGACAGAAGTTAATATACTGTATTGGCAGGCTTTATTGGCTGATGGACTGAGCCAAAGAGCCATGAGACTGAAAACACTGTAATCTGTAACAAGGTGTTTATTTACAAGTGGTTTTGTGACTGAATTTGGCTATTAACTAAATTGCGTCAAGAGGAAACGAGCATAAAATAACTCACTCTAAATATAAGATGCCAAAGCATGCTTAGTATAATATTCAGAACCTGAGGACAATTCTGTCATTTTGATTCAGTGCTTTTCCCCACACGCTATGCATATCTGAGTGCTGAGGGTGAATTGCAGCTTTTGCGACTCAGCCGTGGAGAACACATTTACAGTGTACAGTAGAAAACTGCTTTGTTCTGAGGAAGTACAATTCCTCACATGGAATTGTGGTTGTAACTTAATCGGAATTGAAAATCTGTGATGCAAGACAAGAAAGGGCACTTTTCATGTGACACAAAGGAAAATAATTACCTGTTTTAAGGCAGGGAATGATTCTTCAGAGAGCCAGCAGCAGGGTCAATGCAAATATTTTGAGTGTTTT
Source organism: Lycocorax pyrrhopterus obiensis (assembly GCA_014706295.1). Classification (NCBI taxonomy): domain Eukaryota; kingdom Metazoa; phylum Chordata; class Aves; order Passeriformes; family Paradisaeidae; genus Lycocorax; species Lycocorax pyrrhopterus. The sequence continues at coordinate 21,150,365 of JACSVZ010000002.1, read as the reverse complement.
ACTATAAACCAGTAATTTTCTATTACTACTATCCCAGACCCTTTGCAGCTTAAATTCTTCTGTGACAGAAATTGTTGCAGGGATGGAACTTGCTGCCTTGACAAGAAACTTCATGGAATAGGCTCGAATCAGTTAAACACAGTTTGAATTTGTCATTTGTCACATTAGCAACTGAGTGTTGCATTTGTAGCAGTTTGGTGTAAAGCAGAGGGAGGACACTGTGTCTATTTTTTGCTGCACAGGCTTCTGCTGCTGGGCCCCAACCAAGGATGCCTCCTATAAGTGGCTGTCTGAGATATTGCAGCAGTGGTGACATTTAACTGGAAGACAGTGATTCACACAATTTACTCCCTGGTGACAGACGGTGACTCTTTACACGCTGTCTGAAGAAAAGCCATGGCCATGAACATGGTTATTTGGCTATGGCTGTTCATCTTGCCAGAGCATGGATGAGTGTGGAGTACAACTGGACTGTTGGTTCGAGGTTGCTGTTCATTTGTACACCTTTGTTGTCTCCTCTTCGCTGATTTGTATGTGAAAGTGAGAAAACACAGTATGTGAACCCAAATAGGAAGGTCTTGGGTCCTTTATTCTGCAACTTCAGGCAGTCATACTACACACTTCTTCTCATAAACTCATCATGTTCAGGCTGCTGAAATTACCTCTTGTGTGAGGCTGTTCCAGAATCTCACCAACAATTAGAAACACTTTTCCCCTGATTTCCGTCTTAAAATATGTATTTATTTGTTCTGTGCTTGTATGATTTTGCTTAAATATCTCTTCTTATTCTGACTACATATGTCCTTTATGCATTTATAGAGCACTATCATATGCTCTCCCAGTTTCCACCCAGCCAGTCTGCTAAGCTGTACCGACCAACTGTTTTAACATCTATTCCTCTGGTCATCCTCACTCCCTGCACCAATTCTAATTTTATTTAATGTTTCTAGCACACAGACAGACAGAATTATTTCAAATAATCTATACTGTACAATGACTTCTATACTTTCCTCTTTTTTTTTGCTGATTATGCTTCATATGCTACATTAGTACCAAATCTGATTCTTTCACAATTGCGTGATAATTACTGCTTACAGGGACTCTGTCATTCAGTAACACACTTTGGTTTTCTTCTCCTTTTTAATTTCAAACCTATGAATTCCTAGTTTACATGAAAAGATTGTACCACTCTTCCTTAAGTGAAATTACATTTTACCCAATTTTCTATTGCCTAATCTATTTTAATCCTCTGGCTATCCAGTTCTTCATAATATTCTGATCTGCTGCTCTTTTCTGGTGCAACAATTCCATTTTCTATGTGCAGAATGTATTTCATATAAAACCCCACAAATATACTGTTTACATGATGGAGGGGAAGATTACACACCAAACGTCTTCGCTGCAACCCTATTTTAGTATTGCTTTATTTTCCCATGTTACTGACAAAGACAGTGCCATGGAAGTAGCTGTCCCTTCACTACTAAAAGGAGCATCTGCTTCTACAATAAAGGGTAGACATTTGTCTCCAGAAGTATTTTAGGATATCATCACTGCAAAAGGCTGAGACAGCTCACAGGAAAGCAATATTTTCAAAACCACAGTTTTTCATAACTGACTCTTGGAAAGTAAGAATTAGTAGTTCACCAAAACTGGTATTTTAGAGAACTGAGATGAAGGAACAAATCTGCTTAATGAAGAGGATCATATCACATATGGAAACTTAGCTGATTAGTAGAGTCATGGAATATGATTCTATTTCATCAGGAAAACTTTCTGGCAATCCAGAAAGCTCAAATCTAACACAGTATCTGGTGCTCTGATAAGTTTTGCTTTCAGCTGCAGTTGCCAAGCCACTCTTTCAAATCACCAGTTGTAGGTCATGCAGGGTACTCCAGAGCAGTCACTGCTCATTTGCCAATGCAAGAAGTCATGGACCACTTACACTGTTGTATCTTCCAACACAAATTTTTACCATCAGGAATCATGTTTTCAGAAGGGGCCTCTAAATTCACAAATTGAGTTTAGCATCCCGCCTGTTGTGTTGGTAAGTCTTCATAAAGCTTTTGCAAATCGGGTAGTGGCAGAGATGTGGTTGAGTGAGATGGCTGAGGATTGATACCCCTCCCATGCTGTATATGCAGTAGTGAAGGTCGTGTTCAAATGGGGTCTCCCTGCATGTGTAGTGGAGACACTGACAACAGCATCACTTCTTGGTCTGCCCATGGCACAGGTCAGCACTTGCAGGGGAGGGACTGCTGGAGTCTTGGTCAGTCTCTGAAGAAAGAACACCCTCATACACTGCTGTGTAAGAGTTCTCTCATTTCTTCTGAACTTAACTTCCATCCTTACTGCATTGCATAGAGGGTGGGGGGAAAAAGGGTGCGGACGGATTAAATGCTCTAATTGGTAGTTAGAGCAAAACTGTACAATTAATGCCTGGAAGATAGAAACAATGGATCTCAATTTCCTTGAACACTTTCTAATGGGACAGTTGCTAATGCAGCTGCTTTTTCTTCTATACATGCAAAGCTGATGCACTTCTTTGCAAATATTTCCCATTCTCTTTCCTGCCAATTCACTCTCATTTGTGTCATTGGCAACTCTCCCATTGATCATGCAGGCAGAATGATCAATGCCTTCTGTACCTGGATGTTTGTCTTCCTTTTTAGGACACATTTGACTGTTCTTCTCCTTGCTAGCTCACTTGTTCTGCCTATGTGGGCTTCCCTTCATGGCACTGTCACAAATGAAGATGGTGATTTAATAGAGGTGAGCAAAATCTTGCCTCTGAGTCTTTCTAGGGGGTAAGACCAGAAAAGGAGAAAGCTAGACAGGTCATAGCGTGCATTTCTACTTGTATTTAGATTAAGAACTATGTAGAAAGATCTTGGTAGATAGGAAAGCCTAGTTGCTGACTTGCAGGGCTCACGTGTCAAACACAAGCCTTTTCTTAGACCCCCAGGATACAAATGCACCGCAGACAATTTCTATGTTAGAGCACTCCAGAGGTCCACAAACACATCACTGCTAGCTCAAGTCCTGGGAGAAGCCTGTCCTTCCTTCCTGGCCATGGCATTCCTCTTCTCTGCCTTGGAGAGGTCATAGCATGCTATTGCAGGCAGTACGGGTATGTTCCTCTTCTCTTCCTTCCCACATTTACCCTTCTCAGCCAGGAAATGAACTACATTTTCTCTATTTCTGCATCTTCTTTTTGTATTCCCTCTCTCTCTGTCATGTCCCAATAGCTCCACTCCTTAGTGCGGTTGCCCAGGGTGAGTTACAATGTGCCATCCTGAGTGCATTTCTGTCTAAGAGCGTCAGTTTTCACTGGATGAGAGGCAAACACTGAAGCCAGAGAAGGATTCTCTCTAGGACTGTGCAGAACTGTTCTGCCCTTATTTTTATTTAGACTTCCGTCAAATAAAAGCAAGCATTCGCTGTCTGAGCTGCGTCCTCTCACTATGGCAACAAACACAGGTCTTAGAGAGGGGAAGGCAAAACAGGTTATGGAGAAATCATGTACACAGGACAACGGCCCTGAGCCTGCCTTTCTGGCTCCTGGAGCGGCCCCAGCTCCGAGGAGCTGCCGTGGGCTCCCACGCGGCGCGGCGCTCTCGGCCCCCGCTCCGCCGTCCCACGCAGCCACGGCGCCGGTGCCAGGGAGCCTCCCGCGCCAGCTGAGTCACAACGCTCCCCACAAACACAGCCGAGCAGCCCGCTTGCCCCGGCACTACTGAGCTCCTTCGTATTCCTCATCTTCCACAGAGCTTCCGAGGAGAAAGCCAAAAGAGCCTTCTCCTCTCAGTCATTCTTGTAAGACGGGCATTCGTCCCGCAGAAGCAAGAAAGCTATGTTTCTTTCATTTGCAATTAAAATAGAGTTCTTAAGCACCACATTTTAACGCAGAAGCAAAATAAACAATAAATCAACAAAAGCATAGTTTGTTAGTTGAGAGAAAACTGCTACATTCTGCCTTTGCTGCTCGCTTTCTGGAATATGAAAGACTCCAGTCAGTCGCTGTGTGCCAAGGATTCAAATAAAAAATACATACATAAAAACAGACAGTTACTTCTAGCAGAAAGCCAGGATTCGTGCTTGATAGGCTCTAGAATAGATATTACTCACTAGTTGCATCTGCTGAAAGTCTGGATCGTTCCCTGGAATCTGTCATCTTAGCTTCAAGCCACAAACTGAAGCAAGGGGCTTCTCAGGGACTGTGAGCTCATATCTGCTGTGAGGGTGAAGATGGCCACAGGTGCTCAGGACAGGACAGCTGAGACAGCTGTGTGCAGCTAGAACACTGAAAAATATTAGTCCTACTGCCAGAAAACTGCCAGCAATAGAATGACTTGTCCTTCTGGTGTACAGACAATCACTCAGTTTATTTAAATTAGCTGTACACATCTAAATGAGCTGCACTTGGCCACCTCCGACTTCCCAATCAATTTGCAGCATGAGAAATTACATGTGGAAAACTGCAAGTGGGTGGCTTATCCTGGGCAAGGGCCAGAGTTGTTGGAAGTGGCCTCAAAAAGCACTGAGTAAACTTGCCATTTCCCTGAACCCTACGCATGTTTCCCCATTCAGTTCTTCTTCTGTCTGTCATTCTTTTGGTGGTAGAAATGCTCCATACCAGATTTCTGCACCTGTTACTCTCCTAAAACACCAGAAATACCTTCCCTTGGTATGAATGTGACTATTCACAGTGACAGGACTCTGCAGAGTCTCAACCCTGGTTGAAAAGACACCCACTGTAATTGATAGATGAGGTGATTTCCACCGGAAACACTACCCCAAGGAAGGAAAAAAAGCAGCTAAGTGCTGACGAAATCCTGCTGTCAAGTGGCAACCAAGTTGCAGAATATGAGTCTTACCTGTTAATCACTGGGATTTGCTTCTGAGACAGCTGAAGGTCAGCAAGAAAAAAATTATTTTTGTTCAGTGGAAAATAAAAGCCCTTCTGGGGTGTAACAAAAAAAATTCTTTTGATTACTCTCCTGGGCAAGGTCAGATTTAAATCTCATAATTTTATTTGGAAAAGAGTCCTAATGAAGGAAGGATGTTTAGGCAAGTGGAAAAACAAATCCCTCTTTAGGATTCCTGTGATTTAAACTGGAGTGAGAACTAACCCTTGAAGTCTGGACAGCAGGAAGTAGAAAAGGCACTGACAAGCAAGACATTTGTTTCTCCCTGACTTACTGTGCTGACTCTGGCAGGGAGCATGGTGACAAGCAGGAAAGACAGAACAGGTGGTCAGATGTTGCCTAGGAATAAAAACAAAATGCTTTTTGCAGAAAGCACAGAGAAATGAGTCAAACAGGGAATTAAAAGGAAGGTTAAAAAAACAGATCACAAACAAAAAAAAAACCCAACACCAAAACCACTAATGATTAAGAAGGAAGAGGGGAAATACCAACAAAACGGGAAAGGATCTACATACAAATTTACCTGTGGTCCAAGAGAAGAAAATAACTGGACTTTTAGCAGAAGCTGCTCACTCAAGCCATCCATAGGTGAAAAAAGTAGCAAGACAGGTCTGTGTAACTTGCCACATCCTCAGCTGCCTTCAGGAAATCAGTACATGTCAACTGAAATGACACAAATGGAGCTCCTGGCCCAAAGATTTCAAATGTGTGTGATTAGCTGGCTGTCAATAGATGTGTAACTGAAGTAAAATCCTTCCTTAAGTGAAGCTGCTAGTGCATCATCAAACACAAATCACAATGAAACCCAAAAAGTGGAGGACTTGTCTATGCTTACTCAGCGATGTTTGAGAGATCCAACTTGCTCATGGAGTTTTTCAGATTGGACAGAAAAAATATTTACACTCTGAACTTGAGAAGCCTTATAGTTTTGAGTGTAAGCAATACTTACATGAAGCTGGACCAGATGGTCATCTCCACTTGAATGGTGGGATTATGGTGACGAAGAGTCACATCTGCAGAGTCCCTTGCTTCTGTTATCACTATGCATGCTCAAATGTCTCTCAGCAATAAAATTGCAACTTTACATTTGAAAAGCCTTGTTAGAAGGAAATTAAGATGGTATGTGGGAGGTCAGCCAACATATCCAGCAAAGGAATCCTCCTGCTCTTATTGGAGGACAAATGGTGAAATATGACAATAAGCAAGAAAGTTGCAGTGAGAAAGGTGAGGGTTGATCAAGCACACTGATTCTGGAGACACTTGGAAACAAATCTGGCCTGATGTAAAGCTGCTGTAAAGATTCTGCCAAAGCAGAGTCATTAAATGTGACTTCAGCACCAGTCAATGCTGCCCATTCAGTATTGCTCACAGTGTTAGCAACAATTATTTTTCCTCAATATAGAAAGTCTAACAAAAGTCTGTTAATGATAATGAGGAGAGCAAAACAATCTTCTCTCATTGCTAGTCCACTCCTCTTGCAGATGCAGATGAACCCATATGTTGGTGAGAACATGGGTTGGCAGGCAGTCTGCAACACATGAGAACTTCATGTAACCAGCTCTGCATGGAAGGCTAGTCTCTTGCAGGACTCTGAAAAGTCTAACAAGAATTTCACTGAACCTCAGTGCCAAGCAAATTTAAAAAAGAAAGTTGGAAATAGTTCTTCTTTTCTATTTTTCCATCCTTTTACTTTCCATTTTATGAAGTCCTTCCTACTCGTAAACAGTCTTGCTTTAGAGTATTTGCAATAGTTTCAGACCAGATGGAGTCACTCACTGATAGGCAATACTGTATAACAAGTGTCCAATAATTAATAATTACTTGGCATCTCATAATTTGTTATAAAAATCATCATACACTAATTTATTGCAAGTATGAATCCAACAGGCAATTCCAGATGACTGCTATACCTTGGCATCAGCTCATGTTCTTCATGTACGTATGGTACAGCATTTTCATTTTAAGAAAGAGCTCTAGCAAAACTTTACAACCAAAATACACAGAAAAAGAAATCACCAGGTCTCTTCCCCATGTTGGGCTTTTCTGTGTCAGTAGAGAGTGTAGATTTTCTGACAGAAATGTTGTACCTTTCTGGTGGAAAACTTGCCATCACATCCAGAGCGATGACATTTTTTCTGTGCAACAGCAGTAGGCTGAAGTTTTACTGCATTTAAAGTAAATCAGGATTTCTGGCCCACGGCCTTGTAAGAAAAGCCTCCTAAGGAGTATTAGCACTTGGGTACAAAGCTTTTCAGCTACATTGCATGGAATGTACAAATGTGGGGTATTTTTCAACATATTGGTGAGACCTCAGTATTATAGGAGAAACTGTTTTGAAGGAGCAATAAGAAATCTGTTCACCTAACTGTGATGTGACTCTCACGATTTTCATATGATACCATTTCATAGGCTATTTTGTAATCAACACATGATCCCTCAGGAGCCTAGAAGTAGGAGCAGAGCATAATTACAAAGGTTGTCGGCACATTTCTGCAAACGAAGTGGCCAGAGTCTCCTTCCCTCAGTTCCAGTTTATCTCAGGAGCATAACTAAGGCAGTTCCTGGGATACGGGGGAGTTTCAAATGCTTCTGATCACAGTTTCCCCAATATGGCACAATGCAGCAGTAGTGGGTCTAATCTCAGGTGTGATCTTTTCAAAATGATTTTGCATCAGGTTAAATCAGAGCTCAGGACAAGTACTCAGAGAAGCTGAAATTCTTATTCATCCACAGGTGCAAACTATTCCCACCAACCTACGGTAACTTCATTTTTTCTTATGATCTAACAGTATCTATCAGTGCAGCAAAGTATCTGAGAATCTTTCAGACATGAAGGAGAGTAATATCTAAAACTATGCTTGCAATTTTTGGTGACAGGTTTTTGCATGTTTCAGGTATGTCGGTGTATGCTAATTGGATATAGTTAACTATACAGTTAATGAAAAAAATGCCTATATGGGCATGCAGATGCAGGGTTTAATCGCACAAATCTCCAGACGTGCTCTGACAGTACATGGCAGGTCTGGTTTAGGACATCAGGACATGGGCTTTCCCCTTTCAGAGGGATTCTGCACAAGTGTCCCTGCCATTCCCCACAACAGGAGCTGCGAAGAACGAGTGTCCAGTCTGCATCTAATACGCAATTTTGCTGTTGAAATATCACTAGCCCTTTGCAATATTTCACGATGATTCTTAAAACTTCATCTCCTCAACTTAAGTAGTTTAATCTAAAAAAGTTTGATGTTGGTTTGAAAACCAAAACAAACCAGCACACCTCTCTCTCCCCAACACCTCTAGCCCTAAGAGGACCTGCTGGGAAAACCCTATGAACATAATCCAAGTGCTTCCAAAGACTGAGACACTAAATGAGAGCTCAAGCTGCATAACTTTGTCTCCCAAAAGCACCCCTTCCCCAGCTGCTGCAGGAACCCTCCCCATGACACTGGGGAGTGGGCAGCAAAGCTCCCTGGGGCTGCACAGCAAAACTCCTGCTGCAGAGCAAATCCTTCACTTACCCTGTAACTCTGGGCAGGAGCACCCATTCCAGCAGCTCCCTGTCTGCTCCCACCTCAGCTCCCTGAGACACAAATGGTTCAAATGTTTTTTCATGTCTTGTTTAAAGCCTTGGAAGAGCCTTTTTGAATAAGCCTAGTTTCAGTGTATTCTGAAAGCTCAGTCTGCTCTGCAGACTTCAGATTCCAGCTTTTTCCTAACCTACAGGCAAATTAGAAATACATGCACATTTTAGGAGACTAGAAATCTCAGAGGGACATCTGAAGGGAACTGGAATGGTTTCGCAGTTAAGTCACACCAAGGGATCTTACCTTTATTCAAATAACCTTTACATAAGTGATCATTTGTACTGCTTGTGCGATGTCAAAGCAGTCGAGACAATCAGCAAAATGTCAATTCTCCTGCTTTCAATAGACTTTGCAACAGACCCCAACAGAATCCTCTGGCCTTCTGGGAATAGAGTTGTCATGCTGCAGGAGCCAGAAGTGAAGGTGGGGTAGTTAATATCCCCAGCAAGGCACCTACATTGATCTCCAGTCTACTCCCATTCATATTTCTCTCGTTGGGATTAGATGCAGAGCAGGCTCCCCAAAGACCACTTAGCAGGCAGGCTGTGATTTGAACCACTTCAGGGCTTCTCGATCGGGCTGTTACCAAACACTAACAGCCAACATTTCTCAAGCTGCTCTGCCCTTTTGCTTAAGGTTGCTTTGTGCCTGCTAACCAAACTGATATCTCAGTCATGGCAGATTAATGTCACTCTGCTGTACCCTGAGAAAAAAGGGAGGAAAAAAACCATGTGTTTCTTTTTTTATAAAGGCTGCCATGCCAGGAGGAACCATGATGAATTTGCACTATCCACTTGCCCATCTGCCCTGCACCCTCTCCATCAGGTGCTGTAATTAATTCCTCCTCAGCAAGGGCGACTATCTTGAGCAGTAAAAGATTCTGGGTAATACCGTTATAAAAACCATCAGGCCTGTAAATGGGGCAGTAAGTGATAAATAATTTACTTTTATCAGAATTCCTGAATCTTATTACAAGTTCAGCAATTGTATGTCCTTCTAGTCCACAACCATGCCAAAAAAGGGAAATAATTTCAATAGTCTTGTGGTTAAATACATTGAACTGCTGTACAAGTATTGAACTTACCACTCTTTTATCTTCTGTCCTGTTAGAGTTGCCACAGCTGCTATTATGGTGAGGCCTGCAAAATGCAAAATAGAAACCACTTCAATTTGATTTTTTGGCAAAGATTTTGTCATAAATGACAAACTGTCCCTGGAGGACAGATATATCCTCATCTTCTTTTCAATCCCATAGTAAGGCTTGTTATATTTTATATGATCAGAGATACATGAAACTGCTCTGGTTGTCTCCTGTTTCCCTCCCCACTATTAGTGTCTGTGTATACAAAAATATGTGTGGTCACAAAAGAAACCAGGCGAGGGAAAGTAGGAGGGCCTCCATTAGCCCTGCAGTCTGGTTCACAAGTGACAGCTGAAACACCCACTATGACAAGCTAAGCAGAAAAAAACTCTTCTGACACCTCATAACTGCCAAAAGACCCAGGGATGGATTGCACTCAAACTCCCATTCTTGGTTTTCATAACCAAATGTGGCAACAGCAATAAAGAAACCTCTCTCATCTCTTCTCTTCTTCAAAAAGCTGGAAAAGATTTTTTTTTACATGTTGATTTTCATCTTGATTCCAGGAAAGAAACAGCTTGAGAAAGCACATGCCTCCTATGAAATAACCAAAATTCCAAACCACTTCTCACTGTCTGTTCTTTTTCTGGCCTTCTGATCTATGCTAATTGCTAAACTTTGAGTATGTACTTGAAATTTTCTGTGGGCAATGTGACTCTCTTCAAATAAAAATAGATGCCAGAATTTTTTTCTAACTGAAATACACGCGAGAGAATGACATTTAATGTAAGTGTTTAATCATTATTAATTGCTTTGGTATTCACTGAAATCATGATGGGTTCATTTGAATGTATAGCACCATTTAAGAATAATGTGAACAAGTAAATATGCCAGATCAGTGTAAAAAGGCATAGTGAAGCCTTCTAGGAATGTTATTTAATCCACAGATGTGTATGTTGGAGATAGTTAGAAATTCTAATTAATTGCATGAGATATCTTCAAGAAATAACCCCACCTATTTTATGGAATAAAGAATTTTGTTGAAAATCTGAAGTTTAAAACATTTTAAAAGCAAAATCATTATAATAATTAAGTTTAGAGTTTGAAATTATTTTTTCTTAACAAGTTTTGTGATAAAGCTATGTTTTGTATTTTCTTTAAAATATCAGCCAAAACCAGAAAATGCCCAGCTCTAGCCCAGGTAGGCAGACAAAAGTCATCAACCAAAGTACACATGACCTGTCAGGGAATATGGCATCCCAAAGTCTTGCCAAAAAGGCCTCTGTGGAGCTCATTCTTGTGAGTCCAGGGGAAACTGTTTGGAATCCTGCCACCTTAGGGACACAGAGACTCCAGAGCACAATTTTCAGTTGACACTCTTTCTCCATGAAAAGAACTCTTAACCTCTTAACACAGAGACCTGGTGTAAATTTATCCACTTTTTCCTCCTCAAAAAAACCACCAAACTCTGTTAAGACTTTCAAGCTCTTTACAACATCAGAAATATAGTCACAAGAACTGGCAGACGTAGCAAGCCAAGCAGTTATATCCACACAGGGCAATATTCAGACATCTATTCACACGTGCACGCACACAGATGCCGTACAATTTAGTTTCAGAAGAAAACAAATTTAAAATTTTATTATTTCTTCCTCTTATCTAGTACTACACTGTTTCTTCCAATTTCCTACTCATTACACACACCATTTTCCAAGTCTCGGTCATGAATCCCTCAGCTGAACATTGTCAAACTTTTTAATATGAGACACCAACGTTTCTCATTGAGCCAGTTGTTGGCATTGCAGTTTTACTGAAGTTTTACAGCTAACAATGGGCACCAAACAGAAAAGAGAAACAGAGCCTAGATAAAGGGAAGGAAGCCAGTTTTTCTACTGGAAAAATCTATCTCGATGATTGGGAAGAACAATTGGTTTTCTTTTTAAAGTTATGTTTCTGAGCAGAGTAGCATTTTATAAACTGCATAACTACAGCTGTAGGAATTTAAAGCAAAGGATGCTAAGAAATCATGAGTTAAAAGTAAATTTTTCTGAAAGACAATAAATCTATTGACATGACAATTTCTATTCTTGTTTCAGAAGGTGAATGCACAGCTGAAGATATGCAGTGGTGAACATTTTGATATCTATCTCTACATTTTACCAGTGCTACCCATCCTGTCAGTCCTCCTGCACTCCAAATACAATAGCACAGTAATGCACTTCTCTCTCATGTTTGTAATTTTATCTTAGCTCTCATGCTCTATAGTTACAGTTGGGAAAGTTTAAATGGAAAGATTCATCCGGCCTTTTACATATAGAAGTCGCCATTTCATCTTAATGCAACAAAAGAATACTTATGATGCTTAATCATATATAAAGACTATTTTGAACCAGGCAGGAAGATTCAAATAACAAATTTTATATATTCTTTTACAAAATATGGAGATGTTTCACTCTGCTGGCTTAGAACAGCTGAAGGAAGAAAAACAATGACATTTCGAAGTAAGAAGAAGAAATCTGGCTTATTTGTAGAAGCAAGACAAAAGGCAATGAGAGACGTCAATTCTCTTTCTCAAATAAAGAGAAAATATTTGAAAATATATGCTTTAAACTCTCTGCTTTTATATTTGTTGATGGAATTCCTGATAGAATTGGAGTCCTGTTAGTATCTTCCAAAAGATCAACATTGGAGTTGGTGGGAATTTTTCTGGTAAAATAGATTTCTGTCACAAATATGTCAACTGCTCAAAGCCAGAAGTTTGTGCAAAATATAGATATGCTTGCTCCCATAAAGATGAGCTCCTCTCTGCTGGGGGGGAAGCTGGAGGGAAACAAAAAAAAATACATTCAGAGATAATATTTGCATCCCAACCTTTTTGTCTCAGATCACTGGCCAAAATACTGTATTTTCAGTCATTCTGAGGTAAGCATGACCAGAAACAGAATAACAAGGGCAGGCTAGGTTGGCTTCCCTTATTTTGTATGGTGTGACTTCCACTTTTAAACCTGAGACAGGAAAAAAGCTTCCCCTTTCGTGACCACATTCACATAACTTTTATGTCTGTCCTGAATGAGAACCAGTCTATCTGATTTTCTCATTTTTCCAGTTTGAAAACAGGTGAATATGCTTGGGTTAATTCCCATGAGGAAAAGGTAATCAAGGAAACTTTTCCAAGGAGGCTGAAAAACATTTCGTATTTGGACTTTATTAATATTAGTAGTGGCTGAAGAGCACTTTCAGAGTCTTAAAAAAGTGTTAAAAGAAAATGTCCTTTAACGGCTAAGTGAAATAAAAAGCTTGACAGCAAGATAGCTCTCTTCGCAATTAAAAACATCGGCAAAGCTGTAGCTAAATGTGTTTCAAATTCAGTTCTAGCAAATGTTAATCTGCCAACTGTATGAAGCCACCTCTAATAGCCAATGGCTTGCTAGTGAACTGCATACAAGGTCTGGCACATTGATGCACATACATAATGAAAACAAGGCATTTGAAGGTATTTAATTCAATTTTTTCAAGTCACCACTGAAATTTAATTCTCTTTTACAACTGGAATTTTCCACAGTGGTAATACCAGCAGTCATATGATACTCACAGACATTAACAATGTGAACATTTACTACCGTGAGCACCATCAAAACTGCAATTGTAAACCAACAAACATATCTGAAGGCTTTCCTGGGAAGATGACTGAGGGTAAAAAAGATAACAGTATGAAAATTATAGAGAAAAATACGTTTGCTGCTCCCTGGATGGCATGTGGTCAGCATACCCAACCTTCCACACACAATACAACCTAAGGGGGGCTAAACATAGGGTGGAGAGGAGCAAGACACCCAGAGCAGCCAGGCTTTGTCAAAACCCTTGCAGAGGAGGGAACTCAGTGGTACTTTCTAGCCGATAAACTGCACAGCAGCTGAAAACCAAGGGAGATTAAGGAAGATGTTCTGTTGTTGAATCAGCAACCATGGCAAAATCACTCTCCTTGATGCGTGTCCCCATCCCAAGGTTATCTCAGGTACAGAAAGATGAAACAACTAGCTCACTGTCCACATGGACCATGGTTTTCCAGATTCCTGATGTAGTATCTAGCACTAGATACATTGCTGTCTTGCAGAAATATTAAGAGCTCTCAGAAGAGAGAAGCTACTAGAGAAGCTACTAAGCTTCTCTACTAGAAAAGCGTAGAGTGTTGTCATCGAAGCAGAGCAACCAAAAACAATGAATGGACTCCAAGAGTGTGGGCCTTATGGAGCAGAGAATTTTGTCTCAACATTATAACATCACAATCAGAAGTCCAGATTGAATGACTGTGGATCATGTATAAACACATCCTTTGATTTAACATCGAGGGGTGGATACTTTGCTCTTCCCTTAATAAAATATTTGAGGGATGACTTACTCTCACATGTTAAACAACAGAGTATTTTTTCCAATCTGAGTTTGTCTAGTTCAAGTTCACTATTTTTACCTGTTTTGGTGCCTTGGCCCACCTCGGGACAGCCCACTGCATCCAATGGGCAGATGAGTCTGAGTCTGAGGGGCTGTCCGTGGGCGAGGCCGAAGTCTAAAGCTACTCCCCCATTCTGGAGAGTTCCCCGTTATTCGATTGTTTATTGGTCTGGGTTGGTTGTTCCCTCCTCTGTGCTCACCAGATTGGTTGGTTTTTACCGGGTTCCTCCCCCTACACTGTTACCCATTGGTCTGTTTTGTTCGCTCCACCCCTTTTCCCTTTGATACTTAAAGCGCTCGCCAGACGCCTTCGGGAATAAACTCCTGGAATTCATACGAGAGAGTCCTCTTCTGCCTCCTTTGTTCCCGGGAGCTTGGGATTGCTGCACCTGGTCTCCTCGAGGTGTGCCTGCTGTGCCTGGAGCCGGTGCAGCCGCTTATCGGCCGCCGAGAACGGGACACACTTTTGTAGTCGTGTCTGTAGGAAGGTCACTGAAGCCTCCAAAACAGGAGAAACACTCCTGAGGCTGACCCCAAGTGACATTTCCCTTTTCAGATGAAGAGCCATCGACAACCAGCTACCGCTACTTAATGCATAAGGATCGTATATTTTAATCTTACCCGTAATAAACAATATTTGAAAAACTAATGGCTTAAGCATGGCTGTCCTATTTTCCTTCAACCTTCCTTGTAACTCTTCTCAGAGCTGTTTTGTGTTTTGCAATACCCTTTGCTAAGAGACAAGATGGGAAGGAATGGTCAAATAATACTTGAGTCAATGTCACTATACATTTGAGATAATTCCATCTGCCTACTTCTCTTTGATAATGGCAGATGTAAGCATGCAGGGATTACACTGTGGTCTTGCATAGAGCATCACATTGGGGTCTTGGCTTCTTTTGATTGTTTGCTGTGATTCCTATGTCATTTTCAGAATTACTGAATTACACCCTCACTTTACCAATACTTTCTCTGAGTCTAGATACAGGTCTTCATATAGGGATGAGCTTCAAAAGTATGTTCTTGAGGTAAGCATAGCACACACAATTTATCCCACTGGGAATTTTGTACCTATCTGTAAATTTTAGCATGATGATTCAAAAATAGTTAGCAAGACAACTGAAAGCAACAACCCGAGAACAGATATCTTCTTTCTGCCAGATAATTATTTTCCCATTCTCTGAGACTAAGTATCCAAGTTCTAGGTAATACAGGCAACATCAATCTTGCCTTCTCAGTTTATTTTTCAAGTTTAAAAGTGAATTTCTAAGAAACCACTGTGAGAAGTGGTCAATTGTAATGTTGATATTTTTATTTGTGAAAAGTAAAAAATTTTTGTCTTAAAAAAAAGGATCAAAATTTTATGAAGAAAAGCATTATTCTGGAAAACTCATTAATCTCTGAAACCCATCTTCTGTGATGAATCTAGTAAATACAGGGCACTCAGTTGTTTTTCTTTTATGTAACTATGGAATATTCATCTGTTTTTGGAAATGTTCAGCCTATTCAGGGACTACAGCTATTGAAAAATATCTTAATATCAGCAAACAAGTATGATTCATAACTTTGACTATAACTTTCTGAGACAGCCATTATAAAGTCTGTGTGTCTTTGGCCTAAACAGATTCACATTAATGCATACATAGGACTATTTCAGCATGCAATTACCACTATCTATTTAGTATGTTGTCATTAAAGGCTGCACTTTGAAGCATGATGAATAAGGCTTCAAAAATATAAACCAATTTTGTATGATGCATATTGCAAGTAAGATTATTTTCTGGAGATTTCTTGCTTTAAACAAGGTTTTTCCCTTTCCCTTTCCCTTTCCCTTTCCCTTTCCCTTTCCCTTTCCCTTTCCCTTTCCCTTCCCTTCCCTTCCCTTCCCTTCCCTTCCCTTGCCTGCCCTGCCCTGCCCTGCCCTGCCCTGCCCTCTCCCGCCCTCGCCCTCTCCCTCTCCCTCTCCCTCTCCCTCTCCCTCTCCCTCCCCCTCCCCTTATAGAATTTGTAAATTCATTTAAAAACAAGAGATTTAGAAAAGGTAAATATTGTGTTCAGTCTACTATGGGAGCAAAAATGATACTTTTGGTCTAAGGTACCCAGGAAATCCTCTTTGTCAGCATCCACTGATTCTCAGACATCTGAAATGCAGACATTTTATACAAAGAAATAGAAAATGAGAATATTCTGACAGGATGAGGAAACAGCCTTGTCTTGAAAATCCACATTAGAATGAGCTGGATTGCACCCAAAATGCCAATTTGTTTTCAGGAGAGGAAGTTTCTTGATATATTTAATGTTTTAGCTACTATTAGTAAATTGTGTCTATATTTTTACATCACAAATGAGACCATTCGCTTGTATTTGTTCCCCCAGTTACACAAACCATCTCTGTTTCATTAGTCTGCCATTAAAAGACGCTAGGGGCATAGGTTTAATCTAAATGAAGCACCTTTCTTACAGTGAGACGCCAGATTGATTTACATGCGCTTGCAACACATGCCTCATGGCAAAATACAGACAGCTCTAATCTGAAACCTGAGAGCCCTTTAACAGTGCACAGCAATACTGAACTATACTCCAACCCTTGAAGATAAGAACATTTTATCTAAATCCATTAGCAGGGCTTTGGACAGCACAACACATACCTGCCACATTTTATAGCACATGCTTACACACTCAGAGCTGTAGGACTACCAGCAGCCTAGACCAAAGACCTCATCTCTCAGCTACACAAAACCAAACTCCCCTGAACATATTGAACTGCACAAATTACTTTTTGCTGCTTTAATGCAGATCCGGTATATTCTGTAGGTTTGCATCAATCTGGTTTCCTATTGAAGGAAGGCACATTCCTGGGTGCTTCAGTGCACCAAGATTCAATGTTAATATACTGATGGCCTGAGAAAAATGAATGTTTTCCTGATGCAACAACTCACATACTGAAGGACTACATAGCTGACCTCTGACCTCTGCTTTGCCTTGTCCCCTCCCTGGTCTTGACGTGTGGTTTCACTGGCTCACAAGCCAGCTGGTAGCGGAGTTACCGCTGCTTTCACTAACACTTCTGTGCAAAAAAAAAATTCACTGTAAGCCTCACCTGGTTCTTACTGGGTCAACTAAGTATAGGAGCAAATTGTATCACTAGACTGGGAATCTAACTCTCAAATCTTGAGAAAAACCTGTTGTTAATCTACTGATAATGTTACGTCATAATCCCTTCCTGGATGTTTCACCAAAACTGTAGTTTTAAAAATCTTCTGTTGCCTCTCTTCCAGCCCTATGCATATGTAAAAAAAAAAAACCCCAAAACCCTGAAACAACAAAACCCCTGAAGTTTTAATTAAGGAACAAAATTTGGGTGCTTTCAACTGCACTGAAAGCCATTTTTCCTTCTGTATCTGAAAAATCAATTGCAGGTGCATTTGGGAGTATTTGTACTGCCGACTCTTTGACTGACACCTTCAAATAAATTGTTCATGGTCCAAGTACTCAGGTGTAAAGTTTACACAATTGAATTCTAAGTGGATGAGAGAAGCAAAGCTTGACACCTGCTGTATCATGGTTGCAAAAATGAACCTCTTTGAGCCTGAAGTCCTGCCTGCACTAGAATGACACGTTCCTTTCAGTCGAGATGCTAGATACTAAGTCACTCAAACACACGTGGAAATACCCTGTACCCTCAGATATCTGCATGTTTTGATACATAAAACAGAAGCTGTGTCCTGGATTTTCCTGGCTTTATAAAGTGTTACAGGAGGACCTGATCACCACCCAACAACTTCCAATATTAAGCAAAAGACAATATTAGCAGAGAGCTTTTAGTAAAACAAATATAATGGACATCGAGAATGTGAGATCAATAGAGTGATTAAGTAAACACTTAAATTAAGACAGGTAGTTGTTGTCTTCTTCAAGGTCACGTTCAGCTGCTTTTTTTAACTCATTCCTACATAGCCATCAACAGCACTTTTAATCAAACTTTGCAAAACACTTTCCAATAGCAAGTGACAGACCTGGCAAACTTTTGTGAGGAAAAGCCAATGACTTGTTATGAAGGAAGACATGAGAGACAGGAGAAAATCTATGATTTCAGCATTGAATGCCACAGAGCACTGCAGCGTTCCTTCTGAGGCAGTGTGAGCAGGACAAGCAAAGACCCAGCCTGCACAAGTCTGAACTACCTTCTCTTGCCACTGGCTGGTTGATTAAATGTCACATTACTGGGGCAGCAAACACTGAATTCTCACTGCTGCTACTTGGAATGTCCCCTGAAAAAAAAAGGGGGGGAAATATTCAGGGCTGTTAATTTGGCATCTTTCATGAACACAAAATCCACACAAAAAAAATAAGAAGGGAAAAGTAACCAAGACAGTTTCAACAAAATGACTGCAAAGTTGTACTGAGTTGTGATAAACCACTAAAAGTGTGGAGTGACTCTATTTTCAAAGCAGTTGAAAAGGTACCGTTCAAATGCAGCACTAAGCAGAACTAATTTGTTCTGGTAGTGTCTTCAGGCTGCCAAATGCATTTTAAAGAGAACCCCACTTAAAATGCATCCTTAGAGCAAAATGTACCAATGTTATCTAATTGGACAGTGAAAGAAGGGGCCCACTGCCTTTCTTTCAAGCAGGAATGGTTCAAGAAAAGAATATTTCTGTTGCACCACAGTAACAAAGCTGTAGGTGACAACTGCATTTTCCTATCAGTTTCAGCCTTAATAGGTCAGTACAATCACTATCACGCTACACTTCAACTTGCTGTATCAAAAAAATTAGAACAGACAAGCACCACTTTAAGGCAGTTGGTACAATTTACCTTAACTTAATAGGGTCTTTCTGTGGGAGGATGGCTAGGGGTAAAACAGTCCTAAAGATATATTCATACCTTTCTTCCACGCTTTGTAAGATCAGCTGCTTTCATGATACCAGTCATAGAGATATTTATCTGGCTCAGAACATTTGTTTAGTCCTTGTTTGAATATCTCAGTCTTCATTCTATTAAATATTAGCAGATTTTTAAAAAATTTTCATCAAGTTCAGATGTAAGCAATGACAAAGCTTTTTTTCAGTTTTTTTTATGGCTGTTTGCTCTCCACTCTGTTTTTTTGTGCAGACATAGTTTGGAGCTGACCTATCGTGTACTGCTTCTGTTGCACTCCCAACAGCAAAACTGATAGAGAAGTAGACAGTCCCTGAATTCCTTCTTCTCTAGACAAACTATTTAAGGAAATTTAGACAAATTAGCAACAAGTCCCCTGCTGTTTTACAGAACATCGTATTTTCCAGCAATTAAAGGTGTTCTTTTAAAAGGAGGCATCCACTTCTCATGGTCCCTGGGGTAAATGATATGCCTGACGGGAAGCTATGACCAGGATCTTCATCATCTGGAACATGTTTTGAGGGCCACTGGCTGGAAAATTACATTGAGTCTAGCTGAGTCCAAAACTCTGGCATGTAACTATTTCTGAGTTGTAAGTATTCTCCTAAATTTAATAGAAGAAGCCACAAATTGTTAGAACACAAGTAGCTGGAACTGGCTCGGTATATTTCTAGCTAACTGGCACCCATGTTACAGACAATTCTATTAAATATACTGAGTTAATACTTCTGAATTGATAGATTCTCACACAGGAAACAAAAATATACCCCAAATTTATAAAATGTGCCTATTATCTCTGATGAGTTTGTCCCATCTGTTTTCCTCAGAAAACAATCTCTCTATAAACATGGGCTTCCATGTATGATTGCTGTCACTGGTACAAATAAGAGGTGGAATTTCACTAAGTACAATTTTCAGATTCCTTTGCACAGGAGATTACACAATCTGCATTGACAATATAAGAACTTAGATTTACAGCCTGTGCAAGGCAATTAAGTAGGCAGGTACAGTGTCTCAAGTGCACTGTCTGAGATAATTAATATAATATTCAGAAACTGTAACTTTGCCTCCTAAAATGCAAGCTCTTCTGATTTATCTATCACTGAGAGAGGAGAAAAAAACACTCCCGTTCATAATAGGAATATTGTGGCATGAGACTTGGTATCTTGTCCAACAAGGCAATAAATCAAAGAACACAGCAGCCAAATTTTTAAAGAAAAAATGTTTTCCGCTGGAAGAGAACTGTCCTTGACTTTCTTCATGTGGATGTAAAACTATGATTCAACAGCAAATATGAATAAAAAATTAAAATGTACATATACAATAACTGTAGCTCTAACCTCAGAAATCAAAACATGGGAAAATGAGAAATCTCTCCCTGTAAGATGTTGCAATTGATAATGCTGTTTCAGGATGCAAGGGGATACTGTCAGCTCATCATTTAGACAACACAAAAATTAACCATAAAAGCTTATTTTGATGTCTGGTCTGTTTTTGTGCATGAGTACTTCCGCATGCATGTGGATGAGGATGCATGTGTGGCTTTCAGTTCTTTGCTACCTCTTATCTTCCTTTTTTTTTTGCCTGTAAGATCAACACAAACAAGGGAAGGCTGACTAATGCATCTCACACTGAAAGTTTCTCTCCAGGGAGAACTGCCTTTGCCCACACAGCACACCATTAAAAATGGTGAGGCTCCACATGGGAGCACAGGGCTTCCCACATGCAGCAGCCTGCAGGATCAGGGGAATTAATGGGGCAAAATGTTGTCTAAAGCAGGCACACGACTAAAGAGTAAAAAAAATATATAGATCTAAAAACTCAAGGAGCTCCTTGTAAATGCAAAATAAAAACAAAAAAGTTTTTCTTTGTCCTGTTCTCCCACAAACATTCAATATGAGAAAATCCCCTTCACTTGTTTGCCTGATCTCCAGTTAGTCATTCTTGAAGAGCTGTCAGTTTACCCCTTTTCCCATGGCTACATCAATTCCTGCATGGTATGCACAACACAGAAAGGAACTATTTTCAAGCAGGTTTCTTGTCCCTATTAAAAATTTGCAACTGAGGAATTATGCAAGAAAACGGTAAATCCAGGTCATCCTCACTCCGGCAATCCCCAGCAGCTGATGTAGCCCCTCGAAGTGACAGTAGTCAGCCTTGAAATTTCTACAGCTATGTAATATGACTGGAAGCAATACCATCAAGTGTACAGTTGGTATCATACAAATTAATACAGTGTAAATTCTGCCACTTTGCTGCTCACCCCAGTGAGCTCTTTATTTCCCTTTCAAGGAGTAGCTGTGCTGATCAATAACTAGAAAATCTGTTAGAACCACAGAAAATTGTTTGCCTTGTGAAAACTGTTTCTCTCCTGTAAACATTTGCTTTTAAATAGCATGGGCTGCAGCTACATCCTAGATTGAGCAAGCCAGCAGAAATTGCTCACCCTAGTTTGACTTGAAAGGGGCAGTCATTTCTACTCCTATCAGTCGGCCTCAAACTTGACCCCTCTCCCACTCAACTTATGGTCAACACCAAGGGACTGCAGGATCAGGATCATTAAGCAGTGCTGAATGGACAAGTCCTAAAGCAAAGCAGAGGGACAGTCAATTGTAGGTAGAATTCAGCAGATTTATATCCACTAGGTGAAAGAAAAATTACTCCTAAATGGGCTGGAGCAGCTGTGAAACTAGTCTGCCACAAGCAAGGATGAAGCATGGGAATCTCAGAGAAGAGCCTCTTTGCTATCCAGCTCTAAAAGCAATTACCATAGATAAAAGCAAGTTCCTGGCAGGGCAGGCAAACTGACAGAGCTCAATTCTTAAACAGCAATCTGATCCCAGGGGACCTTCCAGATCACTTACAGACCTACCGTCACAGCACCATTACTGACGGAAAATATGACAACAGAGTAGGAGTGGGAGAGGCTGTCCCTTCAAATAAACTGATGTTGTCCAGAAAGAGAGGCACTAAAGAGAGGATCCCAGTGTAAATTACTGTCCTCAATGCACATGTTAGGGAAAGCAATATAGTCAGGGTTGGTAAGAATAAGCTTCAGTTCTGCAAATCAGAAAGCAAAACTCTCAGGCATTTAAATTTTTAATTGAATTCCCTTTTAGTGTGCTAAATCTGATTGTGATTAGTGTTCAGTAGTTAATTTCATGGATCAGAACAATTGTTCCATAATCTCTCAAACATGATTCTGTAAGGCCTAAAGCTGTATTACATTTTTGCTGTAAGCACAAACTAATATAATTTTTTAAATAAAATATGAAATAATAATACATTACATTGTATGGGGAGGCAATTATTTGGTCTAGTGATAGGCACTGATCTATTTTTAAAAAATCAGAGAAAAGCTCAAGGTTAAAGCGAGGAGTTAGAGGAAGACTAGAGAAAATGCAATATCTTTCATTTCTCTACAAGAAAGTTTTGAACTATATGTCTCATGAGCCATGACAGAGAGCAAAAACTGAGAAGATAGAGCAGAGCAAGAAGCTGGACACTGAAGCATGGAAAGATGTATGCTTATTATTACTTAGAGAGACAGGTGAAAACAACAAGTAAGTGAACAAGTGAGAATAAAAGATCAAGAAGTTGCAGTTAAAGCTGAAGTGGTAGCAGGTGGCCATGCTGCAAGAAGGGAAAATAAAGAATCTCTACTTCTGAAAAAAAAAGATAAATAACATAAGTTTACAAAAAGAAGCCTTCACAAATAAAACTTTCAGTATGTGGATGGCTGGAGTCAGAACTATAAAAGCTTTACTCAACAGGGAAATGGTTAAAGGCATTGTGTGGTAACTCCTCTGCTGATGGTGTAGTTCCTTGGATCAGGTTACCTTAGTGCAAAGTCCAGGCAAGATAAAGCATGCATGGGTGCGCCATGCTCACCAGGGGTAGCCCAGATAGCATTAAGTACAAATACTTGAGCTTTCCTTGATCTAGCACTAACCAATTTCAGATCCATCTGTTACACTTTGGATTGCAGCCTGAATGTCTCATGTTAACTTCATATGCTTCTAAATTGCCATCAGTTGTATCTTCTATTAAATAATGTTCATAATTCAATAACCATCTGTACAGAACAAGGGCAGTGTTCTCACTAATTTCAAAAAACCTGCTTAGAGAGTACGGCATAGAAGACCTAATCTCATGCCCCTAAATTCACTCCTAGGTTTAAAGAACACTACTTATACCATCTTCCTGTGCCCAAATTAACAGTGAAACATTTAAACAAAATAAAAATGTGCTTTAAGCAAACAAACCACAGGCTTGTAAGCCAAATTTTATCTTTTGCTAAACAGAAGCAGTCTTGTGACCTTCAGAGCCCTTTTCCTAAGCAATGGAAATTTGAGGCAAATAAAGAACAAATTGTGTTTCCAAAAAAGAAATGGGAGGTAGGAAACTGATTTAAGGAGATAGGATTTGATCCAGTGAGTTAGTAGGAAAACAAAACAGTCTAGCCTCCCTTTATGGCTTACTTTGAGCCTGTAGAGCCATCTCCATTTCAATTCCCCTCATTAAGGAGTTTTCTCATTCTCAGTTTCTCTCATTAAAGACATAAAGTTTAAAAGGTGTCAAATAACTGGAAAAAATTGTGTTTGTACAGTGAATTGAAATCTAGCAGCCTCAAGTTTTGCCCTCAATTACATCCACATGAACATATTTGTAACTTTGGTACTAATTGCAAATACAGATGGTATCAAAGTCATTTATCTGCAGCTCTTGGGATTTATCAAAAAATGAAGGTAAAGTGGCAGGCTGAAGTGACAACTCTTGGTTTACTCACGTGTGTTATCACTGATCACCAGCAGAAATAAGCTTGAATTTTGTGCTACTGAATGAAGTCATCCTAGCACTGAGCTGGAAACAAAGCAGCAGTTGTTTCAAAGTTTCCTCCACATAGTACTATAAAATGATGTTCAAATCAATAACAGTGAGCGAAACAGGAAAATGTACTCTATTTTTTTGTTGCATTGTAAAAAAATGTTTATTGAAAAGAGCTGGAAATGTTTATTTGGGAATCTTTTGCTGTTGACCAGCAGCCCCTTATAAATTATGCACATTGCCCCATCAGCCCATCTTCTACTCTGTCAGTGAACCTTTCCTCTCCTCTGTTCC
The DNA here is from genome assembly GCA_014706295.1 of Lycocorax pyrrhopterus obiensis. Taxonomy (NCBI): domain Eukaryota; kingdom Metazoa; phylum Chordata; class Aves; order Passeriformes; family Paradisaeidae; genus Lycocorax; species Lycocorax pyrrhopterus. The sequence continues at coordinate 21,126,327 of JACSVZ010000002.1, read as the reverse complement.
TTTTCATTCCTCTCCTTCTTCTGTTCTTCTACTGTGTCATCATCAACAGTAAGACACCTGCAGTTTAAGATTATATGTGACTTTAAACCTGTCATTTTCTAAAAAAAGTCTGTTGTAGTCACTTGTCATCTAGATCCAGTAAACTTATGTACATGTCTTTGAAAAAAATTTCTCTTAACACAGAAGGTGAACATGCACTTTTTGCTGAAAACACCTCAGAAGCTTTGACTCCCAGGAATACTTGGCTGCATACTCCTCTCTGGGAAAAAAAATCTTTTTGGGATCAAACAAAAGCTTGAAAATACTTACCTCCTAAAATATTAATCAACAAGATAACAGGCGAGGCACCATCATACAAGCTGCTTAGAGATTCTAGCCTAGTCAAAAGAAAAACAGATGAAGGTGCTGAGAGAATTGAATTCAGTGGTATTCTGAAATAACATTAAGCTGAATTCTACAAACTTTCTTAATGATCAGCCTAGCTTGGCTTTTTCTAAATACCCTCCACTAACCCAAGTAATAACTAAGAATGTAGGATTAAGTAAGTCTTTAGTCAAAGTCAACATTGTTCTGCCTTTTGCCTCCAGAGACATATTTACTTTTGCTGTTAATGAATTGCTTTGTGTTATTTCTATTTAAATATTATGTACTGCCTGCTTCTTCCAATTTTTATTTGCTCCTTGGAGCACCTGCAATTTAACACTCAGACTGGTACCTACATCTTCAGTACCTCAGAATTTTTCAGAAAAAGTCACTGTCATCACTGAGTAATACTTAATAAAAAAACCTCCATTTCCTAAAGAAAAAGTCATACCTGAAGCCCCTTCCAAACACTCATGGTTGATTTTAAAAGCCTACTTACCATACAATTCATGTCCTGCATGCACAGAAGGAGTCCCGCCTGTTGTCCTGTCATTTAAGAGCAACAGGCATATGCCAGATTGACAAGCAAATTATTCTTTCTAACCCTCGAAGTTCATGGAATCCCTTTGGAAAGAGCATGATCAATAAAGGGCTTCCCTGGAGGGTTAAATTTTTCTTATTTTACTCTTGCTGAATGAATTATCTCTGCAGTGTTTTCATGCTCTGGAGTTCCCATTTATTCATCCTACCAACTTGTGGATTATATTGTGCATGTGTGCAAATGATACTCTCACTTCCCACTTCTCAACAGCGTGTGCAAATGCTTATGTTTGCAATGGCCCCTGCACAAGCACTGCCTAAATTACACTCTGCCTCTTTTTCCTTTCTGTGCTTACTGTCTTTCTGAAGAAGGAGTAATAGTAATCTGGGGCCTTCAGTCACTAAGTTTTATTACAGCAAACTGGAATTTTCTGTCTTCGAGTCATACAAGAAAAACTCATACACAGCAAGATATTGAAGAAGTGCTTGTTTGTACCTGAAATTTTGTCTGGTTCTCCAGTTACATTAGAAGCATGGAACCACAGAATCTTTGGATTGGAGAAGACTTCTAAGGTCATTGAGTCCAACCATTAACCTAACACCACCAAGCCCACCACTAAACCATGTCCCTAAGCACCACATCTACATGTCTTTTACGTACCTGCAGGGATGGTGACTCCACAACTTCCCTGGGCAGCCCAGCTGGCCTAATGAATGCTATAATGTTTTACTGTTATCACAGTCCCCCCAAAAGGGGCTTGTATAAAAGAAGAAAAATATTGCATTTAAGCTAGTGTAAAAATTACCAATTGTTCTCTGAGTAAAACTAAAACATAGCATGGTTTTTCTATCTTCTATATCACCTGAGTAATTGAGCCCCGAGCAGAAGGTTTCAGTCTGGAAGAGATCACCCAGTCTCAGGGGTCCTGCTCCACAGGGCCCAGTGTAGTGGGTCAGCTGCTTCCATAGCTACCAGGTGGCAGTGGCTCTCACAGCCTCTGTGCTCTGGGAAAACCCACCTGGTTTTGGGACCTATGCACCCTCCGGGTATGGACCCTTGAGAGCACTTTCCCTTGGGTCACCCCGGCCTGATGTTGCAACTCTTGGTCTGCTCTCTTGTTCATACACCTTTGTAAAGAGAACAAATGCTACTGAAGCTCAAGCACTGCAAGTATTTGGTCTTTGTTTTGTGTCTACTGTCAAATAGTGGACAGAGATTACAACAGAGTGTCCCAAATGGAAAAGGAACATTGGCTTCAGTGCTCCTTCTGGTCATGCTATGACTTAGATGGACAAAAACACAGGCATGACTTAACCCTGAGCAAACTCTAACTTCTACAAAAGCTACTGACATCAAGCTTTGTTTTAGTGCAGACCTGGCAAAATAAAGAACACCTTTTTTTTTTTCTTTTTAATAGTAAACTACTTCTCCTTGTTTCTGAACTATGCAATATAGATATTTTAGCTTATGATGTTACTGACAGTTGTCACTGCTATTGGTATAGCTGAGAGGCTTTGTGGGGCAAGGGTGGTGGATTGATTCCCCAATTTTGTGAACCATTTAACCTGGCAACAAATTCAATATTTCTAGAAAGCCCACTGCCTGGTTTTGAGACTTGGAAAGTGGATACAAGTGCCAGATACATTACATAAGGTTATATATCACCTAAATTGTGAACACAGTGTCATATGTATAGACTCTGCCAGCTGCTGACTTGTTTTCACTGTTCACTATGCATTTGGTCTGAACGAGGCAGTCTCATTACTTTATGTTTACAAGCCTCTGTTTTGTAGCAGGTTGAAGTCAAGGACGTAAAAATCAAACATATAGTATCTTACTTTGCTTTGGACATAGGGAAGATTGGTGTAAAGAGAAGCTCATTCCGCATGTGTAAAAATGCAGATTGAATATGGTTTTACTTTGTACCTACCCAAGTTTTAATACTGCTTGTATATTTTAAAACACAAAAGATGTAGAAGTGCAGGTCTTATGTAAAATTCATCACAAATCTTCAAAAGAGATTGGATATGGCCAGTGACAAATGATGTCCCATAAAGCATTGCATGACTATTTTTAACATACCTCTCATACATAATTTCTCCTGCACCGACTGCCCAGCAATATGAACATGTTGAAATACAAGGCATTAGAAATGACAGGCCTTCATATGTCCACTTAATCTTTGCAGGACCCCTACTCACTTGACTTCATATGAGAAGCAAATAAAAACAAGTGACGTGGACAACTGGAACCATCCCAAAAGCTTAGCTCCAGCCATCTATTTGTATTAATCACTACTGCATATTCTTGGTGATGGATGCTAATTCAAAAGATCCCAAGCATTTCACTTGCGTCACTGTCTTCATATTTACTTTCTCTTACTGGGCAGTAATTTCCCTTTAGTTGAGATCCTAAAGGTTGAGCCCTCCCCACACCAATATCAGCAGTCATTGTGGACTCTAACCCTCAGGTCTAGTATTCTCAAAATGCCTATTTTCTCTTTCCTTTTTTTTTTTTTTAAAGTCAAAATTTCATTTCTCCATCACTTTCATAAAAGAAAACTTTGTCTTACCTCCTACCTCTCTTAAGTTGTTTACTTCGGCACCCTCCTCATTTTTCATCCACTACTCTCCACTTTTGTCCTTCACTGTAAGATAGATGATAAACGGCCCGTGCATCAGCATGAATTGGCTTTCATTCCCAGTTTTTCCCACTCACTTTCTGCATCAGAGGATTATCTGGGATCTGAATAAAAGCTGGGATCCATCTTCCCCAGGCCATATTAAAGGCAGGCACACAAGAATCCATTCACAGGCATTGTGCTGCAGTGCTGGCCCCAGACTGCTACAAATGGGAACAAGGAAGAGTGAAGTAGAACAGATAGCAATAAAAAGAGTAAGTACTTTTCCCAGAAAAGCATGAGGTCCTCTTCCTGATTCAGGTAATATGTCTCCACAATGCACTGGGTGACTTTGCTGCAGCTTTGGCTATGTGTGGGGGCTAGAGAAGTTCTGTCCCCTGTGCCTTTGCTAGTCATGTTGACAGCATGTTTACCCTTCCATGAAATGGAATAGTACCACACTGGGTGCTGTGAGCCTTAGGGAAATAAGACACTTTTGAGATCCTCGGTAAAGGATTCTGAAGGTGAATTCTTCATCAGAAAAATCTCTTTACTGAAGGGGTTAAAAAGCATTGGAATGGGCTACCCAGGGAAGTGGCATAGCACTTAGTGCCAAGATTTGGTTGATGTGGTGGTGTTCAGTCAAAGGCTGGACTCGATGATCTTGGTAGTCTTTTGCAACCTTAATGATTCTATGATTCTAAGGTGTGAGCTGTGTTTTCATTTCATACTCTGGACCTGCACTTCCTTTCAGAATCAGACATTGTCATCCTGTTTGTACATACTGTGCAGCGCCTCTTCAACCTTCCTATTTGCATTGCAAGGGCAGATTAGAAAATACAGCCTCTTGCAAGCCCAAGCACTCAGCACTAACTCCCACCTCCCTACGCCCCTGCGCCCCCCCAAATGACTCAGTTGATTCCAGCCTCCTCCCTGTGTAAACAGGGGGTACGCACAAGGACCGGCAGGATGCTCACAGCCACCGACTCTCATTCGTACTAGGAGCCAAGGATGACACAAAAAGTACTGCTGCCCCTCACTGCACGGGCGAACTCCTGGGTCCGGGGAGCGGGCAGCGCGCTGGGCGGGTCCCCGCGGGGAGGCAGTGGGGCAGCGCTGCGCTCCCCAGCCGTTCTCCCGCCCTCCCGTCCGGCACCCCGGCCTCGGCAGGCCCCACCACCTCCAGCCTGCTCCACCACTCGCTCCCGTCCCCGGGAAGTCCCGCCCCGCTCGGGGCGGTCGCGGCTCTTTGGCAGCCGGGGCCCTGCAGGGCGCCGGTGCTGCTGGCGGAGTGTCCGGCCCGCGGGGTGAGCTAGAGGGGCCCGGGGAACGTCTGCGGAGCCGCTCCGCGACCTCCCGCGGCCCAGAGCCATGCCGGGCTCGCCCTTGATGCCCTCGGCCCGACACGGTGCCCGGGCCGGGAAACTTGGCCCGAGTTGAGGGACGAGAGCGGCTTGCGGCCGCTCCGCTGCTGGCCCGGGAAGGCCCGAGGCGGGAGAGCGGGAAGCGGCTGGCGGTGCTCGGGGCTGGGGCGGGCGGGGAGCGCAGGGCTGTGCCGGGGCTCGGGCCGCGGGTCAGGGCTGCGGCGGGGCCCGGCCCACCCGGTGCAGCCCCGGCTGCGAGGCGGCTCTGGGACGAGGGGCAGAGGTGGCCGGGACGGCGGCGATGGGTTAGGCAGGGCTCCCGCGGGGAGCCTCGGGGCACGTCTGAAGTGTGAGGGGACGAGCAGCTCTCTGCAAAAGCGTTTTACAGCACCAGATGATAGTTATCAGCAGAGTAAGCCTCGAGCTCAGGCGGCTTCGCTGTGTGAGTGCAGCTACGCTGCTATTATTAGTGCTGGTATTTAATATTTGTACAGCCATAACAAGTTAAATATTGGAACTACGTCCTCGCTAGTACTCCTCTCCCGACAGTTCCCGAGGGTGTCTCTGTGAAGGAACAAATGCCTCAATCCAAAACGGGGACCTTCAGAGCCTGCCTTCAGCTGCCTCTCCATCTGGAAGCACTAGCAGCCCTCTGCAAGATGCTTCCAGAGTTGCTTAAGCTTGTCAAGGCTCAGCAGCAAAGCTCCAGGCTTGCCTGTGTGCCCTGTTGGGATTCCTACACCATGCATGTTCTCCGTGGCCTGGGGCGTGCTGCCCTTTCCAAGACACAGATGCAGCAGGCTCCCTGCTCCCCTGGCACCGGCTCGGTGAGCTGCGGAGGGGAGGCTACATTTGAGCGAGGGAGGTCCAGCTCCCCCTGCCAAGTGTGCACGGTAGCAGTCACTGCTGGGCCGTGGCCTTGGGTTTTGGCAACTCCTCTGCAGCAGGTCTTGTGTTGTGGTTAGTTTGGTCGCAAGTTGAAGCGTACAGGCCCTGTTGGTGATGTATGTATGATCTCTAAGACACCTGTAAACATAATCCTTTTTTTCAGGTGTCTGTTGTTGAGAGTGGTGTCTTCTGTATGGTAGAGGCTTGTGACAGTTCTTGAATGAAACAAATTTTTAGCTCCAGGTCACATTTGGGAATTTTTGTTTTACTTGTCTGGAATTCCCTTCTGCTTTACACTGGATACATTATTCAACGTCCTCTGTCATAATATGTTCTGTAGTGTTTAAAGGTTGTTGCCTTCTTTCTGCTGCAGGCTGTGTGTCAGTGATGGGTGAAGTGATGCTTCTAATAGGTAGTTTTGTATCATTTTGTCAGGTACTTTGGGATTGTTTTATGAAAGACTACATAAGTGTCATTTATTATTATGAATGCCTCTCCTGTTTTGGAATTTACCAGACATAATATTTGCCATCCTGTCACCATCATCACATTCATTTTCATAGTTATAATCAAAGGTGGCAACAATGGCATTCAGATGCTTAATTATATTTCATGTAGGTGACCAGTGCTAACTTATTAAATTAATGCATGATACAGCAGGAACAAGTGTCACAGCTTCCCTCTGTGGTTAGGGAGCCATCAGCTTGCTTCTCACACATAAAAATCAGTATATAGTGAAGCATATGGCACCAGTGAGTTCTGTGTTTATTAAAGGACTATTCCTCTGAACATTCTGTGAATTTTTTTCCTTACTTCACTTGATGTAGATCTAAAATATGTTTTCCTGTCTTTCAGGACTTGAAATACCGAATAAATTTGGTTTTTTGTTAGATGAAACCAAGACTTCTTAAGGTTCATGAAAACAGTGAGACTTCTGCTTGCATCAGACTAGGCACCTGTGTGGTATGGGGAGGATTACAGATCCATGTAGACTGTGGAAACGTAAGGTTCAAGTTCAGATTCAGAGCAGTTTTGAACTTTTTAACATTTTCTACGTTTCTGGAGAATTGGATTGCCAGCTGTATTGGAAGGGAAAAGGATTATCCCATCCCTCTAGTTCTAAGAAGAAATTACATCTTCTCAAAACTGGTAGGATGAAGCAGGTTTCCTGCTTTAATGTCATTTTTCTGGTCACAAATGAAAAGGCTTCCTCAGAATTTTCTAAGCAGTGGCCATGTCTTTGGTCTGATAGTAATATGTATGTTGGTAATAATCCAAGAAAAGCATTTTATCCTAACAGTAGCTGGGATATGTTTCACAAGTACTTAACTACTCAGATAAAAAGGAAGTACGAAGAAAGGCCACCACCATCATCTCTTAGATGATGGCTTTAAGTAAATCACAGTTTTTTACTTGGATCTCAGAAACATGTAGCATCACTCTTCTCAAAGATATTCTGAAACCCTACTTTTGTGTAGCCAAAACCACAGGGTTTTTATTGAAGTAACTTTTATGGAGGAGGGAGGATCAAAGAATGGTATGGTACCTGCTGAACTACTCCCTTTTTCTGCTCTTTTGGGATCTCACTTCTTTCCTCTAAATGTGAAAGGAGAATGCTTTTATCCCACAGTTGTCTTTGCCCTGTCCAGAGTCGCTACAGTGAGGATTAGTGATCAAGTGAAAGGAATTTACCTCTTTTTTTGCTGTGGTTTGTGTACCTTTTGGCAGATGGGTCATTTTCAGATGGGTCTGGAAATCTTCAACTGGTTTTAATGCTTGAACTCTGGTGTTTTGTAAGCTTTATTGGAGGACTTTGTTCTTTGTTGTTCATTTTAGACTGGGTAGCAAGGATTTTTTAAAAAAATAGTTAATAGTTTCCAGAACAAAAATACTGAGTTTGTATCTTCTTTCAGAAATTCTGTGATACAAAAAGGCAAAACAGTGGCAGGGTTCTGTGTCCAGTTCTGGTTAAGACTGAAGATTCAGCAATACCTGGAAAGGAAACAGAAGGATATGTAGGAGACTTGACAATTTTGTCAGCTTGCGTGTGTTGGTCATTCCTGTCATTCCACTGTTGTTCCCAGATGGGGGTAAGAACTTAAAAACAACAGGAGTTGTATAAGGAAGAGGTCATTGACTCTAACTACTGACAAAACATGCAAACTCTGTAAAGGCAGTCTCTAAGGTAAAAGATACTCCTTGCATTACACCCATCAGCTTTGAGCTTTCCCTTGACTCACATTAACTTTTCTTGTGTGGTCTCATTTCTTTAGAGCAGAAGTGGACCTTGAGAAGGGCATACAGCTTCCATTTCCTGACACTGCCATAGAGAACAGCCACTGTCCAAAGGCTTTTCTCCAGGTACTTTTTCCCATTAGATCTTCAGATTGGTTGCAAATTTTGTGATACAGTTGTTGGCAGTAGTGGGACATTGAATTTAGTTCTGTGCATCTAAGCTCATCACTCCCTAGTAAAGAAGGTGGTTTTCTGGAAGCCCCTGCTTATTTCAGTTGCTGCAGTCTGTGATATTGAATGAGGCACTAAACCCAATCCCCGTGCTCTTTTCCACCATGCATGGCTTTACAGGTCTCAGTGGATCAGTGACTGGTGTGTTCTGTGGCAAAGCTGATGTTGGGGTTCATTCACCTGAATTTTTCTTGATAGTAATATTCAGTCTCGATCAAGAAGTAGTAATGCACATCACTCATCCATTGCTTAGATTTGTGTAGTGCATCTCTGCATATGAAGATTGTAGAGTGATTTGGTGTGGCTGTGTAAGACTGTACAAGTGAGCGATAATGCTCCACCCAGCATGCTTACTGAAATGTTTAAGCTCATGTGAAAATACATGTGGGACCTTAAGTAGAGAGAAAACCAATGAAAGTCAATGAGAATAACAGCAAAGGGTAGAGTTAGATGTATGCTTGTTTCAAATTTGAAATTTAGAGGGAATAAAGGCTGGATACGCATTCCTGAAAAGGAGACCTTTTTTCCTACATCTTGTTGCCCTAGCAAGAAAGAGAGTATGTACTTGTACCCCAGAACCCATGAGAAGCCAATGTGATTCCATTAAGTCTTAAGCACATGAGTGTATGTATCAACATGCAGGACTTAGCCCATATTTGCATATAGCATAATGTGACTTCAGTTCTGATTTTTGGCCTAAAAACGCTATGTGTGCATGTAAAATATAATTAATGTAATGTTCGACCCTGGAGGAGAATTTTTATCTGACCTTTTATCAGGAGTGATTTTGGAAGCTGCCCAAAATGTAGAATCCCCTGAAGTTCTTCTAAAGGAGATGTTAATGAAAAAACACTTAGGGGTATGCTGGTCTCAGATCTCTCTGAGGAAGAGAAGCTTCAATGTGACTTTGCTCAGAGAAGCCTAGATTTTGAGACTGTTATCTGCACAGAAATAAGGTAAAATAGAAGTCTGACCATTCTGGTCACAACAGCTAAACTTTCACCAAATTGGAAAAAAATTGTGCAAAGTTCTGTATACAGAGTGACTTAGACTCTGCTTCTTGGGGCAAATCACACGTGCTTGCTTTGATCCCAAAGGTTTGTCCACCCTGCAAGACCAGTATGAGGCGCTGCGCTTGTTCTGGTGTGGCAGTTCAACTGTGAGGAAGCAATCTGGTTTAGAGATGCCTGGCTGGAGCCAGAATGTAACCCTCAAGCCTTGCAAAGCTGGAAAGTCTGTCTGTCACAAGCTGAGCCACAGAGAAGCCACTGCAAGAATTTTCTCTTACCTTTCAGGTGAACATATAAAAGCTTTGCTTCTCGCTTACCCAGCTCCTTATCAGTGTGTGCTTTTCAGAGGTTCTGAGGGCAGGGTCTCAATATATTGGCCTTTCCCATATGTGTACTAGTGTTTACATTTCTCTTAAAATTTAAGTGACTTTGCTTTTAGGTTGTAGAAGTTTGACAGTGCCCCTCAAGCAATGTAGCTGCTGTGGAGTGTGTGTACCTGCATATTTTGGTGGGACTTTTCTTTATCATAGTTGGATTATATAAGGCTTGGTTAAAGCTCTCATAATTTTTTTTGTAGCACATACTGGAACCTTATATGAAGTCTTACTTTTAGTATTCCTTCTCACTTCTGTAGTGTAAAGGGTTTTTGGTTGTTCAAACCATATATAGAAAATTTAGTGAAAAGCAATATTTAGCATTTCTTTTAGCTTGGCTTCCTAAGGAAATACGTTTCTGAATGGTTTGGGGACCAGAAGTAGGTTATTGAAGGCCCCAACATTAACCCACTATTCTGACTATTTCCAGAATAGCGTGTTTCATGAAAAAATGTGGCCAGGTAGAGTAGATGCTGCTTTTTAAATACTCCCCCCAAGAGTTCTCTAGGCTTTGAATCCGTTGGCCAATTTCTACCCAGTTGAGAGCTTACACATCCAAAATGGTGAGGACTGTATGCATGCTGCGTGAAGGTACAGCCACCCAAAGGTGCGAAAGTGAAGGTGCCCCACTAAGGGAAGAGCTGCAGCATATGCTTCTGTGGGGTTAGGCAGGAGTCTGTGTAGGAGAGGGGCACCTCTCCTCTTACTCCTCTCTCGTAAGAGCTTTATTCAAGGCATGAGAAATCTCCCATGTGACATTGTTCCTTAGGACGCAAAGCCTTAAGTTAGCTTGAAGTTCAGCAAATCCTGTCAATCTCGTAGCTCCATTTTGGGAGAGGAAAAAGACCAATGCCACTTCTGACCATCGTCGATTCTGAAGACAGGGAAGAACATTTATGACTTTTAATGAAAACAATCTGTCACCTTCAGAGCAGCATATCTGGCATTTCTACAGAAGAGACAGAAGTTTGCCCAGAAACCTCAATTTTTTCAGTACTTCCACTCATTTTCAAATTCTGTTTCTTGGGCAGAATAACCCAAAAGCAGTATAAGATGCATTGTTATCTCATGTAACGCAAACTAGTGATGGTGTGAGAGTGCCTGTGTAGGAGTACAGTGTCACAGGCTTTGGAGACCTTTGCGGAGACTGGCGCACAGGGAATTGCTGGGCTGAATGACAGGTGAGTCTGCATCTGTCCTGGAGCAAATGCAAGTTCTGTCCTCCTGCTGCTCTCAGCCACCCAGCTGTGGCAAGCTCTGCTCCACAGTCCCTGTAGCTGTGCTTCCCTGACAACATGCATGAGCAAAAAAGCCATGCTTGCTGAAATCTGTCCAAGGGAGTGCTGGGTTGGGTTTCAGGCGTGTTTGCACTGTAATTAGCACTCGTGAATATGTTTTTGAAGAAGGTGAAGTAGATCTGGCATCCATCTGTTGGAGAAGTTAGAAAGCTTGCTTCTCTGGTGGGGAAGAGGAAGAACGGGGATTATTGAGCGGGCAATATTGAGTTCCTTCCACTCTGTAAACCTCTACAAGATTGGCAGAAATATGGGGGAAGAGAAAAAGAAGTTAATTTTTAAAATTCTTCCTGACATAGTCTACATATGTTTTCTTACCTCTGCCTCTCTTCTTCCTTTGTCTTGCTAACTTTTTCTCTTGTCACAAAATGTTTACATGTGGGGAATGGTGAGATAACACAGCATAGACTAACTAATAGTAGTTTCCTACAGCTGTGTCATATATTTCTAATTAGTGGCTTTTCCATGCTCTGTAGGGGTTGCTCAAACTAGAATTGAATGCTCAAAACATTTCCTTCATCTGTAAATATGTAGTGAGCCTGTGCTATGTCACATTTCCCAGGACTGTGTGGTTATAAAGGAAAGACCCACTTAAAATGCTCTTGATGCAGCCAGGGCAGCCCTTTTTTCTAAATGGCAGCTGTGTTTAACTTTTTCTGGATACAGTTAATACCTATTGAGCCATTCTTTCTGCTTTTTTTTGGTAAATTTTGTGTCACAGCAATCTGGATTTAATGTTGCTCTAATCTCACATTGTAATGTAACGGCAGTGAAATGATTCCCACGCCAGTCTACAGAGAATCTGTGATAATGCCATTAAAATGTGCTTACCGAATCAAAACAAATGCAGAATTAGCATGTGGAAACTGTGTTTATGTGATTATAATGTTTCAGCAATATGAGATTACTGTAGGAAGCAACTAATCCAAATCTAGGGGGACTTCCCATTACAAGGCGATTAAAATGACACAATGACTGAAGCGCAAGTTTCAGATGGGAAAAGTGGAAACATAAATCTTGTCATCAGTATTCAGGCAAAACATCTATTGAACTCAGTGGAGTTTTTATCAGCATCAGGAATGCAGCACCATGACCTTTTTAGTAGTAAGTCTCTTTTCTCTTAAGAATACCTCTAGGAAGAATATTTACTTCACCAGGATTTGATAGTTGGCTAATGGTGAGAGTTGTATTTTATGCACCATACAATTGATGGCTATAAAGATTTGTCCAGAGTTTATTACAAAAATGTTAATGTATTGTTTCAAGGCTGTTGTGTAATAATACAAGTTTTGATTATATCTTAAAGCAATTTTCTCATTTTTGTCTGATTTAGTAATTTTCAGGAAGTACAATTTATTTCTCTCTTTATACAGCACCCAGAGCTAAGAAGTCTTGGTCTATACAGGAGCTCCTTGGCAATACTACCACATAAATTAGCGATTTTCAAAACCAAAATGGCTGTTATTGCCAGATGTGAACCTACCTGTTTATCTTCTGTTATAGGAATCAGCACCTTTCCCCCTAACCTCAGACTGGGTTAAGATTAAGGAAATATAATTCACATGTCTTATGTAGAACCATCTGAAATATATTTGTCTTGTCTTGGATTGTTTCTTAGCTTTCTCCTTAGTCCATGGAAGGAGGATAACATTACAGAAAGTGACTTGTCCTGTCCTGTTACAAGCATTCAAAATAAGCCAGATGAGTTGCCTATAGATACGTTCTTCCATCTCCACTATGAAAATGGTCTAGATGATTGTTCTGTAGTAGACATACATCATTTAAGTGGCTAAATGGGGTGATATGAATGCAGTCCTTGGTGTATGAAAGAAAAAACTCTTTCAGAAGAAAGTTCTGTGTAAAACATGGCATGCAAGTCACAAGAAAAGCACACAAACATTGATTTCTGTAGTAAGATACACATACTTAAATTAAATATGAATCCTTATTCCATTTAAAAGCTATTTGCACCTAAATTCTGTTTTAAAAACACTTAATTAAATTCTGATTCCATCAAGTGAATCTTATTAGGAATAATGTATCATAGCATAATCAGAGCAGTCTGTTTATGTGAATGACAGTAGGGAAGATATCAGAACAGTGGTTTCAAAAATAATTCCAGTCACAGGTTGCTGACTGTCTTTATTTTTTATAATTCTTTTAGTAAGAGTGGTGGGTTTCTAAAACTGTGTTAGTAAGCTGGAACAGGCATTAGTATTAATATTTTTTTCATGAAGATAAAATTAGGCCTATTTTAAATGCTGTTTGTGTCAGTTTCCGTTTTTTGTAATGCTTCTTATATTTATAACAATCCTTGGCCTCAGTCAAAAGGTTCTGTAAATTCTGTATGTGAGCTATAACCTGAAATCTAGAGTTTAAAAATCAACAGGTTGTGTCTGCTACAAGAGAAACCTGACATGGGAACTGGTAATTTTTGATGTTTCCTGCTGTTAGAAATCACAACATGGCAGCCTGAGGCTATGAGATCTCGCATGTGCAGCCGTTGGGTCTTCACAATGGGCAGGCCAGATTAATTGAGGGTAGTCTAAGTTAACTGTGTCAGAAAGAAATTGGTGGGAGCAAATGCTGAAAGTCAACTTTTCTTCAAAGTGGTAATCTGAAAGTGAGCAAAAATTCACATTCGATTAGAGTGGCCTTTTTGAGTGGCCTTTTTGAGTAACTGCAGTATTAAATAACTAAGCAGCTGAAGTGTAAGATTGTTAAGGAAACAGACTGTAATTGATTTGCGTCAAGCTTTATCAAAAGAAATTAAATACTTGTATATTTAATTGTACATAGGTTTGGTTTGCTAACTTAATAAATGGATTGGAAAATTGTCAGTGTACATGGGGAAAGTAGTGTGAATCCAGTGCAGAGAGTAGTTATCCCTCTTTGCTGTCAGGGTTTTACTGAATGCCAGAGCATAAATATTTAACATTAAAAAAAAAGGTGAAAAAATAAAGCAAAGGTAATGCTTAGAATTATGTCAGTTGTTTTGCTGTGCATATAAGAATGACTCAGATCACTGAACTTTCTCCAAAATAGTGGGTTGCTCTATATAGAGCACCAGCCTTCTTCAAGGATGGAATTAACGACTGCTTAATTGAATTGCAGCTAGGAGCAGAGTTTCTAACTAAGACAGGTATTTTGCTTTTAATTATTTGCTCAAGAATAATATTTTCTGAAATCATGCACTTCTTAATTTGTTTGGAAGAAAAATAAATCGTTCTATTAATCAGCCAGCTGATTAATAGCCAGCTGATTCAGTCTGTTCTATGAGAGTAATTATTCTTCTACCTTCTCAAACAAGTTAACATGCTAGTTCAGGGGTGAAATTCCTAGAAGAACAGTTCTTCCTAAGTCTACTTTCATACAAGGCAAGTAAACATAGTCGGTCAGTCATTTCTCTTTTTTATGGATGGCCAGCTCTTCTTATTACAGTGAGCACCAGCGCTATGGACTTCAACAGGCAGGCAATAGCTGCCTTTTCTGGGGGCTGGGTCACTTTGGTGCATTGGTGCTCTGACAGTGACTGCTTCTCATGAGATCAAAGTATCCCCAAAGAGATCTTGATGTTCCTGTGCCCTTTGATATGTAGAGTTCAGTGCCCTTCAGATTTCAGTTTTTCTGTCATCCTGGTAGATTAACTTTAGCAGTTAAAAGGAAAATGTCCTCTCAGGGCTTTACCAGTAACAAACCCATGTTTATGACATTATTCACTAAAAGGGAGGCAAAAATGGGGAAGACCTCTCTCTCTTTAATCAATAATGCATGCTCTAGTTAGTCCTTTCCTCTGGACGTGATTAAACATGTATTTTGTTTCATAACTGATTATTTTGGTTGAGTAGGGATTTTAACTATATATCCTCAAGCCTTTGTGACTAGCATCAGGGAGATCTAACATAAGCTGGTTAGTCAGGACTACCCCCACTCCCAAAAGGAAAAAAATCAAAATCCCAATGGGGAGAGCTGCAGCTAATTCTAACGTGCAGTGAGTCAGGCCAAACTGGCACAGGGCCTTTGACATGAACCGGTTGCAGAGTGTAACCTCAGTGTTTGTCTTTGTCACTGCTCATTTGAAGTTTTGAGAAATAACATTGTTTCATTTGTGTTAAAGATGAATTTAAAAGTGTCTGAGATGCTGAGCCATATATAAATTGTTAGATTAAGGTCTGTTCTACACTGGTAAAATACTTGCCCAGTGAAGCACTTCGGCTTCCCCACTGCTGTTTGTGGGCTGTGCTGTATGTTTGGCGACTGTTGTCAGCCTTAGAGGAGTGGTCCTGGGCTGTTCCAGGCCTCCAGAGTGCAGCTGTCAGGAGAACCTGAGCCCTGCTGTAGCCAGAGGAGCAGATTATCACCCCCACCCCTGCATTCCACATAGAAAGGGACAGACAAGGTGCCCAAACACAGACAGCTTCCTTGGCATGCAAGGGGGACATTGAGTCTTGGAGGCCACAGATAAATATACTGAACATACCAGTAAGGAATTTTCAGCCTTGGTGCCAAGTGTGTTCATCTGGTGGCTGAAGCTGACAAAATTTGACAGCTGCTGAAGAGCAAAGAATCCTGAATGAACATACAGTGGTTGTTATTAAATAGGAAACATTTATCTTAATGTGATACTGACTGCAGCACAATAAATGATGACAATTTCCATGTACTGCAATGTGATATGTTTATGTTGCTGGAGTACTGATACAAGCACAGTTGGTTAAAATAAATGCCTTGTTTTTTATATTGACCACCCTGCTGCAAACTGCTTTTGGAGATGTGAACACACACAGAGTGTAGGTACATGTGCAAGAGGGAGGACGGATTTCAGAAACTGCCTGAGAAAGTACTGCTCTTTCTGAAATGTTTTTGTTTCCTTTCTTCTTCCTTCCCAGGCTCCTTTAGGATCTGATTATTTTTTCCTCTTTGTTAAAGAAAAATGCCTTCCTTGAGTGGAAAAGTGCAGACTGTCTTGGGCCCTGTGGAGCCAGACTGTCTTGGCTACACATTAACTCATGAACACTTGACTATGGACTACAGCAGCTGCTTTTGTCCACCTTCTCCAGGCCAAGAGCCTTTGTCTAATGGGCCCATTGAGATGAAGAACTTGTTTTGGATTAAGCAAAATCCCTACAGCCATAAAGAAAACCTTCTTTTGTATCAGGAAACAGATGCTGTGAGGGAGGAGCTGCTGCATTTTAAAGCAGCAGGTGGTGGGACGATTGTGGAAAACACAACTACAGGAATTGGCCGGGATGTGAATACTTTGAAGAAACTTGCTGAAGAAACTGGAGTTCATATTATTGCTGGTGCTGGGTTTTATGTGGATTCCACTCATTCTTCTCAAACACAGGCCATGACAGTGGAGCAGGTAAGTCTTAACCATTGCTTCAGTGTCTCTGTCCTGTGAATTATCTCTGTTAGGTAAGCCAAAGTTGGAGAGAGGTTCTAGTAAAATAGATGAAATACAGAGGTTCTCAGTGTAGAAAACAGGATCAGCATTACTGCTGTGTGTAATAGCTGGAGCAGCACTACTTGCATGTGCTTGGGTTATCTGTCAGAATTACCAGTTCTTAAGCTCCATTTTCTCTGAGGGGTTTGTTATAATGCAACAGTAAGAGGAAAATACGGTATTTCATATGTGGACATGTGATACACCACCAATTATCTTGAGTTTTTTACTA
This sequence comes from Lycocorax pyrrhopterus obiensis, assembly GCA_014706295.1. NCBI lineage: Eukaryota > Metazoa > Chordata > Aves > Passeriformes > Paradisaeidae > Lycocorax > Lycocorax pyrrhopterus. Next base: position 21,109,728 of record JACSVZ010000002.1, on the reverse strand, counting down.
TTTTTTAAGGAAGGAGTTTATCCTTGCTACCTCTTTTGTCACTTTTTCTGGATGATTGCTTCCCATTGAGTTTACCCAGCATTCATGTAAAAATCCTAAATAATTGCAATATTTATAGGACAGTTGTAAATTGTTGCTCTGCTCAGGCTGTGTGTTATAGCTCTCTTCTCTATCATTTGTCCAGGCTTTTCAGGGCATAGTCTACATCAGGCTGTTTGTACAGTGACTAAGACAATATGTTAATAATAACTGAGTTCTGCAGACATTCCTATAATAGTAAATATTCATCTTTTATTAAGAAAATGTGGTGATAAGGAGAAGAGAGAATGGAACTCTCCAAGGTAGGAGGCTGTGGATGTGTATGAATAGAGCCGAGAAATTTTTTTTTAAGTCTGTCACCGTTTACAAATGAGTCAAATTAATTTTAAAAATCAATGGTCAAAACTTGAGCAGTGCTGCCAACAAAACTGGACCCAAGCTGGCCCAAACTGTACACTACGGTACTGCTTTTCGTAAGTGTTCTTCCACTGCTTGAAATACAAATAGATACTAATAGAATAGATGCAAATAGATTTCTCAAGGCAAAGGTTTCCTTTCTGTGTTTGGTGGACTGATGGAGAGCCACAGATTTCCTGTACTCAGCATTTAGAAGGTAGGCCATCATCAGTGCCATTTTGTGCTCTCAATTCTGAATGTATGCTTAAGATAAATGGCCTATTCCGGGAAAGAAAAACTAAAGCTTTTATGGCAAATTAGTTTTATTAAGAGATTCTGATGTTTTTTGTATATGGATGTTCTAAAGCAGGCTAAGTTTGATCCTGTACATTTGTCAAATGAGCTTTGTTTTTGTAGTTCTGAAGTCAGCAGAACTCCTGTTGTTCTACATTGACATTCCCATAGGCAGGTTTTGCCTTAAACTTGTCTCTTTAGGATGCTTGCCAGAGTTTCTCCCTTCCCTATCTGAATGACTAGGTTTCCTTATTCTCTGATCCCTTGTTTTGCAAAAAATTACATTGAATTGTGTCTGGAGCCAATTCAGGAGTGCAAGGCAAAGGTTTTGGAATAAACTAACCTTTTTTTAAAAGAAAATGTAATCTCTTCCTAAATCAGAGTTCAAATTACATGTAGACCAGCTTTCTTGGCAAACCTGGACAAATGTATGAGTGGATACTGTTAAATTGATTTGCTTCTGTGTTTATTTTGGTCTTAGTGAGTGGCTGGTGTAACATTAGTTGACAGAAACCAGATTTTAACTGCACTGTTTTCACACACACCGCTGTTAATTAAATAAATTCAGAAAGACCTTGGGAGTATAACTAGCCCAGCGTCCATAGGCCAAATCTGATGCTGTTTAACACAAATAGTATTAATAACCAAAAATCTTGTTTTCCTGTTCTCTAGCTGACAGGGATTATTGTTGATGAGGTACTCAAAGGAGCAGATGGGACTAATATCAAGTGTGGTGTGGTGGGAGAAATAGGTTGCTCCTGGCCTTTGACTCCGAGTGAACACAGAGTGCTTCAGGCAACAGCACAGACTCAGTCCCAGCTTGGGTGCCCTGTTATCATCCATCCTGGCAGGAACAGCGACTCACCTTTCCAGATTATCCGCATTCTGCAGGAAGCTGGGGCTGATGCTTCAAAGACAGTCATGTCTCACCTCGACAGGTAATGAGACTATTCTGCTGTGCTTCCTGCAGAGTTGCCACAACTCACTGGGATTTTGCGGAACTACACCGGAAAAAGTTGACATGGAGTATTATCCTCAAGTTTACTGACTTAAAAATAAGTGCTTATGTAGAGCTTGATCAGCCTCCAGCAATTCAGTCAGGATCAGCTTTTAGATTCACATTGATAAAGAGATTTTGGTATTTTAAATGCTGTCTTTGAAAGCTTAGGTGAGGGGTTAGGAATAACTGTAGACACATTTAAAAAATGGGAATTCCATTAATTTGGATCCCTGCACAAATCCGTGTATTTACAAAGCACTGGACATTGAGCATCTCTCATTAAATCGGGTGGGAAGTTGCTGGGCTTCCAGAGCTTTTGAACACTGAGTCACTCTTAATGGCCTTACCAAAATCTCACAGAAACTATTGGAGATTTCCTTGATTTGACTGGAGTCTGGATCAAAGCAAAAGGCAGATCTTTAATGTTCTACTACCAGACAGAGGAAATATTGCTTAAAAAGAAAATAATTGGGTTTTGGATAGTTCATACCATAGACCAGATAGTTAACTTTTAGTTTCCTCAAGAGCAAAAACCAGGAGCTCCACATGAGGCATGGAGAGAAATCGAGATGCTTTTCTGTCCCCAGCTTAGAAATACAGCCTCTATTACCAAATCAGTTTTGTATGACCTTGTGTTGCTCATGGTGAGCTGGAGTACGTCCAGGCATTGATTAGTTTGGCCAGTTGCTGAATAATGGAGACTATTTGTGGTCATATGATTCTCAGCAATTGGATTGTTTGCCCTCAGTGTGAATGTAGTACAGGCAACAGCACTGTGCTCCAAATTTCTCATGGCTACAGGCTCTAAGAGCTTGCAAATTGAGCTATAGGTGTTTGGTATTCACACAGAGCTCCTTGTTTTACTTGAGAGTTTTAGGAGCATAAAATTCTTGCCATTAAATTATATTTGAGTATTTATAAATTAATTCCTTTTCATATTTACCTGCATTCCACTGTATCTATAGCTGTATTTTTCACCCCTTTTGGAAGAAAAACTGGTTACTTAAATCTTTTTATGAAAGAGGACTGAGCAAGCTGCAGGTATCAGTACTTATGTAGCCATTTTGGTACAACATAAACATACAATTATGGTTTTTTGCCTCTTGTACGTTGTTGTAAATTGTTGAATTAAGTAATTAATTGATGGAAATTAAGCAATATAAGTAGGAAAACAGAGGTGCAGTTTCAGTAACAGCCGCTGATGCACAATATGACATTTCCTTATATCTCTTTCTATCATTACTTTCACACATTCAGGTTGGCACTTGCTATAACATAAACTACTGTGAAGTTTGGCTTTGCAATGTGCATTTAACATTTTAAGTCTCCTCCAGTAAGAAAAATCTACGTGGGAGCATCCCAGTCCCTTAAATGTGAGATAAATTTGTATATAGCTCCATATTTCATGTCTGTATTTGACATAGACAGAATGGTAATTTTACAGTGGATTTACAATGAAATGATAAAACTAAAATGCCGGCTACCATGTCTTTCAATTTAGCACCTTAGAACCGAGGGTAGCAAGTATCCATAGTGGAACTATGGTGTGGTAAAAGGCAGGAAGCAAAAGCTATTGAGCCTTGGCTTTAGCCATTTGTTAAGGGTTAAGGTTGTAAAGGAGGTCAACATCTTGCTTCACTTGAGTAACTTTTGTTAGAAGACTCACAGCAACTGTTATGAATTTGGGGTGTCTGTCCCCGTGGTATTTATGGCTGAGGTCCACACTACAGGATGCTTCACCATGCACCCACCTCCTTTTCCATGAGCTCAGGGCTGTTCAGGGACAGTGTTGCGCAAACACTCAATTTCAGCTCAGAGATCAGCGATTTGAACTGGGAACTTCTGCTGTTGCTACATCCTTGTGGCTCACAATGGGACCCCGTGGCTGACAAAACTAAGTTCTCCGGCTCTTTGTTGGGATAGAACACCCAAAAGCATGACAGAGTAGTTTTAAAAAGAAATTGTTCTGGCTGTGATTTTGAACTAGATTGTTGGGTGGTTTTGCCACCTGCACAGCATTGAATACTCTTGGTGATTGTCTCCCTGTGAACTGAGCTGAGCTGGATCTAAAATAATCTGTTCTTTTGCTCTGCACTTTGAAAACTCACTTGGTGATAAATGTTTGGTCTCTGTAAACTGTAACATTTATTTTAAAATAACATTTTTTATTAATTACAGTTGGCAAGTCTTAGACTCCTGCTGATGGCAGGCTTGTTTGAACATGGGTTTTCTCTCTCTCTACCCATCTGTTCCTCCTACTTGATCTGTTGTTAAGTCATAATATTGAAATTGTGACATCAGTCATTTCCATAGCAACAGACTGTGATGTAATTGTATAAGGTAAAACTGCTTTGTGACATCAATATCTGCAATAATAAAAAAAACCCCAGCAAACTACTGCCTTTTTGGTTAACTGTGCTGCTCTTGTGGAAACTTGGTTTCTTCTTAAAAAAAAAAAAATTGTAGCAGCTGCAAAGATAAAATCAGATCATTTGAGTGTTTTTGTTTTCCTTTGGACAGCTTATACACTTGGTAAAAATGGTTCAAAGAAAACCCAAAATATTCCAGAGAGCTCTTCTGTTGCCGTTCTTTTCCAAATGAGTGAGGGGTGTTAGAAGGTTTGTTCCTTCACTTTTCAAATCTGCTGCAAAGCCCGTGTCCCAGATACTCACAGTGTCATTATATATTTTGGTGAGAGCGGTTTCTTAAGGTGTTCTGGCCAGATCCCAGTGCAAACAATGATATATTGCTGTTCTAATGGCAATCTAGAAACATCACTGTACAAAATAGAAACTAAAGATAAAGTTGTATATTACCGGTGTGTGATGGATGAAACAAGCCCTGGGTGAAGCTGTCTCCTGTAACTCTTTTGGGAAAGTGAATCTGTCTTGTGTGAGTAATCCATTGTCTTTTTTTTTTTTTTGTTGATGTCACTATGAATTAACCTCCTCCTTAAATGTCCTTCCTTATCAGGTTGTCTGTTGAGAGGGTTAATGATATCAAAAGTAAGTAACTTTCCTGTTTCTGTTCAAAGGTTGTCATAGAGGTTTTCATTATTTCATGGGGAAAGAGTTGGTTTTGTTCTGGTTTTTTAATGCATGAAATCCCAAATGAATGTAAGAAAGACAATGCTGTGTATCATCTTAAGTTGCATGTGTCAAATAGGAGTCCTGTTTTTCAAATGCGTGATTTAAATCTTAGTTTATTGGATTTTTTCCTTGCAAATAGGAGGTCACAAAATACCTGTCCTCATACCATAAGGCGTTTTATTCCTGCTGCAGTGCTGACTCTGCGTTATATATGTTCTGCAGGACCATATTTGATACAAAGAAACTTCTCGAATTTGCTAAACTTGGATGTTACTTAGAGTATGACCTATTTGGTACAGAATTCCTTCGTTACCAGTTCCATCCGGATATTGACATGCCGAACGACAATGAAAGAATTGCAAGGTATCTGCTCCCATGCAGTTTTAGCTATAGCATGGCCATTGACAAAAAATACTGTTGGTACTTGTTTTATGCTGTTCAAAATTGTCCTCTATCATACTAAAATAATGCCATTTTCCCCTGCTGCTGTCACGCCTTTAGAGCAGCATGTATCATTTCTTCTGTCTGAGAGAAAGATGCAGAATCGTAGTGTTGTAGAAAGTTAGTTGAGAAGAAGATCAAGAGCTTTTTTAACTTCATTCTCTGTCCTAATTCCATGTTAATCTGGTTGAATTTTATCATTTACTGTATTTATACAGTCTTTAAAAAGGAAAAGGCTGGAAATACTGCGTATATGTTAGGATTAAGTACTTCTGTTTGAAACAGTGTTGGAAATGTAGTGCTGCTACTAAACATCATCTGAGCCTGTTACATCTCCTCACTAACGTGCTACCCCAGCAAAACTCATTGGTTGTTTTGGATGGATTTGATCCTGTGCTTTCATCCTGAAAAACTGCCTATTTTCTTCCAAGCACTTTGTCACCTTTCCTCCTCCTGTCCTTTTGTCCTTTCTCTTTTTTGAAGGATGAGATTCCTGTCTCCTCAGAGCTCCCATGCTCCTCACACTCACTCACAATGTGAAAATATTGGCCTCACTGGCAGGATACCTCTTCCTTGCTTCTCATCAGCACCTGCAGTCTCAGCTCAGCTGCACAGCAAATCTGTTGTGCTGTGCTAACACAAAGTTTTGCCAAGGAGATACATTCTGTGTAAAAACTGTCTGAGAGAAGGTAGGATCAGCTGGGAATGGACATCTCACTCCTTCCCGCTCCATCTGGAGGTGTGATGCTGCCATGCTGTTTGTCCACAGTGTTTGTGAGCAGTGAAGTGGCAGGTGTCTGAGAGGGGAGTGCCATCCTGCCTGTGTCTTTTTACCTTTCAGAGTCACAAACAGTTCTTTCATTCTCCTTGATGAGAAAGATTTTATGATTGCTGATCACTAATGAAGTAACTTCTAGCTTTCCCTTACTTTTCAGACATAGCTTCCCTCCCCCTCATTGTCAGATTAGTCTTGAAACTAATCTATTTTCAAACTGTTCTCTCCTAAGAAGGTGCTGTGGTTATGCTCACTGCCAAGCATTTGCTGCTGCTTTTCACACTAGAAATTGTTTCTCTCTTTACAGTGCTCTCAGTCTTGCACTCAGTATTTTAAACCAATGCTAGAAATCCACAGTTTTCACATTTAGAATGAGTAAAGTTGCTTCCTCTGCTGTGCCTCCTGCCCTCTCCTGTGCCATGGAAGGTCAGCATCTACGGAAGCACTGGGAAATATACTGAGAGGACTGGACTAGGCCTTAGTTAACGAGTACGCGTTCAACCGTGGCAGAGTTTTCATTTCATCCATGACAGTTGCTCAGCCACCATTGTCTCTCCTGAAATACTCTAGTGTCTGAGTATTTCTTGCAGCAGGTTGTTCATAAGAAGAAAAGATGAAAAGTTTTTCTCATTGCACAGTGTGAGTATGTGCATTTGAGTTATAAGTGCCATTAAATGGATATCAATGCACCCACAGTGGACGTAGGATGGCTGGAGCAATCTCCTTAGGGTTTTGTTTCATCAAACAGTACCACAGAGGTAGAAATCAAATTGACCTCTAAATGAAAACACTGAATGGAAAATACTTGTTCACATCTTTTCTGTTCAAAACATAAACTTCTGTAGTCATACCTTCTTGACACGGTTTAGCTGTCTGTGTGTACTTCAGCAGTTTGGCTGCAGTCTACTGCCAATGCAAGCAAAACACTGACTTTCGTTCGGGGGCAGTTTGGAGTCAGAAGCAGGTACTAACTAAATTTACAGGAATGAGCAAAAAGGAACAATGGATACGGAATGGAAGGGATTGTATGCCTCCCCAACCCATGACATTAGTCCAATATTAAAGGAGGTGATTCTGAGAATATGTTTGGTCAGCAAGGAACTTAGTCCCTCCAGTGCCCATTGCTCTTACTCTCTGGTTGGCTTATGGTCTCTCTGTATTTCAGAGATACTTGTGATGTTGTAACACTGTGGTTTATGTAGTGTTGTGCACTGTATGGCACAGTGTATGATGGGCTTTGAGAGACAATAACATTTTATCAAATTCTATCCTATTTGCCTTCTTTCTGCTGCCCATGTTGATTAGGTCCTTGCTACATGTATCCCCTTGTAACTAGTTGTAATAAAAACTGTCAGGGATTTCAGGCAGAGTGTGGTTACTTATAAGGCTAGTTTTTGTTTTCTTGCTGATCGAAGTGTTGTCAGGAAGGTAAAAATTAGAATTAAACAGTGCTGGCAAGTGATGGAATTGGAGGCCTTCATGAGGAATGAGCGCTTTCCAGGGCTGGTCTGTTAGACCCTGCCACTTCAATCCTGCTGTCCACTGCTAAACTAAACTGAAGCTTACTGGGAAGCTTAACAGTCATTCAAGACAGGAGTATAGACACCCACATAATATAAATGCTAAAAAATTAGCTGATCAAGGGATTAAGGTTACCTGAGTGAAACATGGAACTGAAGGACTTGCAGCAGTCCTGCTACAAGGGTGTGACCAGAAGGATTACTTCTTTTTCCAAGCTGACTTGTCATTTTGCCAAGGCTTTTTAGCTGCACTGCTATATTAGTTCTTCTTATTTCCTGGCATGTGCTAATGCTGTGCCATGCCAGTCTTACGTATCTTCTTTAATGAACATCTTTGAAATGTGTTTGGATGATAACCATCTATATAGAGTATGATACTGGCAACTTCAAGTTTTTATTAACCTGCTTTGCAAATGGGATTTAACTGAAGATATGGAAGTATTTATGTAATTGAGCCAGGCTCCTTAGAAGACCTGTCATACACAGAGTCTGGTCATTAGCAAATGTAATGGGGCCAGCTTTGTGACAGTAGCAAGAAATAACCTGCTGGGAAGGAATTTATGTAGGAAATTATTATTTACTCATGTATATAAAACCTGTGTCCCGTGTGTGGTGATGGTGAAGCTCTTGAATTCCTCTCTGGACTTAATGGGTCTGGAAGTGCAAAGTCGTGCCAAAAGGAAAGAATTTTTCTTCTCCATTTTGATATGTGTGGTGGTGTGTTTTCAGAAGTGGAGGATTTTTCATGCAATAAAAAATGCATTTTAATTTCAGGTAAATGTAAGGAGTGTGTCCTCTGAGCACCTAAGTATTTTCTGTTATAATACAGTCCAGCAGTACAGTAACGTAAGAAATGTAAATCCTGGTGGGTTCTGTGCTGTTGCAGTGTCAGTGTCAGTTTCACTGACAGGGATGCTTTTAACTTTTGCAGGGTTCGTATGCTGATTGATGAAGGCTATGAAGACAGAATTCTGATGGCTCATGATGTGCACACCAAGAACAGGTTGATGAAATACGGAGGTCATGGATATTCACATATCTTTAAAAATATAGTTCCTAAAATGCTAATTAGAGGCATATCCCAAGATAAAATTGATAAAATACTCCGAGCAAATCCAAAGCGGTGGTTGACTTTTAAGTAGGAATAATGAATAAATGTGCCTGTTTTATAGGGAAGCTTGATAAAATTCAGATTTCAGGAAAACAGATATTTTGAAATTTTTTTTTCAGAAAAACTGAAAATTATTAAGTATATGCAAACAAACTGGTTATAACTTTTCTTTTTAATTAGAACATCAAAATTGTGTACTGTCTCTACATTTTGTCCCTTCTGAAAGTTTGCTCGTGAATGATTTACTGATTATGAGCCTACCTACAAGATCTTTTCAACTGAAATTTTAAAATAATTGTTTCAAAAGCGTAATCTAATACTGTTACTGAATGTTACCCCCAAACTACTTTTGAAGATGCATCACCTGGACTTGGAAGGAAATTGTAATTTTCAGTTAAATTTCCTGTCTCCAGGGGCTGATTTTAATCCTTGTAATACTGACAATCTTCTCATTGTCCTTATATTCTTTAAGTGATACTTGATGAAATGTCTGGAACTTTTAAATAGCTTCCATAGACAAGAGAAGGCAAGAGGAATCTCAAATAAATCTAAAAAGATAATGTTTCTTTCTAGTTTAACAATTTACTTAATTGTAACTGAAAATGTAAAAAATACATGGAAAAATATATTTTTGAATAAAGCATTTTGATCACCTCTTAAACTATGTGCAATATTATTACAGATGTCTTTTTCTAATTGCATTAATTTTTTAACATGAACTTGGAGTCTCACAGTAATCATGTAAAACCTGACACATACCAGCTTCTTTTTGTAAGGATGCAACACCAGCACTCAAAATATATTACATAATACAGTTTTAATGAGTTGTAATAGTTATAACAAAGGTTGTGATATAAGTCTTTACAAATCAGTATATCAAGATATGATGAAAAAGGAAGAAATGTTTGCCTTATATGTTGTTTTCACATAAAGTATGTTCTTCACTCTTGTCTAACTTTAACCAGGGCAGGTGATTTATCCAAAAAATAATCTTATCCAATAGCAGTGGTAGCCTGATTTCAAAAGCTTCTTCAAATGTGACCCTCTACATCTTGTAGTATTGAGCTTTACCAATAAACACCTTAGTAAATGCAATTGCTGGTTATAAATGACCTCTAGCTCGGTGCAGGGCTGCTGGACACTGTGTAGGGAATCTCTAGCTACACTGCTGTGGGAGTTCACTGGCCAGCAACAGCGACAGTGGAGCGAACAGACAAGTCAGTTACACATCTGTTATTAAAATAATTGCGTCGTAGAAATTAAACAGGAGTAACCACTACAGTGTACAGATATAGGCTGGCACTTTGTCATAAGGTAAAAGCATTAACCCTTCTGGTGAGATAATACACAAGCAGCTGGCAGCACGATGTCCCATTGTAAACCCTGGATGAGTTTGCCTGGCAATCCTCTCAGTCAGCCTGGACTCATGCGGTGTTTGTTTTGAACTGGACGCCTCAAAACAGGAGGAGTAACACGTTCTATTTAAGAAAAGGTTCACTTATTCAAGCGAGATTTTTAGGGAGATGTGTAAAATCTTTATCAGACTTTTGCTGAGTAGCCAGCACTGGAGAGCGTTTTTGTCAGAGTGGCAGACACTTTGGAAATTTTAGTACAGATAAATCTAAGTTTGTACCCTTATTACATTAGACAAGGTTGCTTGTGACAGAGTATATGAAATAGCAGTGCTGGGGGTAGCCTCTATTACTCTTTAATGATTTATAGCAGTGTTACCTTGATTTTGCCAAAATGTTAAAAATAAATAACATAACAAACTGTGCTAAAGAAATTTAATAATCTTGCCAAAATTTAGGTTTAGAGTGAAATCTGCAAGTTTTAACCTGAGAGAAATAGCCTCCCAAAACCAAAACAAATAATAAATCCATTTTCTGAATAAAAATATTCTGTGGACATTACTGCTATGACTGATTTTAAAGCATTTTTATAACTATGTATCTGTGTTTAGTTTAATTCTCCAAGCCGTTAATCCTCTATATGGATTAAGCTTCTTTGAGACTTTATATATCTATATCTATATGAATGAGAAAAATAGGTTTTAATACACCATTTTTTTTTTGCATGTAAATATCTGCTTCTTTCTTTGCATATGTGTTATCATTTTTTGGTAATACGCTTCTCTGTGTCCATCTCGTAGGCACACCTTACCACAAACTGGTAACTAGCTTCCATGGAAAAGGTCTGTGTGACAGCATTTTCTCATGTGTCAGATCTCCCACTCTTCCTTTGTTGGAAAAATCCCACTAAATTCAGTGAGACAAGACACCTAAGACAGTTAAGGTTTTGACCCATTATATTCCTATGAAATTCTAGTGGAACATCTGCAGTATATTAATCTGTAACTACTTTATTAAAAATAGTACCCAGGTACAGACTAAGTGCTAAAAGACTAATGAAGACTAATTGCTGCAAAGAAAACACTCTGCCTTGGTCTGATGGTGTGGATGCCAGACTTTCTAAATATTTACACAACTAACCATCAAGAATGGGCCTGTAATAATTGTCTAAATATATATTTACATGTGTACAAATTAAAAGCCAAATCCCTTTTCCACTAATAGCAATGGGAGTTTTGCCATTTGCTTTGGTGGAATCAGGGATATGGTCCAATAGAATAGTTTGTCAACTGCTGGATTTTTCAGGGGAAAGTAGTGTTTCTTCTATCCTTTTTTTTTTAGAGGACAGCTAAGGGAAAAACAAAATTTAAATAACTCCACTGGATTGATTTTATGTTAAAAGTCTAATGTAAACCTACAAAGCAGGAACATCGAGTTAAGGCTTGAAGCTGATTAGTGTCTAGTTTTAAGTGGAAGGGTAAGAAAAGTACAAGGCAAACAATTTCTTTGCAGAGAGAAAGTATATTTTGATTACCTCTTCCTTTTATTGTAAAATCATTCCTCACCACACTATGAGTGGACTCCAAGCATCATTGTTAGCAGGTAAGTCACAAGAACCAAAGCTGAAGTATGGATAAAGCAGCAAGATCATAACACATCAAGTATCATATACACTGAAGAAATAACTCAGCGTCCTTAGGTGGGCTTTTTTTCCCCATAAAAATTTGATCTATGTAGAACTTCATTCACATGGACACTAACGATGAGGAAGTATTTGCTTTGGCGGAAGTGGATCGCACATCTGTTTAACTTGATTCGTGGTTTTTTAACATAAGGTTTCTCTGTGTTGTACAGATGTGAATCAGGTAGCATTCGACTTTTTCCCCCCGCTGCTGAGGTGTTCGGTGGTCACTCTCTGCTGGGGTGCTTGTTTCATTGACTTTTGCCATGCAAATCCATCACTTAGAAGAGCAGGCTTCATTTCTTGACTGGTTTGGTGGGTCCTTTTACTCATTATCAGTCAGCATAAATAATAAATCCAGAAAAAGTGCTGTATTTGTTGTTGTTTCCTCCATGTGCTTTTCCTCCATCTAATTTAATGTAAACTTCATCTCCTGGCTCCAAGTGAAGAACCACACTGTTACTGGCATAGTCGTAGTTCTGATCAGCATCCTGAGCAATCGCACTAGCTCGAACCTACATAAAATACAGAACAACTGGTTAAGAAAACTCAGGGAATTTTTCCTGCCTGGCGAAATTAAAGCATATCCTCAACGTTTTATTCAACATGCATGAGTTGCCACTTTAAACATCTGGCAATGTATATTGTAGTTTATTCCTATGGTTATTGCTTATTTTCTCCTACAGTACTTCTAAAACTAAAGCAATAATATGCTCCCTTCTCAGCCATCTGATGAATGCACAACTGCCTGATCTTCTGTAGATGTCTGGAGCCTTTTTAAATATATGTGTAAGAAAAGCTGGAGTTGGGAGAACTGGATTTGGTCGTGCACCAATTTTACTTTGTAACTTGTATCAGTGGGACAAGTGATTGACAATGGTGGGGATCCACAGGGAGGCCCACCGGGAGCTCCCAAGGTGGACTTTTTCCAGAGGCAGTTTATTGTCATACCGAGTAATAGGATCATGCTGCAAAAAAGAATACAAGAAGTACACCCACACACACACGCATGCACACAAGCAGGTAAGGATCCTAGTCTGGGTTTGGAAAAATGGCTATTACCACATTTCAGTAAGCAAACATTTAATTTCACCGTTTTAAGAGATACACCTTTGAAAAATCACAGGCAAGTCGCTATTTGCTTTAAGAGGTTTTTGGAATTTACAAATCATTGAGGGCTTTTCATTTGCAACTTTCCCTTAAACATACTTTTTTCCCATTTCTCCCTTGATATTCCACAACTGATTAAATTTGACATTTCTTGCAAACTGGAAGTAATCTGTAATTTCAAGATATATGTTGGTTTCCAGCAATGAACAGCCTGTGCCATTGTAAGTCTCCAAATCATTTATATATAATTTGACTCTGTTTGGTAAAATATTTAAACATGGTTGTATGTGATTTATTTCAGTGTAACACGTCATCTGCTTGTTGCTTGTCTTTGTTCTAGCGTAGTTACAGACCAGTAAATGATTTAGTGGTATTGCAAATCTGTACTAAGTAATAATGCATGACTTGGTGTACTATATGTGGGATTTTTTCTGTTCTGAACTGAAAAAAATAGGCTATAAGTCACAATTTTCCATGGATTCCTTTCAAAGTTTACATGATAAATTTCCAAATTAAATTTTCATGTGATATGATTTCACATTAATATTGAAATGTTAAAAAGGAGGGGGTTCTTTTACCATGCAGGATCTTATGGCATTATGCAGCTTAAAAATCACAGTAGGTGGAAATTCTTTATGCATCCTGTAAGAACAGTGAGAAAGGCTGCAAAGGCTTGCAGAGCTGTGACAGGCTGCAAATTTAAACTGATACATGGCATGATGATAAACCCCAACTATTTCAGGACTTCTTGGTCCTGGCTTGCCTGGTATTGTTTACAGAGGTGATCTGTTTTGCTAGTTTTTTAAACAATAATTATTCTAAGTACTGGATGTTTCCTTTGGAATAATGACTGGCAGGGTGGAGTTGAAGGCTCTGGGCCATTAACCCTGGGAAGACCTTCCAGAGAAACTAACAGACTGAGATGGTTTCTGGCAGTGGAAATGGAAAGGGCAAATGGGGAGGACTGAAAAGGCTGCAGACGAGGTAGAAAACTTTCACAGAGAACTAATATCTTGCATAATGGTGAGCAAAATGGCTTAAAGGACTTTTCAAATTCCAACTTACTTCCTAATGACATGCAAGTTTGTGGATTTGTATAAAATGTTGTGTTTCTGTGGATGGTAAGGGAGAATTCAAATTACATCAGTGACTATCCTAAAGGAGTCAGCATGTGGACACCGGCTACAACAGCAATGGACATTTCGTATTTGAGATTTTACATAGTACATCCTGGCTGGAAAAAAAAAGATTCTGGGTATTGAAAGTCTAGAAACCAAAATGCAGATCTTACTGCCCTGTGTGTAGCAGCAAATGTCCTGTGTGCTATTCTTAGTGGGTTTACCTTCTTGCTTAGTTAGCCAGCGCAATTTCTTTTTAAAGGCTAGGAGAACAGTCTCAAATGAATTCTCAGTGAGTGTACTGCTGCAAGAGGGTAAATGTATCTCAGATTTAAAGCATTGTGAGACAATACATTTCACAAGTTCCATGTAAGTTCTTTCATGAAGCTGCGGTCTCAGCCTGCACACACATACCTAAGCTGAGTGATCTCAGCACTTCCCTGTTCAAGCTTGATAACCATTACAGCAGACAGTATGGTAACACTGGGAACCTTGAGGTTCCACATATGTATTGCTTAGGAATGGGGTTTTTTTCTGTAAGTCATACACTTTTCAGTGTTTCGGGTTTTTTCATTGTTAAAGAATACTGGATTTATAATGCTACCTTTGTCATTCCATTTAACTACTTACTTCCAAAATTTCTGAGCTTCCTTACAAATATACATAAAGCCTGTCACATCACCAGTTAGTGTTTCAAGTATAAATCATAATCAGTCATTGAGGAATTAAAACTGTGGGTCAATTTTAAACCATTTATATGCAAGTATTTACCTAAATATCTTGTATAGTATATACAAATATACACATGGAACCCCTGTTTGGTTGTTTGGGTTTTTTTTCTGCTTTGAAAAGCTATGGGTTTAATTTGTCTCATATCTGGTACTGGAAGTAGCTATATTTGGAAATGGTTAGACTTCAGGTTCAATTGAATATTTGTAATTGGATACTTCTTAAGAACTATAGCTATGTATTTATTTCTCAGGGTTTGTAAAAATAAACACCCTACAACATTATAAATAGGGGTAAAAATAGATCAGTTCTTTAATTGCAAGTAAAATTGTATTCTTGCGGTGAACAATATTGCTTTTGTAGGAAGATATCAAAGTGAATATATTAGGATGTACTTTGTTTTACTAGTCCTGGTTTGTCTGCTGAGACAGTATTTATGATAGACATTTTCTAAGTTAATTAATTGCCGCTGATGTCCTCATCATTCTGTTTTCACAGTCCTTCTGAGGAGCCATAAACAAAAGGTTAAGTGGCATATCAGATTAATTTACTGGCCGCCGCCGCTCCGGTGTGCGCTGAGCACAAAGGGCCGTGAGCCGGCCGTGCTCGGTGGGGGAGGAGACGCTCAAACGAACGAGTTTCTCCGCGGCCGCCAGGCACGGCGGGGACACGGGGCCCGGTGTTCAGTCCTACGGACGCGGTGTGGAGCCGATCCATCCCCCAGCCTACCCCGCCGGAGGGCGAACAGCCCAGGGGGAGCGGCAGCGCTGGCTCCGGGCTCCCCGAGGCGCCAGCCCGCCCTGCAGCCCCTGCGCGCCGGGACGGCTCGGGCGCCGAGGGACCTGTTGAGCGGCCGGTGCGCGGCGCGTCCCTCGCCCTCCCGCCGCACGGACACCTCGCGCTGTCCCTGGGCACCCAGAGCCTGAGGGATGGCGGTGCCGCTAAGCTGTAGGAATTAGGGCCAGCCTACCCGTGTCTGTTAACTACGCACGGAAGAGCCGCAAAATTGCGAAGGACGGCTCCCCGGGGGCAATGTTACAGGCACAGCCTCTGCTAGCGCAGTGGCAACGTTTATCCTAATTAAAAGGGATGATTCCTCTGTATTTCACACGGTAGCATCGCAAGACCTTTAATTATTTCCGGTCTCCATCCTGCCCAGGGGATGCCGACAGACTCGGGTCCTGCCCGGGCGCTCCGGACGCCCGGTGTACCTCCCGGCACGGGCCGTCAGCCGGCGCCTTCCCCGGCGCTGGCCCGCCAAGGGCTCAGGTCTGCGGCCGCCGAGCTCACTCTGTTATCAGCTCTCCTGACGGGGAAGCCTCGCTCCCCGCCGGGGGCTGAGCGTGTCAAAGCGGCGCTCTGCTGCGTGGAAGCCCCGTCCCGTGCCGTGGCTGCGTTCCTCCCACCCACCTCGCCCTTTCCCCACGCAGCACCACCCTCTCCTGGGCTCACCCACCGCCCCTGGCTCCCCTTTCTTGCCGGGGACTTTCCCCTCCCCGAGGGAGCGCTGGGCTCTTCACGCCCCTGCGGGGGCAGCGCTGCTCGTACGCCCACCCTCGGCTCCCGTCCCGGCAGAGCTGCGGGCAGCGCTCCGCGGCCGGGGCGGCAGCCAGGGCGGGCCGGGAGCGGGCGGGTGCTGCTCTACCCGTGGAACCACCCGGACAGCGGGCTGGGAGCGGCACCTGCGGCGCGGCTCTCGGGGAGGAGAGCGCGTCGAGTCCGCATTCACCCAGCAGCCCGGGCGACCTCGGCTCTGCGCGGAGCACCCGGCCCCTCGGTGGCCTTCGGGCACCCGAGGCGGAGCGGAGCGGTGCTCTCCGCAGGTTCCCCGCCAGCTGCCGAGAGGCGGCCGCCGGTCCCGCTCGCCCGCTTCGCGCTGCCCGGGCTCCGGCTCCGCTCCCTGGCCACGCACCCGCGCCGCCTCCAGCGGCCGCCCGGCTCCCCCTCCCCGTCCGCTTCCCGCCCTTCCCGCTCCGCTCCGCTCCGCCCGCTCTCCGCACAGCGCCCGCTCCCACGGGGAACCCCCCTGCTCCCGGGCGCCCGCTGCCCTCCTGTCCCCGGCTGCTCCCGGCGCGGCGCCCACCTGGTTGTTCTTGCAGAGGTCGGCCCACATGCTGGTGCCGTCGCCGCCCCGCATGAGCACATGGTAGGTGAAGAAGTAGATGCCGGGGATGGAGCAGGTGAACTTGCCGGTGGTGGGGTCGTAGTGGTTGCCCAGGTTGGTGACCACGTCGTCGAACTTGAGCACCTCGTAGCCCTCGTGCTGCCTCTTGAGGCCGGCGTAGAAGGCGATCTTGGGGACGGTGCTGTAGGTGGCGGCGCTGATGGCCCCCGCCGCGTTCAGCCCCGGCGCCCCGGGAGGGCCCGGCAGGCCCTGCCGCCCTGGCTCGCCCTTCTCACCCGGCGGCCCCACCGGGCCGGGCGGCCCCGGCTCCCCCGGCGGGCCACGCGGCCCCGCTTTGCCCGGCCGGCCGGCCTCCCCCTTGGGCCCCTGGATGAAGGTGGGCAGGGACTGCATGAGCCCGCGGTCGGGCGTGGCCGCCGTGCTGGGCGCCTTGGTGCCGCCGTAGGGGTCGCAGACCATGCGGCAGGTGCCCAGCATCTCGTAGTGCGCCGAGGTACCGGCCGAGCTGACCAGCACGGGGATGAGGATGACCAGCAGCAGCACCATCACCACCCCCAGCGCGCCGGCCGCGATCAGCCGCCGCCTGCTGCCCACCAGCCGGCTCAGCGCAGGGCGATCCTCTTGTCTGCTTTTGGACAAAATCTTGATGGTTGGCGGGGTTCCTCCTCAGAGCCGAAAAAACGCCGAGCCCGCGCGAGCTCGGCTCCCCTGGGGCTCGGCCGCCCTCCCGAGGGCCGCCGGTGTTGCGGGGTCGCTCCGCTGCGGCCGCTGCAGCCGCCGGGCGGGCGAGGGAGCGGAGAGGAGCGGGAGAAGGGAGAGCTGCCGCCGCGCCCCGGCCGCCCGCACTTTTATGCTCCCGCTGGCGATCGACTTTTTTTTTTTTGCAGGCTGTGCCAGTCCGAATCAACTTTCCCTGGAACTTGCCTTTCCTCTCGCGATCGCCCCGCTCGCCTCCTCGCTCTCTCTCTCCCTCCCTCTCTCTCTCTTTTCGCAGAGACGACAGTCCTCAGCGGGGCCGCGCCTCCCGGCCGCCCCGGTGCCCGCCGCCCAGTGCCCGCGCCGCCGCGCCGAAGCCGGAGCCGGAGCCGAAGGAAGAGCGGGATCCTGCCCGGGTGCCACCTGCCAGGAGAGGAGGAGGCTGACGAGCGCGCTGGAGCAATTTATAGGCACCCAAAAGCGCAGGGGAAAGGGGAGCTGCTTTGGCATCTCATTCCAGCATCTGCTCTGCTCTTCCCACTCACAGAGAGTTTGGCATTACTCTGGCAGTGTGGGAAATATATATTTTTTTTCTTTTCTCCCTCCCCCACCCCTCCCGCAAACGGATGAACAGCGAAATCGTGAGCCTCACTCAATAGCTGCATCTTGCGATGACAGCTCTTTCTGAAGCAGACCGAAGGGAAGAGATGTGCTTAGCAGCCTCTGGGTACCTTTCAGGTCACCGATCGAGAATTAAAAGGTCAATCCACCCCCTGCTTAACGCTTCCCTGAGGCCACTGTGCCATGTTAGTGTTTTCTGGGAAATACCGCTTTAAATGCAGGGATGTTTTACCAATTGTCCAAGTAGAAGTTATTTGAAAATGTACCTCCCACAATAATAAAGCGATTAACATCTCTGGCAATTTCGGATCTCCCTCTTCCTCCTCGTCCCAACGGCAACCACAAAGGCAGAGAAGGAAATAGTTTTTCCTGTGAATTAAAATTGACATACTCATCACCGACTACACTGTTTCCCGGTGTTAAAGCCAGCCGCTGCTCTGCTTGCAAACTAACACTGAGGGAAAGTGTTCCCTTTTGTTTAGAAGCCAAAGAAGAGTCCGGGGTATATGCAAATCGACAGATGCCTGGACCTGAGAAAAAGATCTTTTTGGCTTAACTCGGGGGCAGCACAGCATTTTGTTAAATCTTGTGGCTTTCTATTTTTCTTTTTATTTTTCTTTTTTTTCTTTTTTTTTTTTTTGGTGCATGAACGACTTTTCCTCCCCCAAGGTCTGGTGGGCACCTCTGTGACTGAGTGGGAAGGTGAATGTACAATATTAGTGGCATTGTTGCAGAGAAAATATTAAGGAACTTGTCCTGCTTACAGATATACAAGGTACACAAAGAGCTGTTTAAATAAACAAACAGAATTGATTCCTAAATCATACTTCTGTATTCAGGAGCAATGGACGTCAATCAAACCTGGGTGACATTTGCCTGTCAATACAGGGATGATGGCTGGAAAGAGTGTGACTTATTACAGCAAGGCAAGAATCAGAAATGAGCAACAGCAGCAAATAGGACAACAACAAAATAATGGCATCTCCAGTGATGATCAGAGGGCTGTGATCTTGTCTTGGATTTTATTAGCACGAATCTGCTCTCCCCTCACCCGTTCTCTTTTATTTCTTTTCTATTCCGCAACACAATAAGGTCAAACAAGCAGGCAGTGGGAAACAAAGATTCATTGATTCTTCCTTTTAAGCAGAAATGTCAGCAGCTCCTTTTGCTCTTTCCTGAGAGACTCAAAGGCAACGAGTGTGTCCATGCCGCGCAGAGATGGGCCAGTTCAGCTCCTTATCTCCCCAGAAAACAGTCGACAAAGCTTCCATTCATGTACTTGTAAATATTCCTCCCTCCCCTTTTTAAAGTTTTTCTTTTCTCTTTTCGCTAATGCTCTGTCTTAAAAAAAAATTCTTTATCTGGTACTGACACAAGCTAGCCAGTTCCCTTAGCTAAGGGCTTCCCCTCAAGACCCAGGAAGGCAGTTGAACACACTTGGAGGGTTATGTTCATATCTCATTGCTCTTTTCACCCCATGGGAAAGGGCTTTCAGCACTGTTTTTTCTTCTGGGCAAGAAAAACTGAAAAGTTGTGCCAGGAGTGACTGCTCTGTCTCAGCCTGTAGCTGGGCCCTTGAGTTGTTGTATTTAGTCATCCTAACCCAGCTGGTTTATGTGACATCAGGGTGTGCATAAACCTTCATTGAAATGGCTGTGTTACACATTAGGCAAAGACCAGATCTCATCCTCAAATGAACGCAAACCTGTCACGATCTGTGAAGCCATTGTGATGCTGGGTGGCCTATTGGCATCAAGCACACCCTCGGTTCCCTACTCCAGCTATGATAAGCCTGATTCTTAAAGTGAGGTCCTACCATATCAACCACATATTCCTTCTTAATAGACAGTTTTATCCTCATGCATACTGCCTCATTCACTCTGAACTGTTGCAGACTTTCTCCCAAAGAAGACAGGCATAAAAATCACATCCAGAGTAACCAGAATAGAGAGATCAGGGAAAATATTGGGAGTTTGTATGTTAGTTTGGAACCTAACCTGGGACCTTGGATTTAGTTACCAGATTAACCTTAGTCCCCAAGAAAAAATCATATTTTCTTGGAAAACTAAGAATGGGAAACCAAAGCGCTCAGAAGTCATGCATCAGAGCTCTCAGCAGCCTGGTACAAATTTAAAGAAAGTGCAGAAACCTCTTTTTACCATGGAACCTTTGCTGTCCTGTAGTGGTGTGTCAAACCATTGATTTGCTGTAATTAAGGCTTGGGTAGCACTTACGTTATAATCTCTCCATGCTGAAGGCTGACAGTCCAGATTGACAGTCCGTTCTTAGTGTGACCATTAAACCTATGTGAGGTGCTGCCAGTCTTAATGTGCTACATTTATTTGTATTTTTGAAGCCCCCTTGCTGGCTTGCTCTGGCCTTTCAGCTTGTTTGCTTCCCTTCCCGTTCCCCGAGCCCTTGTGCATTCAGACACGCAGTTGGTGTTCGAGCTGTATTCCCTGCAGCTTCTGCCATTTGCAACAGCCTTGTCACAGCTCTTACTGACTAATTAGTTAATATTCCTACAGAGACTTAAAGACATACAGCATAACATGCATGTCCATTTTACATGTGTGCCGCTGCCTCAGCGTTAACACAGGGGAAACCTGATGAAAACCAGTTACAAACTCATCCACTGGCACACAGGGCAACACGTTCTGCAGGCACCAAGCACAAAATGGCTCCTTGTGCCTGCACTGCTAAATTCAAAGTTAGCCCAGGAAAAATACTCTGTGAAAAAGGGCAACCCTTTACCAACTACAGTAAGCAGGAGTAACATGGAAAAAGGCATATGCCTAGAAAAAGAGTGTGCAAATGCTGTGCTAAGCTCCACACTGCTTCTGCTCACTCCTATCTGCATCTGGTTTGCTCGCGCTTATATTTTCAATCTCTTTCATTATTATTTCAGAGAAGTGTTTTGAATTTCACTCTGCTGAAAAAAGATTAAGGCTTTGCTACACTGTGCTGTTACAAACAGTGGTTTAATTATGTACGTAAAGGTTAGCATTTCAGCCTGGATACCAGTGGTACGGTCAGGGAAAAAACATGCCCTCACTCCAACATTTAATTAGGTTCAATGCTGCAAAATAGATCATAAAGAGGGAAAAATATTCGTATCAGTATAGGTGGCTCAAAGGCACCATGGTGACAGACATGGCAGTGGCATGTTGCTATCCCAAACCATCCTTGGTATCCTATTTCACATCTGTTCCCTTAGTTTGGTAAAATCTGCACTGGCATTTGTGTCAGATAGCAGGTCCTGGAGAGGACCATGTCTTGCACCAGTTTTGGTGGGAGCTAGTACAGGCAGCTTTAACTAAACTCTCACAAAACTTCTTTTAGTCAGGATGACTGAAGACCAAATATGTTTATAGTGCTGCAAGTTGCCCACTGTATTCCTTAAAAAAATTAGGCTTTTTGTGCTCATGGAAGGAAAATCAGCTTCGGTGTGTAAAAGAAAAAAAATTGTTTTGCTAATTTTTGGAAGCTTTTATCTGTCCTTTGGAACATATGAAGTTTTTTTCCAGGCTAATCTCTGCTGCTGAGGGATTTAAGACACCTTTATATGTGATTTGAAATACTGTAGATTAAGTTTTATTGTGATTAATAAAGCCCTTTGAAGATCAGTCTCTGAATGTAAAGGCAAACAGGAAAATGATCCAGGAAAATGAAAGAAAATGTGTCCAGCCTTGAAAGGGTTACATCCACTTTTCAAATCCAAATGAGGAGGGAATTCAGGGAGAGGGCTGTCGCTAAAGTGACAGCGCTCAACAAGGAGAATTTGCAAATAAATTTGACACATTTCTTCCTTTTTAGTTTTTAATCTGAAAAGATCAGTCAAATATGACTGGTTACTGGGGGGAGGGAAGGGGTGAGAGCAGAATTAAAGTGGAAAGATTGGAACCGAAATCATGCATGTCATGTTTTGACTGGTGAATTACCGCAGATACAAAAACATAACTGTGTATGTAAAAATAAGTCTTAAACACATAGGGAGCTAAAGATTACACATTCAGCTGACAAAGTTTAAGGATATAAAATAATCATATAAGACACTTGATAACTGCCAACATAAATAGCAGTAATTAACCACAAAAATGCTCGTAATTGCGAGTGCCCCTGTTTATTCAAAATAAAACACTAGTTGCAAACATAAAAAATTGTTCTTTCAGGTTTCTTCTTTCTCATTCACCTTCAAGCCTGCTGGTCTGTGTCTTCTCTCTATTCCATCCCTCTGGAGTCATGATCTAAGGTGGTGAATACAAGGCTGTAGTGCTGCTAGGGAAAGCGTGCAGTCAACCTTGGGGCTATTTTTGATTGTGATGCAAGTACCTCTCCAGCCACAGTGGGGCCTGACCAGTGCATTGCTCTTGCCCTGGTGATGGTACAGAACTGCCAGAGCTGTGTCGGACTCATGGTCTCTGGGAAAAGCTGCACCCACTGACATCCTCTTTCTTACCTGTCCCCCTTTCCAAGTGGCAGGTCCATGCTTTCCTTTGCACGAGGAACTGGGATTTGGACAGTTTCTGGAGAGTCTCTAAGAGCCATGGTGCTGTGGAGGTGTAATTGAGCAATGCTTGCACCAACCAGTAATTGCTTCCTGCATAAATAGCCTCAGTTTGCCATAAGTGAACTGCATTTCAGGAACTGGGTTCTCAGCCAGGAGGGCTTTTTACACAGCCCTTCCACCAGCTTTTCTCACAGCAGCCTGGGCTTCCAGTGTCCCTACAGACCATGATAGTATCTGCTTGCAGCAGGGTCCAGCTCACAGCCTAGGTGAG
Organism: Lycocorax pyrrhopterus obiensis; assembly: GCA_014706295.1. Lineage (NCBI taxonomy): Eukaryota > Metazoa > Chordata > Aves > Passeriformes > Paradisaeidae > Lycocorax > Lycocorax pyrrhopterus. Next base: position 21,086,850 of record JACSVZ010000002.1, on the reverse strand, counting down.
CTGTACTTGTTGAAAACACCTTTTTTCTCTACACACCCCACTTTTCCCTTCCTGTGGGATGGGTATTTTAACTCATCACCCTCTTTTAATGAAGTGCTGGCTTCTGCCACCACTTATGTAACAACAACAATGGTGGCAATGTTTTCCATGTAGGTTTTCTGCTTGATCCACCCCCCTCTTTTTAACCCCCTTCTGGATAAAATCCATAGCAGATAACCTGTCATAAGGAGGCACACAGAAGAACAGAGTGTTCATTAATAAAGCCCAAAATATAGAGATATTCATAAATGCTATTAAATCAAGGAGTACTGCTAATAATGAAGGCTACAGTGTCGGCATTCTTATGAGGATGTAAATAGTAAATACAAAGAGGTGGAAGATAAATGCCTCTAACATGGGAGTAAGATTAAACAACCACTTTGTCCCTGCTTAAAACTACACCAATAAGCAAAGGCATATATCATGTTGCACTTCTATTAAAAATTATGTCAGTAGTTAGAGTCAATCAGGAGGAGATTTCCAGATGATTTGCCCATGAGAACAATTTTGGTTACCTTTGAAATGGTTATTAGACTGCCAATGCTATTAAAAGAGATGTTAGGGGAAAAAAGCAAGAGCAGAGACAAGCTTTTCTAAACTGTCATCTGTGATTTACCCTTCCTCCTCCAAACCTGAAAGACTCCCTTTCCATTGTTCTACCAACCCAGCAATCTTCTGGCATTTCATACTGGAGTCCTTTATATTCATCAGGAGGTTGATGGATGGGCAATAAGAATGGATAGATGGGAGTGGAAAACTCAAAATTAAAATCCCCAGAGTGGCAAGGTGCCCAAGAGATTTATTTTTTCTTCTGTCATCCCCTCAACTGAATTTCTTTTTGTGCCTGATTATTGATTTCTGGAGCACTTAATGGTGTAATTTACTTTGCAAGTTTCAATTACCTCTTATCATTCATTTTTCTTCCTATCTGTTCATTAGCTAAAGCAGGAGACTCTTTGATCACAAACAATCTTCCCCACAACAAAATGGTGAATGGTGGACCTTGGTGTGATCCTGCAAGATGCTGAGCTTTTGATTATTATGGTAGGCAACTGTGTTTGGAATTTTGTGAAAGTTGGCCTTGCATTGTTAAAAAAGGCACGTTGCAATATTATTCTGTAGGCCCAATCCAGCACAAATTAGGAGTAACTCCGCAGATGTAAATTGTAAACTCAGATGTTAACTAGCGCATGTGAGATCAGAATTGGGTCTGCTATTTGCGTCACATTCCTGGAATCCTATTTCAGTTCTGTTCACCCAGTTTGCTAAAATCAGCGTGCTGCAACAGAGTTGCAAATCACGGGGAGATACAATGAGTACTCTCCTTCCCAAAAGGGACTGATTATGCCTGCACAATAAGGAAGGGACCAGCACATTTCCTTGCAGCACTGTAGAGATATAAGCCTTGCAGAGGAACCATTGTGTATTTTTTCCAGCATAATACATTGCCAATGCCATTATTAATAAGCTATCCCGTACTGGATGTAACTTTGGGTTTGGTATTTGTTATTTTATGTTATTTGTGCATTTAGCAATAATAGCAAGTAAAGGATGCAGATCGGAGACAAAAATTGAAGTATTTACCACCTCCTGAGACATGCGTGTGTTCTTATGCAACTCATACATTTTCAGCTAGACTGTGTTCTTTCTATCCAGCATTAAAACTCTAGTGTGCACAATTACTGCCCAGATCCAAAATGCCTCAAGTGAGAAATGAAACATGACTGGCTAGAGAGGATGTCTGCCATCTGGGACTGAGATTTTCTGATCTCCAGGAAGATAAAATTTCAGCTGGAATGTTGCTTTCATGCATTGAGACATTACACATACGTTTTCAACATGGAGAGACACACATATGCACACGTATGCACACAAATGTAAAATAGAAATGTGTATGTTTTTGTGAAATCAGAACAGAACAACAAAACCTATGATGATCACAATTCAGGAACCTGCTATTTTGTGTTTTATTGTTTAAATGTAATCCAAAAGAACAGGATAATATACAAGATATTCCATGAAAATGTTCTTGGTCACTGGCACGCATTACTCTACTGAGCTAATTGACAGAGAGCCAAATGCTGTTTGCACTTCACTCATGAGCAACCCTGTAGGCCTGGAAGGAGCCCTCGCTCCGGTGCTACTACACATTGGACCTCACTGAACTTACCTTAGAGTTTCACTGCCATTGGTGAGAATGGAATTTACCCTGGAATCTCCTGTTTAATTCGCTTTGAATCACTAATGCCAGTCTTTCAATATCTTAAAGAGGCAAGAATCTTTTATGGATTTTAATGCCTGGGAAAGAGAATTAAATGGGAAGAATTTTCACTGGGTGTCCTGATAAATACCACTTCTCTCTGCAATGCTGGAAGGGATCAGAAAAGGATATCTGAGGAGAGAGCTATGCCTCTGAGCAGGGTAAAACCATCTGAGTGTTGTGAACCTGGGTTACAAAGAGAATCACAGATCACAGAATCACAGAATCACAGAATCACCAGGTTGGAAGAGACCCTCTAGATCATCGAGTCCAACCGATGCCCCAACACCTCAACTAAACTAAACCATGGCACCAAGTGCCACATCCAATCTCTTTTTAAACACATCCAGGGATGGTGACTCCACCACCTCCCCGGGCAGACAATTCCAGTATTTAACCACTCTTTCCGTAAAAAACTTCTTCCTAATTTCCAACCTATATTTCCCCTGGCACAGCTTAAGACTGTGTCCTCTCGTTCTGTCAGTTGTTGCCAGGAAAAAGAGACCGACCCCCACCTGACTACAACCACCTTTCAGGCAGTTGTAGGGAGTGATAAGGTCACCTCTGAGTCTCCTTTTCTCCAGGCTAAACAACCCCAGCTCCCTCAGTCGTTCCTCATAGGGCTTGTGTTCCAAGCCCCTCAGCAGCCCTGTTGCCTCCTCTGGACGCGCTCAGTGCCATTTCTGGAGAGCAGCATTTCCTGCCATAATGTTGCAGTGATAATGTGTTGAGAAAAACATGTTCAGGTATTATTTTGAGAATTAATTTTGAACCCGGCAAAGTGCAGCACAGGGGGTGTGCCTGCGGGAGGAATCTTTGTATCTCGGCACAGGGAGCAATGCTGCAGCAAAGGTGAATGGTGGCAACTTCGAGGCAGCTTTGAGCAAATTCTTCAGACAACTTGTCTGGCGAGTGCTTCTCCAACATTTGTCTCCCACCAGGTAGGGATAGTAACGGCTTTAAGCACAAACCAAATTTGTACTGCCAACTTTGTTACTCGGGCTCCTTTACTCAGGAAGTATGGCAAGTGGAAAGCAATGCGCTGTTGTGCTGCCAAGCATGGACACTGTGGGATTCAGCCACCAGACAGACTGAGTCTAAAGACTTTGAGTCAGTTTCCTTTTTATGTATTTAATCATCCCCTTAGGTTTTATGTCCCAGATATTTTTTCTGTACGCAGGGTAGGCATTTATTTGGCATTTAACATATATCTTTTATTAGGTTTCTGTTCTTAATTATGTCCCTATCACACCTCCCCACTCAATCTATTACAGCTTTTTCATTTTAAAGTGCTAATAAATAGCTAGTCTGAAGCCAGCAAGTAGGTATCACATCTGGGCTTCCTTTCCTCTTGGTGTATTCACTGGACAGGTGAAAATACGGTTTGGTTTTCTATTTTCCAGTCAAAATAAACTTCCTCACCTCTGTGATTTCAGTATGTCATGTTAGAAAAATCTCCTTCATCTGCCCAGCTTCCTTCATCTGTGCAACTTTCGATGAGGGGCACAAAGGATAAACTGAGCTGCCCTTGCTGTTCCCTTCGCAGGGTGCTCTTTCACTTGTACAGAGGTGAGATCTCAGCGCAGAGGATGCTGCTGCCAGAGGACTGCGAGGGGGTGGCAAATGCAAAACCATGCCCAGAACTCCAGTCACCTGCAAGATTCATGTGCCTCCACTCCAGACAATCACACCTGCTGTGTTCCTGTTTATACAGGTATTTGTGCCAGGTTTCCAGAGTGAGAACACTTTGAGTATCGATGGGCCCATAGACACTATCCTGGAGTCGGGTCTTGATTCCCTACACATGCATTCTCCTTGTGCTGTTTTGTCTTCAGTTGTATGAAAATGTAAATGAACTGATTTCTAATTGCTTTAAGTCAGGCAGGTTGCAGAACTGTGAAAAATACAGATAAAAGCTGTTTTTTGAGAACCTGCAGACAAATCTGTCGCTTGGACCCACAACCTTTCCCACTGGCCACCTGCTCAGGGTAGAAGGTGCAAAATTTCCTCACCCAGGGGCATCCACGGCACCAGAAGAGAGCAACAGAGAAAGAAGTATAAGTATTTGTCCTGATGAGGGCACAATTGCCAGGTGATGGCTGTTCTCAGGTAAACGAGATGCTGCAATGGCGGTGCTCCTCTCTGCAAAAAGGCATGTTTGCCAAGCTCCACATGAGAACTCTGAGAAGTGGAATAGAGAGTGAAAGTCTGTGGCTGATCGTGCTGAATGGGACAGATGGAAACCCTTGCCAAAAATAGCTTTGCTAGAAGTAGAACACATGGTAAATTGCATTAATTTTAATAATTGCTTTTTATGCTTTGATAAAAACTGGCAAAGACCTAAAGGATCCTCTACCCAAGATAATTAGCATAGTTCTCCTTGACTGCTCCCCTTTAAAGAGAATGCTGTTTTGAGGCTCTCACGGCTCACAAAATTGAGAAGGAAGAGGCTGCCCACTTGTGCCAGGAAAGCAGAGTGCTCAGTAGTATGTGGGACCCACCGAAAAAACAGTTTAGCTGCTGATACATTAAGTAGCTTGAGGCCACTAAAGCAGCCTTGAGTCTGCAGCCTGGCAACATCCAATGTCTCTCTGGCCACAGGATCTTGCAGAACCACACTCTGAAGGTGAGCAGATCCACAGTCTTAAAAAAAAAAAAAAAAATCAGCAACCACCTTTTTCCGAAAGGAAAGGGAAATTTTAATTTTTTTTTTTCAGGAGAAACAGGATTTCTAGGTGTTGTAGGAGAAAGGGAACAGGCACCTTCTTCGCCCCCTTCAAACAAGATTTTTGGCTACCATAGTGCCAGGTAGACCTGTCCTTTTGCCACATGAAAAGGGATAGAGCATGCCTGCACTACTGCTTCTTACCCCAATCTCTGGTCAAGACTTAGGGATGCTCGACTTGAAAAGAAATCTTCATATCAAAGTAATCTCCTCCAGAAAGGGTGCTGGATGCAGTGTCAGACAGCACCAGCACCCCATTTACTCCAGCCATCTCACCACCTACCTCAATTGGTTCTGCCCATCTACAGTTAAACCAAAACACAGAGCTCCAGCTGCTGGCAGTGTCCAGGCCAGTGACATGGAATTGGATTCTAATTGATGTTGTTAATGCAGGGCATCTGCTGTTTAAACAGCTCTGAAATAACGTTTAATTACCTGGGGGATTTTGGAGCCAACAATGCCTGCATTTCTGTCCAGTTCTCGGGAATACACAATACGTTTCTTACTCCGGTGCTATACATTTTTGTATGAATGAAATGTATTCTCTTTACAGCTAAAAAGGTGTGCCTGTCAGTCCAGACCAGAGTCAGCCCAAGATACAGTCACAAACCTGTCAGGGTCAGGTATGCAAGAGTACAATGTTTAGGAGTGGTATTTGTTTCTGTTAGATTAAGGAAGCTCACTGGAACTGCAGTTTTGTCCCCAAAAGAACACTCTAGGACTGCAGCTGAATGGGGTTGATTTTCTTTTTCCTGCCAGGGCCAAGCTTAGGCAAAGAGACAGGATTTGTGCCACTTAAGAGCAGCCTGGACAACTCTGAGTATGTGATAGAAATGTGCAAATATAGAAATATAAATGTGTCTGCATGCAGCTAATGCCCTAAAAGGACTCTTGAGCTAAACATTGGTTGCTTGAGAGTGTGATTTGGACACACTAAGTACTGATCGTTAAAAGTCCTTGGGCAGATAGACTGAAAAATCCTTCTAGATCAGGTCTTCTCCAGCCACAGGGATTACAGAAGTGAGCAAACTCATCCCTGTGCAAGGGACCTGTTCCCTCATGCGTGGCATGGTTTGACGTTTCCTCCCCAAGCCAGAAGCGAAGCACACGGGCAGGAGCTCAGCAGGGCTGGAGGGAAGCTGTCGCCCAGGCGGGAGGCATCTGCTGGCTGGCAGGTTTGTGCAGCAGTGCTCAGAGCAGGGGTGGCACCAGAAGCAAGAGCTGCCGCACCCCGAAACGCCGCCCTGCCTTCCCATGGCCTCCCCCCGCACCCCGGGGATCTGGTCCTCGAGCACGCGTGTGCAGATTGTGCTACTGATGCTATTTGTATCCAGTAATTTTCTAAAGCTCAGATTTAGATTGACAAATGTATTCTGATTTCCTAATATGTTTTCTTCACATCTTTGCTGTGTTTTTCCATAAGAATTATTCTGTTCAGCAGCTTGGGAGAAAACAATCAACAGCTAGAAGGTATATTCAACTTCAGAATTTTGCAGAGAATGATAATGCCTCTTCTTTTTTTTGCCCTCTGAAGAATGTATTTGTCTCTGTGTTTCCTCCACTGACACTATCCCGTAGCTCTGCCTTTAACCTGATATTCTGTCACCACTCCTGTTTCTATTGATGTGTTTCTGTGAGGTTGGTCTGTCATGCTGATATTTTGCTCCCACTTTTTTCCTACAGCTGCACTGCTGTTTAACAGCCTCTTCACAGAGCCCCTCAAAGGCTGATGTTTGTGTTGCTGCAAGTGCTCAGTGAAGCCCTCTTCAAACACAGCCCTTAGCTGAGGAACACTGCGAGAGGGGCAAAGAACTGGGGAGAAGTGGACATACTTGAGCAAACACTGCAAGAGGGATGAGATATTCTGGAGCTGCTGGGTTGAAACATTTGACTGCATCACAGGCAGCAGATGAGGACAAATTTTTGACTTTTCTGCAAACCTGTGGGTTTTGACTGTAACTGAAGATGAATGTCTCAGTGTGTCAGGAGATGAGAAATCTTAAAAACACCAACAGAATACCAAAAGTGCTGCAAGGAAACAGAGCTGATTCAGTTTCTTGCCTTACTTAGTAATCAAAGAAGTTGCTTTTGATAGCTTGCTTGTGAAAAAGGCTTTGTCATTTTTCTTCCAGAAATTAGCAGCTTTATTTGAACTACTGTCAGGATGCCAAAACCATGCAGGGAGTGGGACAACTGTAAAAACTGTATTTTAGGACTGATCGGGGAGACCAAGCCCCCAGCTTTGTCATGGTTTGACCAGAGCCACCAGCCCGTGCTCACAGGTCCCATAAATACAGAAATCCAGCTAGGCACTGGTGGGATTTTTGAAGACTGCCCAAGAAAGTGCTATTACACCCATACTGGTTGAGTTGAACAGGTTTGCGTGATGGCAGACAAGTCATTCTGCAGTGGATAATTAAAAGCTCACTCATCATGCAAACTCCTTCTCTACATACTGGTAGAGAAGGAGTTTGCATGATGAGTGAGCTTTGCTATCTGGGAGCTATTTCCAGCATGATGGATACAAAGTTATCTGAGCATGCTAGACAGAAAATTCTCTTTTTAATCCATTATATGAATAGGCTAGATTGTTTTTAGAGATCGTGCCTAAACTTTTGTTTAGAGCCAAGTTTCTGTACTCTACAGAGGGGCAGATTTTCCCTGTAAGCTCAGGATGGATGTAGACTTTCTGTTTAGGAGGAAAGATCCAGAAACAGAGCACTGATTTGTGCTTAATCCCATTCAAAGGTTCTTCGCAGCCATCCAGGTCTTGTGGCCAATTCAAAAAGGGAAGAGGGGGAAGAAGAGAGACCAAGACCTGCCTGGCAGAAGGCTCTCTGCTGATAGGGCTTGGCTGCAGAAGGAAAGCCTGTTCATTACCAGTATAAAAAAGTTATTAGGAATTTCTTCTGGACCTGAGTGCTGACACTCCAGTGCCCAACAGCCATGAGAGAACAAAGATACTCCATATGCTATAAACCGTAATGCATAATGTGTTTGTGCATTTTTCTCCCAAAGATTTTTAGAAAGGCCAAGCTGCAGAGAATTGAACAAATCCATATTCAAACCCTCCTTGTCTCAAATGTTCTAATCATGCTGCTCTGACCTCTGCTCTGACCTGGTTTATGTGCTAACCTCTGCTCTGAAGAATTAGTCACATTCTTTCTGAACTGCACCCACCCACCGCAGCCCAGCTCGTTTACTGTGTGCACCCCACTGGTAACCCCAGGAATGCAGTGGCAGGTCCCAGCCGAGTTTGCTTACAACTTGTTTGCATTTCCTACAGCACATCTGCATGCACAGAAGGGGAAGTCACTTCCCAGGCTGCCTGAAAGGGGCATTGTGACTGATGGAAAGAAGAATACAAGACCCATACCAGAATACCAAATCTCAGATTAAAGCATTTCGTACTACAGAAGCAGTTTAACATTCTTTGTCCAGAAGGAAAGTTCACAAGAAGTCTGCCAGGCTTTCGGAATCATGAGGGATATGCTCTGTGAAATAAGGGCAGAGGATTGACCCTGTCGTGCTATTAGAGCTTTCCAGACACCCACGTAAGAGCCCTGGCTTCCAGAAATGTGGAAATATGGCTTTTTGCCACAGACCTTGTGAATGGAGGAGTTTCATTTCGAGGAGCCCTCAGCGCCCACTCCTTGCAGAGGCAGTGTCAGGCAGGGCACCCACTGGCGCAGGCTGCTCCTCTGCCCCTGCACAGGGCACCACACTCCCTGTCCTGGCCCTGAAAGTTTATTTCTCTTAATAATACCTTGTAACTCCCGCCAGATGCATCCGTGTTCATCCACTCCCTTGAGAAGTTTGAACCTTTGCCCTGGGTTTACTATACCCATTCTTTTTGGGGTGGTGCCACCTGACTCCTAAGCCAGGGTGAGGAGCAGCCACTTCTTCAGGTCTCTCAGCAATGTTGTAATTTCAGCCTTCAAGGCAGATGAGCCTTCTTTGCCGGCTGCAACACTGAAATGGAAAATGTTGACTGAATGAGACTTACTCTGAACAGAACATGAGCATTTTCTTCTCAATCACACTTGAATTTTTTGATCATTGGTGCTACAGGTTACAAACATATCTTCCATCTTCCTGGAACAGCCACCAGACAACTTGTGAGGTGAGAAGGAGGAAGGTAGGAAGCCCTGTCAGCTAAAAAAGCTAAGGCATGAGGCAGAGCGAATGTGGTTTGGGTTTCATCAGCAGTTTTGCACCCAAATAAGGCCTGATGGCTGTTACCTGGACAATGGTCTTGCATGATGCCATCACTCACTCTTCAGCCTAAATTCTGGGTAACCCTTATTAGCAGAGGGAGCTCCTGCAGTGGCTGCTGCTATCTGCTTCTGTCTCCTGTAGTGTCATGTTGTGTTCCAGCAAACTGAAGCACTGCAAAACCTTGAAGATAAGAGTTGTGATCTCTGTGAAAATGTTTCAGAATTTGGGCCTAATTTTATTTTCCTTCCTGGTAGGAAATGTCTGCCATGGCACCTGAAACCAGGAGAGCAGGTCTGAGTGAAAAAGGACATTAATTTTCTTCTTTTATAGGGTCAGTAAAGAAAAATTACATTAAGCAAAGATAAGGTAGAAAACAGCTGATTTGAAAGGTGTAAGAGATGTGTGGTCTTCTTAAAAATCCCACAGGAACTGATTATCTCAGTTTACAACTAGTTTAAGGCAAAAGGCTTAAATGACGAGGCTGGCCCTAACCATCACTTTAGAGGGGGATTATTCACATTGTTTCATAGGAAGCGGTGAATTACTAAAAAGCTGTCTCCATGTCCATGTTGCTGCAATTACTCCCAATTACTGTCACTCACTCTTCTAAGGGATTTCTCACCGCTGTGTTTGCAAGGGCAGCTTCCTCTTGCTGCTGTGCCCTGACTCACTGCTGCTGTCCTGGGAATGCTGGGTCTTGGAACAGGGCTGGGCCACTGGAGAGGCTTTGCACAGGTGGGGGTGTTTGAAGAGAGGTGGGCTCCATCTCCTCTCACTGCTATCACCCACTGCATCCAGCCCCTCCTTTGTTTGCCCTGAGCCTAATTACAGCTCTGTCCTTTCATTCCCCACACCAGGGGCCCAGTCGAATGTAGGGAAGGAGCCTCAGGAGAGTGGTGGGTGGCACTGAAGCCTCCATTATGTGTGCTTGCACTTCATCCTGACCAGGAGTGAATCTTCCATCCCAGGAAAGTCTCTCTGCATTTGTGAGAGGGAGCTGGCTCTGCAGTTGCTCTTCTGGCTTGGGCTGGGCTCCCCTGGTGCCATCTGCTAATCACCTCCTCTCGTCACTGCTTTTTCCTCCCCTCCCCTGTTGTTGGATTGAGGAACTCCCATTAACCGGACTGATTTCAATACCATCAAAAAATTGCCTTGAGACTTATCTAATTACTCACCCTGTCCAAAACCCATGGGAAGGGGGAAAGGAGAAGTTTAAGCCAGAGACCAGCTTTCCTCTGTGATTGTTACAACTCACCTCCCTGAAGGCTCGAGCTCACAGGGGTGTGAAGACTTCTCTGCCGTGCGATACACCACAAGTGGCTCCTGCCCCCGAGTCCCCTCTCCCGCTGAGCCAAGCCCAGGCGCCTGCGCCCTGGGGATGGCAGCAGCCCTGCTTGCTGGCTTTGAAGCTCACTTGCCTTTTCAGAGGCTTGCCCACTTGCAGGCAGAGCCCTGTGCCTGGCTCCAGGGCCCCTGCATGCCCTCCTTGTCTGCTGGTGATGGGTGGCAACCTCTCGCATGTGCCAGTGGCATCCCAGTGCTGGCATTGCCTTGGCTAGGCAGGGCATCTCAGGAAGTAGGAGCACCATGGAACTGCAAATAACTACTGTGGAAACGCAACTTTATTTTCTGTTTTCATCTGTATCTGATGCATTCTAACTGAAAACAAGAGTTATGCTTTGGAAAGGAAACAAAACTCAGTCTTCTCTTCACTTTTCATCTTTTTCTTCAAAAGCGCAGATCCTCATTCTCTGGACACTCTCCTTAGTTTTGGGAAGATCTGGGCATTGATGGGACAGAAGCAGTTTGACTCATCCTTCCCTCATAGATTCAGACTTTTATCATGAGTCTCTTATTAATGAGAATAAAAGAGCAAAACCCAAGTGTTTGCCATTATTGGGAGATTGTTTTGCACTTACCAATGTGGCTTCTCTGGCAAGGACTGTTCCTAAGAAAAAGGTGGCACTGACTCACCAGAGAGACCCATGTGCAGGTCCTGAGGACCTTGGAGCAGCACCTTCCTGCACTGAGAGGAGCTGGGTTCAATGCTGCCTGCTGCCTGGTGTACATTTGTTTCTGCAGTATTTACCTCTTACCTTTTATTTTCCAGAGGGCTTGTGAGCTTCGCAAGCACCCAATGAATCCCAGGGTTCTTCTTGCCATCCCTGCAATCCCCACTCCAAACCAAACCCTTCTCCCTCTACTTCTCACCCTGAAAAGTCCTTACCACCCACTCAGCTTTTCCCTTCCTCTAAAGCCCTACATGTGGAGTGTGCCTATCAACCTGCACCTCCACTCTTGCTTTCCCCAGGGTCCTCTGGTCTCACTTCTGCCTTGCAAGCTCCCAGGCTGTTGCAAAAAAAGGTGGTAGAGCCAGGCTGGGGTGTCCAGCGGTGTTTGTTTGTAGCGACACCTCATAGGTATTCAGGCTGCTCTCCTCCTTGCTGATGAGCCTCATCTACAGAGTTTTCCTGCATAAAAAACTGCACATGTCAGAGGGGAAAGACAAATGACGATAGCAATAATGTGGAAGAACATCCTCTGAACATCTGAGAGGGCTGAATCATGAACCACTTTTATCAAGGCATACAAGAGGCACTTAAATATTAGCTGCTGCTTATAAATAATATTGGTATGTTAAATACATTTTTTCACAGTTTTATAAAGCGAGTGATCTCTATTTGCTTTCAACTGGAAATCATAAAGTAAAAATCAATGAGCTTATATCAAGCTTGTATTACGGTCCTTGAAGAGCCAACTGACTCTATAAAAATGACTGTTTTCTAACGAAGATATAATTAATTGGATTGAGTCGGCAAAGTTTAAGTGCCTTGTCATATTTTGATTGCTATGCAGTGCTAGAACTTATTGATTTTATAGAACACCCTGTAGATAAATGTAATGATTAATTTCATTTGGTTTACAAGAACAGAAACCTTCTATGCAGAACTGGATGCACTATTCTATATTTTTTATAACCGCCTATACCTGGCAGGAACATGGGTCTGGCTGTGGAGCTACACCAGGTGGCCCGGCCTTCCCTGGTTTCTTATTTACTCCAAAGAAATTCCATATTTCTCCCAAACCCACGGGGTTTGTAATTTCAAGGACTTCAGAGAGAGTATTTTTCAATATTTATATCTTGTGTGTTTCTGTTTTCTTTCTAAAATAAGGAATGGTAAGTTTTAGTCCATTGTTCCTGGTTTGCAAAGCCATCAACCACAGGTCCAGAACCCAGGCCCAGCTCATGAACCCACCTCTAAGGCAGTGCTTGCCTCGGGATAGAGAAGGTGGCTCCAGGCTCCTGGTCCAGAGCCCTTTGTGTCTGGGGGCCCCGTGCAGCTCCCTGCCCTGCCCCAGCAGCCCCAGCCCGCGCAGCTGGGGGCTCTCCCAGGGAGAGCTGCAGAGGAGCATCACTGCCCTCAAATCCAGCCATGGCGGGGACAGCCGGGCCAGCTGGGGGGGTCTGGCTGCCCCCAAATGGGGCAAGCCGGGGCTGTGATCCCCTTCACACACACCACAGCCGGGCTCGGCTTGGTGCGTAGTCCTTGGAGCTGTTTCTCCCGAGGCTTTGGGGTTATTTTTAGCTGTAGCTACAGCACTCGGTGCCACATGGCTGCCTCTGAATTATTTGGTTTCTTAATTGGTGGAGTTGATGTAAAAGCAAAGTGAGAGGAAAGGAAATACCAGCAGCCTCCCTGGGGACGCCCTGCCAAGCCTGGGGGTGACAGTCGTGCTCACTGTGAACTGTCTCGGCATGTTTTTGTACCAGCAACACGGGGAATGAAAGGGATTTCAGGTCTTCGTTTCAGATCAGCTCCGGTGTTCCCTCCCTCGTCTCTCCGGCTGTGTTCTTGCCCCCACTGCTGGCACAGGCGGAAAGTGCATCCCGAGGTGCTGCCGGGCATCCTCCCTGGCAGCACGGGCAGCTCGGAGCCGCTGGAAGCTGGACCCCAGGCCCATACGGTATCTGCAAGGTACCGGGATTGAAATCAGAGCTTTGATTTTTGTGTTTGCCCTCAGAACGGATTAGTATTGAATGCGTAATCCACAAGGTGTTTAACGAGTCTCTGGGTATAAGCTGGCACAGCAAAAATCTTTCGAGTAGCCTAAGCTGACCAAAAATGGAAACAGGAAAGTCCCTTTGTACAGTCTGGATGGTAACTGCTAAAATCATATCCCGGTAACTATCCATGCACTGCATTCCTCCAAATCAGTGCTCTCTTCCATTCCTCCAAATCAGTGCTCTCTTCCATTCCAAACACAGATGCTCATTTCTGTGTGATGTTGGGAAATCACATGTGCCAGGCGTGTTTGAGTGGCTCCCTAAAATAAAGTATCTGTATCGATATGAGAGCGAAGAAGTGGCTGAGGATGCTCAAACCAGGCCACCAACAATATGCTTTCTCAACCCCACTACTGTGAGGGGACAGTCGACCAGATCACCAGTTCTCCATGCCACTGCTGTGATGTTACATCCCAAACTACACAGTTGGAGGGAAAACAACATCCAGTATTAAGCTAAAATCCACTCTCCTACTTAGAGTCTGAGCCACCCACATCCCAGCACGACCCACAGCCTCTACAGCGTTGCCCCTTCCCCAGCAGTGCTCCATGCTGCAGGTCGAGCCTCAGACCAGCTCTTTGGCTCTGCCCCCTTCTGGCTGCTCCTTGCTGAGGCAGTGCCATGCTGAGCCCCACAAGTGGTTTCCTCCTAGCAACCACTAGGTTGTGAAGCGCCACTTTTTCTGTGGCACTTTGGTCCTGGGGAGTGGTGCTGACCGAGCTCGGTGTGGCTCCCGTGGGTGCTGGGTTTCACACGAGGATGGCAGGGGCAATCACCAGGGCAGAAGGTGTCCCTGTTCCTCAGGGTCTGCCTGGCAGCAGCTTCCTGTCACTGGGAGCTACACTGCCAGCAGCCTGCAACTTCCATGCTGGCAAAGCAAAGATTAGCAAAACCACGAGCAGCACAGCGTTATCCAGGCTCGGGTACAGGACAGGACTGCCTGGGGGCTTGCAGGACGGCCACCCTGGCAGAGGGCACCCCATTTAGATGATCACTGAAACAGTGGGGGTGTTCAGCCCAGTGCTTGCAAGGCACCATCTGCAGGCATGGATCACCCCCAGCTTGTCCCCCTGCTAGCACCCAGCTGGACATAGCCATGCTCCCCACTCCTGCTTGTGCTGGGGCTGCCCCGGCACCAGGCCATTTGAAACATTATCTTGAATAACTGGGCTATCAGGAAAGTTGTGAATGTACATTCAGCCTGGGGCTCATCACTGCTTGGCTGAGCACTGGCTGTACATTCAGGGCTGCCAGTGGCACACGAGAAGGGCAGAGCAGCAGAGAGGCTCTCGCCAGCAGCAAGGGAGCCAAGGTGAGGAGTGAGTGCCCTCGAAAAGCCACCTTCCCCAGTGCTTTGCCCCCAGTTGCACCTTGCCACTAAAGCTTTCTCTGAACACGTCCATCAAGCTGCAGGGGTGACTCCTGTGACTGGTACTCGCGCAATTGCTGTGCTTCTTGATCTAAAAATACGGTTAAAATTTTGCTCTTGAGATACATTGTAAAAATGTCACTTTTCAGGGCTTTCTCACAGCAGGGATACGGTTCCTGGTGAGCTGTAACTCAGCTCCTGCTCCAGGGGGGGACTGGAGCAGCAGTGCCTGAGGCACTCACAGGTGAGCTGGAAGGGGAAGCAGGAATTCAGCTGTGCCAATGGCAGCAGCTTTGGCAGCAGCTCTGGATGGAAACCAACCACAGAGATTTATAAATCATTGCTCTTTACAGGCAAATTACTTCTCCTTAGATAAGAGGAAACAAAATACCCAGGAGGGGAAGAAAGTGTAACTTTTGGGAGGTTATCATGGTTTCATCCCACAACATCTGCCAGCCCTGTGTCAGTGCAAGGTAACCAACACATGGCATGAATCCGAGAGTATAAAAGATGTGTCATTACAAGAAGGAGTAGGAGGAAAATAAAGCAAGTTGACAGCTCACATCCTGTGCCATAATCCTAGAAATTGTTAATATTTACAAAATTAACAACTAATATAACCGATGACAATCTCACTCCTCCTGGTTGTCATGAGGATATTAACAGTTACCACCCGCTACAAACTGGAAATATTCCCTGTCTCTGGAGCTCCTGCTGCTCAGCAAGCGTGGAGATGGCACAGACTTGGCCTTCCAAGCTTTCCCACCAGCCCTAAGCCATGAGCCAGGGTGGAACACCCAGGCACTGCTGGAGCTGGAAATGCCTCCTGACCTCACTCTGCTTCTGGGAGCAGAGGGTCAGGCAGAACAAGAGGGAGATTTTTCTCTCTCCCCAGCTCCTCCAGGAGCCCAGGATCCAGCACCATGCAGTGCAGCATGGTGGGGAGAGCAGAGGGGGATGAGGAGTACAGACAGTGCTGGAGGGAGGAGAGGCGAGGGCCTCACCGGCTCGAATCACACCTTGGAACAAGCTGCCTTTTCAGGAGAAACTCCTATACTGCTGGTGTGACTTGCCAGCTGTAAGGCTGGAAGCTAATTGATGAGCAGATGCTAGAGTGTCATTCCCTAAACATGAAAGACCTGACTAAAACCAAAATAAAGGTGCTTGAACACCAGTGATTCCGTAGGACATTTATTCCTAGACTAACAATCATAAGAAGGTGAAACTTTGATTTCACAGTGCTATTCCCCACTATTTTTAAAAAGAGTAACAGCAGTGCCCATTTTCTCAGAACTGAGATTTTTTTTTTAACTGTTACCTGTCCATCAAGAGGACTGCAGGAGGCAATACAGGGTTGACACTGTTAAGTACAAGAAAATTGTGGATGGTGCCTGCACAAGCAAGTTTTCTTTCTTCATTTTGCCCTATCCTTAGCAAGGAATATTAGTTCCCCAGGCCACTCTTTGCACAGGCACAGCGCGTCAGGCTTATGGTAATTTAAAAAGGCTTCCTCTGTCAAGGTGTGTAGTAAGCAAAAAAATCACCATACTCTTTCCAGTTCACTGTATGCAAAATCAAAACAGAGAACTACCAGCGTAACTGTTTTCAAAGAGCTCCCAGGTACAGGAAAGCTTTAAAAAAGCAATTTTTCTCTTCACAGGAATACTTTTCTCCCGTTGAAATGGAATGCTGTTGGCTGTATGAGAGGGTGGCCCTAAGAGGCAACCTGAACAAGTGACCCCGAATGAATGAATGAATGAATGGATGGCAAAAAGGCCCTCTTCAACGCAACCTGAGATCAGGGATCTCATTTTCAACTAGGCCAGTGAAACAATACTGATCAGTGGAGCAAAGAGCAGCCTTTCCAGAGCTTGGTGCTCCAGCTGGCACAACACAAGTGCTTACCTAGGTGCAGCAACCAAGGGCTCTTTGGAAGGGGCCTCAATCTGATGCATCCTCTGGAGGAATGACCATGGGGACCATCATGAGCTGCACTGCTCATTAAGTGGTTCACTACAGTAAGATACAGCAACTTCTTTCCTTGAAGTACAGTGGGGAAATAAATGTGACCCAGTAAAATATAACATTGTTTTTAAATATTAAAAAAGCAATGACCTAAGAGAACAGATACATAAAATCATCACAGTCACATTAAAACTGTTGTGTAGTTTGCTCTAAGAAGCTGGTACATTTTTAGAAACACTAAAACCTTAGCACATTACATCCCAGATAGTTTGCTTTTCTTTGCCTTGTCTTTTATTCTGCCCTGCACCTCTGAAGAGCATTTCTTTACAACCCATTTTGTTTTCTGTTTGTAAAGCTTTATGCATTTCAGTTTTCCATCATCTTCTGAGATCATTATCTTATTTTTTCATCTTTCTTTTCAAGAAACTTCTTTTCCCCCCCATCTGCCACCATCTTCAGTATAATACTTCTCCCTTTAGGATTTCTTTTATCCTTCTCATCTTTATGCCTTTCACTTACTCTTCCCCAGGCCCTTCATTCCTGCTTTTGCTTGTCAAAACTGTGTTTCTTCCTCCTTCCTGAGGGAAGAAGTGGGAAGGTTGGGTGGATTTTTTTGCTATGAGCACATAGGAATGCTCCAATCAATACTTGCAATCCTGCAGAGGAGAGCTTGCATGACTCTTCCAACAGTTTCAAAATTTGCTACTCCAGTTAATGAAAGTCTGACTAATGCTTGAAAACCATAAGCTTATTTTAAAGCAGTGCTGTAGCTTCCCACCATCAGGCCTTCCCCAACAAGCTTTTAATTTTACATTAGAGACACTACTCCATGCTTTGAAACACTTGTAGCCCTGTAGCAACTTCTTTTTGTCTAAATCCCAAGACACAAAGCAAATGATGGACACAGTCTCAGACACCACCTGAGCCTTCAGCTCTGGCTGGATTTCTGTTCAAACCAAAGGAAAGCTGTATTGCCACCCCACTCACAGAAAGCCATGTCTGTGTGTATCCAGGGAGATTTTGGAAGACTGGTGAATCCAGTTCAGCTGGAAATGAGTGTATGTAGAATGTCTCCAAGTCTCAAAGCAGGTACATGGCCATGGCTGCAGGCACCTGTCAGGAGAGCAGTGGTGCAGCCCTGAGGAAGTGCCACCCTCAAGGGCTGGGTAGCGTTCAGTGCCAGGGAAATTTCCAGAGCCTCTTCACCTCTTCCTGATAGATGTGCCCTTGCTATTTATTCTGGTCCAAAAAGAATTTGCAACAGTAGTTTGGGGATCTTCTGACACTTCATTGACATTTCTTCAGGACTTTTTGTAGCATGATTATTATTGCCATTAGGTCCCCTCATGTGTTAATGCCCACACCACATTTAATTGTGTGCATTCCAGATGGGGCACAGTTTTTGCTGTGAATTCTTAACATGCATCCAACCTGGCACCTTCATGGGCCTGTTTCAGTTGGACCTGTTCCCTAGGCAGATCACTTAAGAGGTCTGGAAAATCCTCTGCAGAACTTGCAACAGATAGAATTGACTGTTCCTGACAAGTCTATCATTTTTACTGTTCTCCATCTGCCTACCAAGACTGCCTCATTCTTCTGAAGTACTGAAGACCACTTAAAGTGTGTCTAAAGCTTGACGCCAACTTCCCAGCCCTGCTTGCCAATTCAAAAAAAATCTGTTGCAAAATATATGTCAATACATTTATTCCCAGACTAAGGCAACCATGTTACTTAAATGCTGGGGTAATCCTAAATGCGCTCGAGAGGCTGGTGCTGATAACAGAATCTTCAGACACAAAACGGCTTTTGCAGAAGGCATCACTTCTAGCATGAGATATTTAAAACCTTTTCTTTTCCCACTGAACACAACAGGCCTGTCTCGGCAGTCTGGGCATGCTTCCCAGCTTGCTGTCCGGATGGGATGGCAGCCGACACTCGGCAATGGGTTGCTTGAGTACGAAACTCATTAAATTGGAAATCAAGGGAAGGAAGGTCTTGACATAAGCGATCCAGGTATGAATATCTGTTCCTGTTCCTTGAGTTCCCTTGTTAGCTTTTGCTCTCCTAAGAATAAAATTGTTTGGGAAACATTGCCTGTAGATTTTAGGTTTTTCTTCCCCATCGGTAAAACCTGAAACTATTTGAGCTGTTAAACCATTTGCGGCTTCTGAGCTTGGTTGTGGTGCCAGCTTTGTATAGATAAATATAGAATCTGTGGCATTTTCAAAAGCCATTTGGAATAGCTCTTCAATACAAGCACTTTCAGCAGAGATTAAACACATTATTTGGGTTTTCTGCCTAAAGAAAAAAAATCATTTGAAAAATTGGCAGAAGTACCAGTTTCTTCAAATGACAAAGTTCTCTTCCCCAAACTGAGTCTGGCAATTGGCAGCTATCTACAAAGACAATTTTTTTTTCCTTTCCTCTCTCCCGTTCCCTACTCCTTGATTTCAAAATAACCTTCAAGGCAAAAAGAGCAGTACACAGCAACATAAAGAAAAAGAAAATGATTAAAATTTTTCACTCCTTGAACAGAATGCTTTGCATTTTAACTAAATTGTATCAGATAAAATGCTACCACATTCCTACAGAAGAAATCAATGCATTACAGAAAACTGGATACGTTCCTCAAAGAATTTCCTTTTCAGAAGTCCTCCTGAAGAAACTAAACAACAATACAAATGAAGAGCTTTATTAAAATCACTTGGAATATCATATGAAATTTAGTATTGTATAGTATAAGTGCAAATTCCCTGATATTAACAAGAAGTGATACATGTGAAGAGAGGACATTAATATACATAAAAATTGAAAAGTTGAAACATGTTTGACAGTGATGTATTAAATGGCTACATAAATATGACCACAATTAGGAGCATATGTAATTTTGTTTACCTCTAGCAGTATTTTCTAAAGCATTACACATAGTAAATTGCATTTAATTCTAATCCCTGCTTTCTTATACGTTACAGGAGATGTGTAAAAATATTACAGGCGCAAGCAAAAGCAATGTAAAATATGTGAAAACAGAGGCAGAAGCCAGGCACTTATTTGTTCTTGGCTGCCAGAGGTTTACGGCTGATCTTCTTTGACTTGTCATTGTTCTTCTTTGGAGGTTCAGGGTTCGCCTGCATGTGTCTGCCATAAAGACTGTAAGGAAAGGAGAAAAAAAATTGTGATACAACCATTAAACACAGACTTTTTCTCCGCAGCACATTAAACAAAACATCTAGTTACTAGAAATAATAAAAAAGGGTCTTTATTTTGTCTCAACACACTGAATTTTCTATTAGATCTCAAGCTGCAGTCATTAACATTTGGTTTTTTGTGACTTTGGTTTTTTGTGACTTTTCAGGGGAGTAACATCAGGGAAGAGCAGGCCTCTGGAGCAGTGAAGGAGCAATCAGTTTTGCCTTCAGAAACTAGCAACCTTTATTCTGCAGTTATGAGATTAAGGCTTGGAAGGCTATAAGGATGTGTATTCAAGTAGACAATGACAAAAATTGGGTTGAACTGGAGAGATAGAGTGCCTGCTTAGAGCAAAGTGAGCATCATCCCTACCAGAAAACCCAAGGGCTTGATAATGTGACAGAGAGCAATGGTGTCACAGCCGCCTTTGCTGCTCACACATGATTGATAGCACTGGGACAGCTACCAACACATCAATGCCACATTAGTAAGTACTACTGATTAAATGTTGACAAAGTATCCTACAATTAAGATGGCTAGCATTCACTGTGAAGCTAAATAGACTACATGGCTGAGAGGATCTTGCTAAATATCACACAGTAATTAATAGATAATTTATGAGTAATCCCGATTAAACTAAATTAAAAACCTACCCAAAATAAACACAGCTCAAACTTAACTTCCCTTATTGACATAAAGTGCTTTCTGAAGATGCACTTTGTGGGTTTTGGTTGGTGTAATTTTCTTCATAGTGGCTGGTATGGGGCTGTGGTTTGGATTTGCACTGAAAACAGTGCTGATAATGCAGGGATATTTTAGTTATTGCTGAGTGGGGCTTGCACAGAGCCAAGGCCTTTTCTGCTCCTCACTGCACCAGTGAGAGGGCTGGGAGTGCACAAGTTGTTGGGAAGAGATGCAGTCAGGACAGCTGACCCCAGCTGGCCCAAGGCATATCCCAGGCCATACCACATCCTGCTCATCATATAAAGCTGGGGGAAGAAGGAAGGGGGGATGTTTGGAGTGATGATGTGTGCCTTCCCAAGTCACCGTTACAAGTGATCTTGGAGGTCTTTTCCAACCTTTGTGATTCTGTGACTCTATTCTATTTATTACTCTAATTCTACATCAGAAGGTTAAAAGCTACCACCTGCTCTGAGCCTTATGCTGCTGTATCTGGAAGATACTTCAACCCGGGGGTTCCACTGCTCCCTGGACTGTGGAATGGGATTAGAGCTTCTTGTAGGGTGGGGTGGAGAGGCAGCACTTGCTTTCCCCTTCTCAGCAGCTGAAGTTTTACATCATGCTGCTAAGCAGGCTGCTGTCAAGGTGTACTGTAGCCAAAACAGCCTTGCTCAAGGAAAATACAACTGTAAACTATGACATTACTTCACCTCACTGAAATTTTATGTGTGCCATCACCTACTGTCAACAAGGGATCAGGTGCCATTTCCCAATGAATGCAGAGAGCCCTGACCCTCTGCGATAACTACATGCTTCGTATTAGCTACAATACGCATATTTTTCTTTTATTTCATAAGAGACAGAGCTCCAGCAGCACAAGGCTGGATTTTATCCAAGTACACAGTATGTGTATTAATCAAATATACATCCTAAATAACTGTCCTGTTCTGGAAGGTGTTAAGTGAGTCAAGGGATGGAGCCTATGGAAGGAGATGGTTCAGTATTATGAAAAGCTATCACTGTAGAAGAACACAGAAGTGACATTCAAGGAGGTTGTCCTATCAGAAACTGACCCAGGACAGAAAAAGTCAGGGAACAAGCAGCATCTTGTTCTCAACAATAGGCAGTGCAGCATTTGAATCACTGTCAGCACTAGTTTTGTAACTCTTAGAAGTCAGCACTAGCTAGGTAAATACAAAATTAACATTCAAGCTGTTTTTTGGCTCTTTTAAAGTCCCTATTTGGGACTTTAGGCACTGAATTAACAGAGAATCCAGTGATCCACTGTATCTGAGCACGAAAATCCT
Source organism: Lycocorax pyrrhopterus obiensis (assembly GCA_014706295.1). Taxonomy (NCBI): domain Eukaryota; kingdom Metazoa; phylum Chordata; class Aves; order Passeriformes; family Paradisaeidae; genus Lycocorax; species Lycocorax pyrrhopterus. Next base: position 21,065,031 of record JACSVZ010000002.1, on the reverse strand, counting down.
TCGTGGATAGGAACAGAAGTCCCCTGTCACTGTCCTGTGTTCCACATCCCGCTGCCCCACATCTCCTTTGCCCCGTTAGTGCCAACCCAAAGAGGACCGAAACAGCTTTAGTGGTTCTCAAGTGTAACATACCCCCCTTTTGCTCAAGTTGGTTTAGGCTCCTCCTTTTTACTCTGGAAACTTTACGTAAGTTTCCCTCTCAGGTGATCCTTTTGGCATTCATTCTGCCTCTCACTTCCTCCTTTCTCAGGGCAAATGTTCAAGTTTGTGGACTGGTAGAGCTCAGATTAGTGAACTTCTCAAAGCAAAAGGGTGTGGTGGGAATTCTACTGACTACACTTTTACTTTTACAGATGCTTTTGAAATGCAGAAAACCTGAATAATGACAATTTTGAATGAACTTCAGAGTTCTGGTAAAGTCTACTTAGGCAATGCCTTTTGACTGCGAAAAGAGGTCCAGCAGCCATTACTGAGTGCATTAAGCAGTAAAAATACCAACTGACCTGTAGGTACTTTTGGGTTTTTTTTGATATTTGCTCCTTACAATATTCAGTGCTATTAGTGCCCCAGCAACTCCCTTTGCCCCACGCAAATACTACATTAGTAGTAATAGATGTACGAGTTGAAGGCATCTACAACACTTTCATATTCTTTTTACCTATTTTCATGTCCAACCATTTCTATCAGCATGACTACCAAAGTTTCATCCAGCAAAGTAATTACTGGGTTTGAAATAAGAAAATCAAATATATCTACTTAGGTTTCCTTGGCAAAATGAGAGGAAGTTTCAATGCACATTGCTATCCCAACTGAAGATGAGTGCTTTACAATCTATCATGTAGGCTGCTAGTCAAAGAGCAAGGATCAGATTTATTTAGATTATATAAGCCTTCACACACAGAGTCTCTCTATTCTGTTTGCGTACATCAAATATGAGGAGACATATGGTGTCACAACAACACTTAAATACAATAATGACTGTGATAATGCCTCTGGGACAGAATTTGCCTTCTGTTACAGCAGGGAGAAGAGAATTCAAAATTTTCAATGAACTTCCAGTACAACAACAGACACCACTCTTATAGCTCCAAGCGAAAAAAAAGCCTAAGGGAAAGAAAAAAGCAAAATAAAAACACCAATGGAGATTATCAGCAACTATCGAGAGAGGCAACTATCTGACTTCCACAAGAACCTATAACCCTTTAGTTCTAATAGATGTGAAGTTTGCATAAAGTCTTTAATAATTTCAGTACTTACTGGAAAGACATGGCCACAGAAACAGCTGTAGCCAAGCTGTACAAATGATGTGCACGCTCTTGCTCTGCACAAACACAGAGTCAGATGTGTTAGGCAGAGATGCACATCATCCTCGGCAGCAGAGGTCAGCTGAAGACACGCACACAGACAGTTCTGCTGCTCAGCTGACGGATGGTGATGTGCTAGAGGATGGCACCTTGACATAGCTGCTTGCATGACTAGACCCTTAGCCAAGGCAGATTGTCTCATAAACACACAAAATAATTTTGAAGCAGATTGTGGCTACGGTTTCAAGGCAGATTTGTGAGGTAAGTGCTGATAACACATTCATGGCAGTGCCTTCCCACTTGATACTTTGAAACGCCACCTGGTTCACGGGGCTGGTAGAGGTCTGAGCAGGACACTGCACACAGCTTGAAGGCTGAAACCTCTGCTGAAGGACAGAATCTGGAGTGCAAACAAATATTTGAGACGTTTGCAGTTTGCGGTAACAGTCAGAAGCTGGTTACTATAACTGCAGCTCACAAACTGCAGAACCTTTGTAGACTTAGCAACTACAGTATTGCAGGCAGACTTCTCATTACATTAAAATTAAAGGGGAGATTACATGCAAGACTGAAAGTGCAGAAAGCCCTCAGACAGAGACTCTGAGTAGCTTTCTTTCCTTGTATATATTTTTTAAAGTATTTTTCATGAACAAAAATGTTTCTTTGTATGTAGATGTAAACATGAACAAAATCTTCCTGCATTTTCCACCTGCCCCACTGGAAGTAACAAACGACAGCAGCATGGCTGCTGCAGCAGCAAAACTAACAACATCAAGTGAGAAAGATGCTCATTAAACTTCATCATTCTGTCTACTTTAATGATGCTTTTACTTAATAAAAATTCCCTAAGTAGTTGCAAGGATATTAGGCAAGGTCTCTGGTTATGTATCAGGGGTCTAAGCTGTCACTAGCAAGCATGCAGTTCAGGAGAGGCATTCCCAAGAGGAGAGAGTGAATGCAGCTTTCTTGTAATAAATTCAGAGAGAATCAATAACCACAGCTTGCCACGTTACTTAAGCATTTAGGAAAGTAGGTGATCCTTCTAAATTAAACCACAAATTGCTAAATGTTGCAATTTACAGCGTAAGATCGGGCATGGAACCTTGTAACTTGAAAGCATACAGTTTGCTACCAAAATCTCTGAATTTAAAAACAGAACCATAGTAAAAATTCTTAAATTCATAAGGGTCAAAAGAGTCACTTTCAAAAACAAATTCAGCACAACTGCCTCCAATTTTTCTGTCTTGTACAACAAAATGCTCACTAGCCAAGGGCTACATGCTCCCAGAGATAAGAGAGAACTTGTGTAAGCTAGGGAACTAGTGCAAAGTGTTTGATGCACACATTGATTTTTTTGAGTTTAAGCATTTTGAAAGAAGATTTCAAGACTGAGCCATGAGAAACACACTGGTCTCACGTGATGTCTGTAACAGACATACAGGGTGAGTATGCAGTATAAAAAGGACCACACAGGTCCTGGGGAGATGCTGTCTCCAGTTATGTACTGGCATCAGGGAAACAAAGGTGAAACATTCCAGCTCTGCTCGATTTTTCAAAAGCTGAAGCTCAGGGTCAGGCACATATTTAGTACTCAGATGAAGCTTCAAAAGTTGGTATTCACAGTGACCTCAACAGGACAGTCCTAAGCCCCAGGTGATGAAGCTGGAGAGGGGAAAGGCTGAATCAGTGGTGGTATCACTAGAAACCCAAAGCAGAAAGAGTGCTTGCATGACTGATACATGCTGGCTACCCTGCCTTAGTTACAGTTCACATGCACTTACTCAAGGTGCTTCTGCCACAGCAGTTTTTGAGTAGCTACGTGCTGCTCTGGTATCCCCTCAAACCACATATTCCCTCTCCCAGGAAAGGGACAGACAGTGGAATTTAATTTGTCAGTCATGTACCAGTGAGAGAAACAGCGGAGGTTAAAATTACTACGCAAGTATCATATTATGTTGGTAGTTCACCAAGAATGTTTTTAGTCTTTGTGACGTCAGTCAGATCATCTCATTGAAGAGGAACACTGCACGGGTAAGTGAAACCAGTATCTGTTTTCCTTACACCCGAATGGCAAACCACAGCTTTAGGATTCTTAACAAAGAAAAACCAGACATGACTGATTCATTTTATTCAGCTAATTTTTTGTCCTTTGTTTTCAAGTGCTCTGAGAGCAGATGGTAGCAATGTCAGTGATGTTCATCATCTGAAGCTCTCGCAAGTTTCTTCAAAACGCCTCAGCTTTGGCCTGTCCGTGTCTGTGCAGCTCTCTCCTCCCGCTCTGCGATGGAGGCAGCACTGGCTGGATGAAGGGGGCAGGTGCTGGCAGTGCCACGTGCTGCAAGAGCCACTGGGCCACTGACCCTGCAGCTCTCAATGTGCTGTGAAACTGCTCCACTATTTTTAGGTCTGTTAACAGTGTGCCTTCCTCTATAGCTCACTGACACTCTGGGATGCCTAATACTTCTGACTGCCCCAAATCTCCACACGCCAGAGCCCAGCCCTGAGACACTCCCAAGCGTAACAACCTGTGTTATTTTTCTGTTCCTTTCACCTGCCTCAATTATCTTCATAATCCAAAGTTCCTGCAGACTTTGCCTGTCACCACTCTCCCTAATTCCCCCTAAGTCCTGCATTTCACCTTTCAAAGAGACTTTCTGCATCACTAGAAATCCCTAATACCCTCAAATGCTCTTCTGGGTCCTCACCCTACAGGCACTGGGAAGGGGAACCGATCACCTCTTCCCATCTTGGGTTAGCTCATTTTTTTTTAGCTAGTTTCATTTTTTGGAGCCCAAATTAGATAAGAAGAAGAGGATTCAGCACAGGTGGAGAGATACGTATCCAAGCCCATGTCTCCCAGTCAGTGGAGATCTAGCTAATGAAGCCAGGGGAGCAAATAGCTTTTTGGCTGATCAAGTGCAAGGGTCTGTTGTGAGATGCTTAGCTGCACTGCTCTGTTCAAAACTTTCACCAGCTACAGCGGACAGTGGGTAGTTAGCTGACATGCAGACTCTCATGTTTAGCTATTTTAAAATGCTACATGGAGTCCACCCAACCACTCCCTCTATGCTCCCACTCTGCACTCTCACAAGCTGTTAGCTACCTTACATTAGAGACTGCTGAGTCATGTACTCCAAAGTTGACTTGCTCAGAATTCCTGCCTAAAACCACTCCAAATCTCAAAAAGCAAAAAAAGTATTCTGTCAAAAAAACTTTCTGGAGCTCACTGTTGCAGCATCCATGTAGAACGTGCACCCTCCAAAATAACTCCCATGTGTCTTATACCGGCTTCTTCACTGTTCGGTTTTCCACAGGGCTCTCTTCTGCTGGACCCCTCTATCCCTGTCTATCTCCTTTACATTTGCTGCTCTATATACCTGAAGAAAAGACTCAACCTCTAAGTGCCACATTTCCTACCCTCTATCCCTACAGGTTACTGTCAGAGACAGACCCTGACCAGAGGGACCTCTGGCCTCAGCTCAGAGGTCCCTGACCTGACACGTTGGTGAGGGGAGATTTGAGCTGAGGTAACTACGATTTACAACCACTTGCTCTCCTATAGGGCTGGCAATTCATGGATAATTGTAATGCTGCCAGACACGTCCGCTCTTAAAATGGTTAATTTAATCCTTGCTTCTTTGAACTCACCATCTTACACGTTATGGGGAACTAATGTTTTTTTCCCATAAAGGAATTCCAAGTAGGTGTTAGGTATTTCTCTAATTAATACACAGTAATAAAAGAAAGCCTTCTCCTTATATTCTCTGAGGCTAGCAGCCTTTTGAAGCAAGTACTTTAAATGTGAGGCTTGTTAGGGAAACACAGCTGGAAGCTCATAGAAGCCTAGAAAAAAAAGGTTTTTTTAAAAGGAAAATGTACAGGCCAAGATTTGCAAAGCTGGCTAATGACTTTGCATACCCAACCTGAAAGACCTTACAGGAAGTGTAGCTTTTGGCAGACACAATTTAGAAAGCACAAGGAACACTAGCATATAGTTTCCGAAAGTCAGACCTATCTCAATACCCAGGGAGCCCAGCACTGAAAATCTACAGCCGTGCTACAAATCCAGAGAGACACACAAGCGGGGCCTCCATGGAACTGTCACAAAGATGGAAAGGACAGGGCATGCTTATGCTTATTTATTTCAAAACAGAGACAAACAGGAATTAAGATTTCACCTAGAGACTCTATTATGCTGATAAAACAACCCCCAGCTAGCCCAGTAATAATGAAACAGCAGCCTGAGAGGGACCAGGGAGAGAACAATTTGTTTCTGCATGTGGATAGTCCTATCAGATTACTTCAATTCTGAAGAATTTCTTACCTGGGACTCAGATCTTCAAGCACATTCAGGAGGCCTGATCTCCCTTCTCATGCTCCATTTCGAATGGAGCAATGAGTTGTTCAGCCTACATGTGCAGACCAGTCCCTGAATCCACCCCAGGCACAAAAAACTGCATAGGTAAGAAACTGAAGTTCTTAAGGGTAAGAACTCCCATAGATTGCAGTGGAATATTTTCCTACTTGTTTTCACAGATCAAACAGTGCTTTCCTGCTTAGGACCAGAAGAAACAATTTAGTGCCAGATACAGGCATCAGCTTAAACTCTGAGGGCTGAGGTGTCCACTAGAACAAATGGCATCCTACATCTAATTCATCGAAAGCAATCAGGAGCCACAGAAACTGCATGAGCATGCTCAGCTCTTCTGGCAGATGCCAAAACAGGTAGCTGCAGAGAAAAATGCACCACCAAGAAGGAAAAAGACTACTCAAGTGAGAAGGAAGTGTGTTCTGTTTACTGAAGTCATCTGTATCATCACAAACCTTATCTTTATGTATTTGCAATTTGTGAGCATGCAATAGAAAAATCAACAGTTGCTCGATTTCCCCAACCCACGATGGGACAACACTCAAGGCCACCTGCCTGATCTCAAACTAACCCTAGACAGGCAGCAAACATGGTACAGAAAACACACTGACATGCAGCACAGACATCCTCCTGGAGACAGCTGAGCACAGTATTTTTCATTCTTATGTTATTTTAATGCTTTTGTCCACGTGGAGTCCTTTGGGCTTCAGTAAAACAGTGTTCACTTTCCTTTCTGAATGCTACACTACAGCTCAGATAAATGCCCTTACATAATCTTTATTATTGATTTATTACCTGCATTTTGCTGTGTACCTAATTAACATTTAAAAAAAGGAAAACAGAGGACAAAAATAGCTAAGTGCAAGCCAAGGAACTTTCTTTAAGTTACTCTGTGTCTGGCAGGTATGTATTTCTTTTCCAGTAACTAGACAAAGTGTACCAAAAAAATGTATAGAAGGGACTCTGGGGAAATACTGATACAGAGAGTCTCTTTTCACTTTTTTTTTTTAAAGCATAATTGAAGTGTCTGAGTTAATCTGAGCCTGCTCTGTTGCACACTGAGGATGACCAGTTTCACTGGCAGTAGCATGGAGAACATTCAGGAGACTGCAATTCCCCACACACAGGGTTTATATAGCTGCCCTGCTCTGCTGGGCTGGCTCACACACCTCTCCCAAGGTGTCCGCCTCTGCCATCCCAACTGGCTGCAGGGCCAGCTCTCCAACAGCTCCCTAAAATAAACATAAGGACTGAGCAGTGATGAGGGACACAGTGACAAGGTGGGGAACTCAACCAAACCAACCTCTCTGAATCACCACCTCTGAGACCCTCAAAGGGAAAGGAAGCAGTCCCAGTCCTGTCACACAACCCATTTGCGTGACCCAACACAAGAAATTCTGGAAGGCTCTGTGAGCTTTGGGGACCACTGTGTAAAGGAGGCACAGGATTTACTGTGGGATGCTTAGACAGAGTCTTGGGATTGAACAAGAGTATTTAAGGATTATACAGGACTTATGAGCTCTTATGGGGACAGACCGAGAGAGTGGAAGTGAGTGACCAAGGATGACAGCAGAGTACAAGTGCAGGGAAAAGGAGAGAGGATGAGGCAGGGAATAAATGAGGTCAATAGTGCAAGCAGGAGGAGGTCAGAACACTTGTTTGGCAGAACTCTGTGCCAAATCACCTTCACTTTGTCCTGTCTAAACCCTGTTTCTAGCTATTTTCTGTGTGAGTGTGCCCTGTGTTCTGGCAGCATGCATGCATGTCCCATCAGCAAAGGTCAAGACAGATCAGCTGGTCAAGAGGATGGACTGATTCCCAGATACTGGAGCGACCAAGGGGCTCTAGGATCAGCCCCCCAAAGGACTGAAGGGTGTTGGCTGGTCAGACTGGGTCTGGGGGCCTGATATTTGAAACATCAAGATTGGGGAGCCAGGTATCAGAGAGATCCCCGACATAGGGTTTTCCCTGAGCATTGCATGGAAATGTATTGAGGAATGCAGTCTGGCTGTTGTTTGTCCTCTCTGTGTTTATGTGTCCATCTGTCCTCCCATCATGCTAATCTGTCCATGGCTGGCCATGTGTACATACATGTTCTGAGTCTGGTTAGCCTTGCTACTGACAGGACAATGGAACAGGGATATGGAGCAGTTGCTCGCTGCCATCAGTGAAGGAATTAACTTGGTTCCTCCAGGACAACACTGGATTTAGCTGCTTAAAAGCACTACCAGGAAGATGAAGAATGGAGGAAACTCATTTCACTTTATGGCAACACTGCAATGAAAATGCTGCTTTTTGACACAAAGGACCACATCTGAAGGGCTACACATCTCAGACATTCCAATTTCACTCGGCCACATAAGTCGGCTTTGTTTAACTCATGATGGATACACTTTCCAGAAAAGCTGTTCTTGGACAGAGTTTTTGAACATGCTTAACAGATCAATTCAGGTCTTTCCAGTTCCCAAACACAGGCTTTTCGACTACTCCCCAGCCAACATGGGCACAAACATGCCAATTATGTCAACCTTACAGACACCTGGTAAGTTGTGCTCTGACAGATCAACATACATGCAAAGGAAAACATGATTCAAAGCCAATTTCAAAATCATTGTCATCATATATGTTAAAATGCTGAAATATTGAAAGTCAAAGACCAAGCAGTTCTATATGGAAGCAAAAAATATCAATACAATGGTTTTCCAGTTACGTAACTTTACTGTGGAAGACCAAAGATGGTCACTCAGAAATCATATAATAAAATGATACAGACTATTCACCTCATTTTCCAGCCAGTTTTGAACAAAGCCTCACAACCTTAGTATTTGGCAAACAATTACCGGGTTTTAAGCAAATCTTTGGTGATTTTCCATGGCTTTTACTGTGCCAACAAAGCTGTTCTAGAATCTTTTCATTCGGGACCTATGCTATGTGGCAGCCAATAATCTTTATGGCAACACTGCAATGAAAATGTCGCTTACTGTAATGAGCAGAGATCATAAGTTAAGCCCCCAGCTACCTTTCTATTATTTTTCATTAGAGTTTTTCTGGCTTTGCTATGCTTCAAAGTACTCAGGGAATTACCCCAAATTAGGCTCACTAGTCAGCTCATCATTACTCAGACCACACTGAAACTGAGCAATCAGCAAACTGAACCAGCTCCTGAGTAACACAAGACACTAACATTTGTTTGAATGTTTACAATTTCTTTTTTAGTTTGTCCTCTTTCTTAAAGGTCTGTTCTGTAAAACAAACTTGCTCACAGTTGGAGGTGGTTCTAAAACAACAGGAACATCACATTTTCATGTCATTAACACCTTGAGCAAAGGGCTGGGCTTTCCTTCATCTACCAGAAACAAACTGTGATATAGACATGTTTTCTTGACAGCAGTATTACTAGGCTTGTGTTCCATAGTGCTAGATGAGGTGGGTGAGATAAGAAGTCTCACTTACTACGTGAATCTTCATCCCTAATCTATGGCAGATTTTTACACTGGCTTCTTTCCCTCTTGAAAAGCAAGAAGCTGACCAACCTGCTTGAAAAGAGCAGTAATGCTGACATCAGTTAAGTTCTGACGTCATCCAATCCGCATGACTTCCCAAGTTACTTTCACTGTCTTTCAGGGCCCACAGTGTGAACAACATAAAGCCTTTAGAAAGGCTTTCTTCTCCCCCAATGTCTGTCAAGATGAAATCGCAATACATTGTCAGCCTGATTTTGATTTCAACAAAATCAATACAAGTTTTGCTTCTGATTTCATTTGGTTCAAGGTTTGGCCTTTAAGGTCAATTATCCATGCAAACAAAAAGGCAAACTGCAGGTGCAGTGTGGCTTACCAACCCCAAACTATGTACAACAACATATGAACAACATCTAGGCTGGCTATGAACAGTGGAGTGAAAATTACGCTTTCTCATCAAGTGCCAGTAATAACTAAGGCCAATGAGTCACTCTGTGACTTCTTAATGCACGCATTGACCAAAATAGTTTCTCTTGCAAGGAAGGTGGGATTATGCATACTGATTTGGTTTTGCTCAACATCTTTCTGCCGTAGGTAGGCAGCACTTATCCTAAACTGTTGGTGCTTACGAATGCTCATGAGTTAAAGGAAAAAATATGGAACTTTTACTGAAAAGGACAAGAACTACTTTACTCATCAGATATTTGCAAAAGGCACCCACAGGAACCTTGAAGCATGATGTAAAATAAACCAGTGATTCCACCTTCTTCTGGCCAAGAGGAAAGGGAACATGGAGTTGAAAACACTTGCACTGAACCAGTCTAAGTGCCACAGCAATAACAAAGGCAGAAAGAGTGCAACAACAGGGAGCCAAACACAATACTGCAGTTTTGATGGACAAATTGCAGATCATCTACTTTGCATCTTCTTTGAAACACGCTGGAAAACACATTGCAGGGAGGGCAAACATGGTCCTTGGTTCTTTCTTTCTGGTTTCTCAACCAACAGGCTATTAACACGTTTTCCAAATCCCGGCCTATGCAGATAAGGTAGTAAACAGGCACCCCCTTGCTTGTGAAAGGTAAGATCGGATATTAGGAGAAATTTCTTCACTGAAACAGTGGTCAAGCATTGGAAGAGACTGGCCAGGAAAATGGTGGAATCACTGTCTCTGGAAGTATTCAAAATATGTGTGGATGTCGTGCTTAGAGGCATGGTTTAGTGGCAGACTAGCAGTGCTGTGGTCATGGCTGGACTCGATGATCTCAAAGGTCTTTTCCAACCTCTGTGTTTCTATGATTCGGGTCCCGGCACTCCCCAAGCTTGCGATATGGAGCAGATTTATGAGAAATGAAGGAGTGGGAAAAGCAAAGTGACAAAAGTTTTGTCAACAGCTCTCTGTCACTGAGAATGCACTTCATTAACCAGTCAATTGCAGTGTCTAGGAGACACATTTATTGACAACTTACTGCCAATTGATCCAACATCTATATAAAACTCTTCTTATGCAACAAGCTTGCTGACTCAGATGATGATGAGATCTATAGAGAATTAATAGCTATACTAAGTCCCAAACTGCTCTAATTTCTAAACAATTGAAACAAGAAGTGATAAAATCCCACCAACATCTCAGCAGCTAGACCATATTCACTGCTTACAGCACATTTTAGAATGAGATTCACTTTGATATCACTCCATAGCTGGGGTAAAAGTACGGCATGGGTATGAAGTAAAAGTCCTTATGCAAACACTGTTTTTTACTTCCATGGCCATATGTACTTGTGGGATTACTTCTGAAATACAGGGACTCTGCATTTTCTACTCCCTCAATTTAGCATGGAAGCACCAGAGGCTGTACGGCACCAAGTGCTCTGTGCGGTCACATGCCTCAGCCTCTCGCCAGGACAGGGTAGTGCTGCGAATGGCTAATTGATCCTGCAGTGGCTTTAACAACTGGTAGTCACTTCACACCGCTGGCAGCATTCCTGCAGGGCACACGCTCCCATCCTTTGCCTGCTTTGCTTTGTACTACCTGTTTTATCACTTCAAGATAAGGCAGCGTCAAAGACAGCAGGCATAACCTATTCTGGCATCTCCATCTGGCTTCATATATCAGACATTTGCTGCTCTGGTGGATTAGTTTCAGATCCCTGTTGGCAGATCAAAGGCAGCAATAATAACCACAAATCAATCCCTCTTTAAGGCCTAAAACATCTTCTCCCTTGTAGCATGCCTCATTTCTTCACCACTCCAGAGCCCTTATAAATACCAGCTTTGCCTAGACACAACAGTGTATGCAGATACTCAGGCCCTGGAGAATTTGGCACCGTGTTTTCACCTGCTTTTTTCTGTTCTATTATGACAATCAAAATGAGCAGCATCAATAGAGAGGTGCTCATGTACATGAAACATTTGAGTCCCTGTAAGTCAGAAAGCTGCTTGGTGCCTAAGTGAGAGCATACGCAGAAGATGGCTTGCTTCCCTTAGTCTCATCTCAGGTAATGTATTTTCCAGCACTCATCAGAGCCGTATTTCCACTGAAGCACCCAGCTGCTTTCAGCTCACTGCTCAGTGCTCTAAGCTGACCAACAGATGTTTTCAGATACAGAAAAGATGCATCCTCAGTTGAACAACTGCACAGTGGACAGGCTGCTGCCTAATGGTGTTTCCAGACAGCTTCCCCCTTGATTGGCACATGCTCTAGAAAACAGGACTCAGAAAACGGATTAATGAGGTTCAAGATCCACACTGTTGCTCCCATACAGGGGAAACATCTGGATCCTTTCACCATGACTGTGCTTGCATTCTTGAGATTGCTCTTGATTTCCTGATGTTCATCGCCTAGGATTTATCTAAAGCCAGTGAAAGTTAAAAAATGACTCGAAGACTAGGCAGCAGCTCTCTGTTTGGCTATGTCTTACTAACAAAATGAGGTTTTTACTATAGGAGAAGTAGTTTTTGTTTACTCCCTCTCTGTAACACCTTCACAGGGACAAAGCTGCACTTATCACGATGTAGCTAGACAGTTGCCTGGATCTCAAATCACCCAGAGATAGTGTGGCCAAAAAAAAAAAAAAATCTGTGCCTTGGATTTCACATGAAAACTGCACTTGTGCTGTAGAAGATATACCTGCACAGGCAGTGAAGACATAAACTCTCCCTCTCATCCTTCTTTAAATCTTTCCGTCTTGTAACTTGCAGTTTGAACTATGTCTCTGAAGAGACTGCAACATCAGCTAGAAGCTAGATCAGCAATAGTTCAACATTCCTACATTCTACTTAAAATGAAACCCAGAGATAAATAGCAAAAATGAGAGCTGCTTAAAGATCTCCTGAAATTATTAAGAAAAAAATGTAATAAATTAAAGATAAACATATACAAATAATCTGGTGCCAACATTGCATTTGTACAGCTTGCAAAGGCCAGAAAGACCTAATACTTCAGGATTACCACATAAGGGCTTGAAAAATATTTTCTCCTAAAATTCTTTTGAATACAAATGTACAGTACTTTGATCCTGATTTTTTTCAGTATTCAATTAAGTTCCACTCAATTGACTGTTTACCCCTTAAAATTTTTTACTACACACATAAAACTAGAACACTGTCTCAACATATGGAAAATGTGGATGGTACATATTGCTCATAGCCACACATAATTTTAAGAACTGTAACTGTACTATTTCTAGATAATTTTTAAACTATGACAAAGATGCATGCTATTGAAGAAAAATGGCGAGCCTATAAAAAGCTGTATGTGTTTGAGCCAATCAAGTAAAGAGAGTATCATTTTCTTCTCATAGTATGATTCTTCTGCATGCTAGTAGAAGCAGAGAGTCAGAAAGATTAACTGAAGACCAAGAAAAAAACACCATCCTCTTCGTCCCTCTCCCTCTACTGAGCTTAGAAAAATGTCCAAAAAATGAAAAAAAAAAAAGACACTGGCAGCTTCTAGGACAGTTTAATAAACCTTGGGGAAGGCCTTAGTGTTGAATTTGCCTTCCCGGTAGAACCTAAAGCACTGCTACTAAAGCAATACAATATAGTTTATGAACTTGTCTTTACTGCTGCATAACTTATCTTTGAGAAACGATACTATGGTGAACAACTGCTCTCTATGAATCTCTTTGGGCTTCAGTGGACTGCAGGCTTTATCACAGCAAGTAAACTGGATCAAGATTGAACTCCAAACTGAAATATATATACCGTATTTTTGGATTAACGAAAACTATTTAATGCAAAAGTTAAATACTATTACACTCAAGCAGTTTTTTATGCTCCATGTCAACTTCCGAACTACAAGTCTTTTTGACATATTTTACACTGAAACTAAAAGGAAACAAATTCCAGAACCATTCATATTTCTTTCTGTTCAAGAAAATCTCCCTTTTCTATTTTATTAGTTTTCTGTCTAACAAAAAGCAAATACATCCTTTCATTAAAAAAACCAAACAAGAAAACCCCACCAAAGGAGAAGTCACAAATACAAAACCACACTGCAAATTCAGAATAAACATAAGTAAACCTCAGTAATCAAAGACAAAAGTATATGAACTTTAATTCTTTGCCTAGTCTAGTGTTTGCTCAGATCACTTTCCAGCACTGTAGTTACCCTGCTCTAGAAAATGCTTCTGTTTTGGGGTGCATGCTTTCTGCCAGGTCAGCAAGTTGACGTGTCTATGCAGCTCTTTGATTACCACATTTAATATGATGGAGGTGTGGGAAACCCTAGCCAGAGGAAAAAAGGAAAAGGAAAGAAAATAGATCAATCAATTTTTTAATTCAAAACTCCCCCCACAAATCAGATGGTGGGAATTGGAAGGTGTAACTGCACAGTGGGATATGTATATATGCTGTGGAGAAAACTTCACTGTCACTCAAAGCCCACAAGCCCATGCAATGCTGACACGAAGAGTGGCGAGGAATGAGAACAGTGGGACAGAGACTCACAGAATAATGGGCAGCCTGATTTCTTGCCAAGGACTTATCAGATAGGTCTGTAGAACAGCTTTGTAAGGAAACTGATTTAGCCCAGAAAAACAACTGTGCTTAAGGACTGTTGACCTGCGAGTACAGTAGGGTAGTTTTAATCCCCGGATGTTATAATGGACAACTGGTATTTCTCCACGCTTTTGTCTATTAAAAGATAATTTCAGGATTTTAGATTATTTGATAAATTCCAACATTTCAGGGAATGTTCTAGGCAATGGAAAATGTTATATTCATTTTGATGAAAAAAAGAAAACGAGAGGGAAAAGGTACATTTAAGCACAGAGTTTGTGACCTCCTGCAGTGGTTAGCAGATGCAGCTGTTTCAGCCATCCAGGTCTGGGGGCAATGGTCTATAGACCAAAGGGCCATGGAAGGGCTGCCACCTGCTTTGCCAGAGTTAACGAGTCTGGCAAAGAAGAACCCCCATTTCCTCCATATCCTTGAAAGACCCGCAGTACAGTTTATGAATGCTGACACCAAGAAAAAAATTGCCTCAGGGAGAGGAAGAAAGACCAAGCTAGGGGAAAGACGAAGAGAGGAAGGAAGAGCTATGAGGTCAAAAGAGGGGTAAGAGACACACAAAGCTTCATGTATGGAAAAGCAACTGACCCTGGCAAAAGAAGACAAAGCTGGTATATTGCAAGAAACATGCAGGCAAGTCTCATTTCAGTGAAGAAAGGGAGCACGGAAGGAATGAAGGAATAAATGAGCATGCAGACCATGTGAATTCATGAAGCTCTTACGGCACAGAACAGAAGAACATGAGGGGCTCTTGACTGATGCAAGGAGCATAACCCCAAATGCTGTTCTCCTTATTCTATGATTTTCATTACTTCAAGAGCAAGCACAGTCAGCATGAGCACACACTGCAGCAGACCATTCCCCGTTTAAACATACATGGTGCTTGTCACTTCTTCACATCCATCTCTCAGTCACATTAGCTCCATTAATGAAACAATAAATGTTGCAAAGGGAACTATTAACACAGCCAATGCCAAGGACATTAATTTTAAAAATGCTATTTACTTTGTATCAGAGCAGTCATATATCTTGATCTTGAACAGTTCTTAGTCTTGTCCAGATTCTGATTCCATGCTGTAGAGACAAACTCTGTCCTGACTCTCCTTCCTGCACATGATTAATTTACTTGACGTCTTTAGTACTGTACCCACTTGATGGGCTTCATGTATTTAGTAGAAGACAGTAATTCTTATTAAAGCAAAAATGACTTTTTTAGTGCAAATCCTGGATAGTGACTTACTGTAAAGTTTAGACACAATACAGCTAAAACTATCTGTTTGAAGAGAGAAGTCCATACACAACAGTTGGCCCAAACAGCTTTGTGAGAAATTTGCAGCTCCGTGAAGAGTGGGTGGGTCTCCAGTCTTGAGGGATAAGTGCTAGGTCCAGCCAGCTGCCTATGAGTATCACTCAGCATCTGTCTTTGAAGATCTAAGAGCTCAGACACAGGACTCTAGCGAAGACAGCCGTGCACGTAGCCTGCCTTCCTAAATCTGTTCCACTAACACAAACCAACCACAATGTCGACTCTGCATTTTCTCCGAATCAACAGAAAAAACTACAGAGAGCACAAAATGACTGTCAAAGCACAAGGAAAAGGTCAGTCTGCATTTTTTTTATTTGCCAAGAGAACTAGGCAGACAGAACAGGAATGTAGCCTCTGGGATGCGTGGGTGGTGATCTCAAGACACTAAGGATTTGGCAATTATCTCCATAGCAGTCACTGTTACAAGTAAACCCAGTATTTTCAGAAATGGGAGAGGAACCAGAAGCAATTACCTACCCTGTCAGGAAATGTGCCTATAGATAACTTGGAAATAACCCGCATATGTGAACACAAGTTGAGTTTATTTCCACCAACTCCTCACATGTCCAAGACGTGACTTCAGTTGTTCTTAGCAGATGCCAGATGACCTCGATGCTCTCCTGCTCTGATACCACATTAGTGCCCAGCTCCCCAGCAGGGTTCTTTGGCAGACATCACATGCTAAGTTAGCATTACTAAAGCCCCAGCTGATATTCTCTTCAAAACTCCTCTGTTCCCCCTTTCTTGGTCTCTATGGCAACGCCCAGCATCCTGCAAACAGCACGAGCCAGCTCGGGGCTCACTCTGCACTCATTCATCTCAGATGTTTGAAGAATCGCCTCTTTTCCCTGTACAATGTTTCTAAAACCAGAGTTTTACTCCCTGCTGATGTCCCCACATCTCTGACACAGTTCCACTGCTCTGTGTCACAAACCCATCACGGCTGCCCCAAATGAAGTCCCACTCCAGAATAGATAAAAGAGCCAAAATCAAACCCAAACATGTTGTCTATCACTGGAGGCAGACTGTGGACCTTCTCTTGAAAATCCTGGCTCTTGTGAGAGCTTTCCTTTTTAAAAGCTATCCCTGCTAAGTAAAGGCACTGAAGATCAGCTGTAGATGGCCAAAATAAAAACAGGGAGGCAAGGACAAAAGAGCAGGACTTTTCCTTTGACCTACATTTTTTCCAGGATACATCTTCCTTACCTGCTATTTTGTTTAAATGGGCTGTGATTATATGTTATTATTCCTCACTTTTCACTCATTCTGTACTTATGTTAATTCTGGCCTGGGAGAATCCAGAAGATCTCATTTAACTTGATTCTGTTCTTATTCCTTTACTATATTCTTAAGACATTATTTCCGTACTGGCAACTTTCAATCAGATATTCTCAGAACCTTTCTGAACATTTTTTTCCTAATTTGGAAATTATTTTTAGTAAGAGAGGGATATATCTGTGGTGTACTTTTTATTCCTGCCAGAACAATGAAGAACAGGCCAGGAGTTCACAGCTTTAAGATAAAATAATCAACACATAAAATAAAAACAGTTTGAAGAAAGAAAGAAAGAAACTTCCTTGAAGGAATTATATTAGTTTTGCAAAAATTAGTTTAATAGTACTTCTGTTTATGTGTATGGGGGAAAAAACTACACATGCTACCATGGGAGATCAGTAACTTCTCCCAGTGCATGAAGAAAACATTTTCTTTCAGAAGGAAAAAGTAATTTTCGTTGAGACAGTATATAATTTACCACACACAAATGTGTTCATCCAAACCCAACCTACATGTCTCTGTACCTTATGCTCAAATTTTCTCTCACTGCATTCAATACATTAAGTGCTGCCTAACTCCCACCTCCTGAATTCAGCAAAAAAAATCATTTTTTCCTTTAAAAAAACACCCTTTGAAATAGAATGTATTCTTGTTGTTATGGCCTACAACTTAGAGACTGAAAACAGCCATTAGTTACCAACCTACCTATTACCCTGTAAAGTGTTAACAAGCTTGAACCCCTGCTGTGAAGAAATTGCCCAAAGAAAAGGGCAGGGCACACACCCTGGTCCACTCTGATCTGGAGAGAAAAAACATACCGGGGCTTAATCACTCAAAAAGCCTTGCTCTTTTATCCTCCCGTGCTACCTAGTCATTGTTAGCCAGCAAATAAAAGGGTGGGCCACAGCACAGCCATGGGGCTTGCATCCCTGCACACACTCATGAATCTTGGTCAGCCTCTAAATCCTGGGAGCTCTGTACCTCTTCTGGAGCCACCTCACCACCCCAGGGACAGGGAGATGCTTGAGATTATGCACCACCACTGTATTTACAGTGAACGCTGCACACCCTAATACACCTGAGCTATCAAGTCAGAGCGTTTGCTAGTTACTGGATTAAAAGAGGGGAGGGGACATACCGAAACCTGCACTTTTCTAGAAGCAAGAGGAAGAGATGATTCAAAATGTCTCAGAATTATTTTAAAGCCTGTTAGTTCAAGCTATGATCCTAAAACAATATGGTTTAAGTAATTCAAAGCAGTCACTGAGTTCAGCAATTTAGTAGTATTAAAGGAAGTGGAGTTGACCCAAAGTAAACATGGTGAACCAAAATCACAAAAAGGAAAACCAGAGTCCTAAAGAAGAGGACAAGCAAGAAAATGCAAGTTGGTTGTGCTTTTGACATTTGTTCATCATACATCTCTCCCACGTACTGATTGGCAACGGGAGGAAAAGGCAGAAAATATTGTCTTATATCCTATCCTTTAATTATTTGTGTCCTTGATTTCTGCTTTTACTAAATGCTCCATTTTTCTACTATTACACTTCCTCCTATCTCTTCCCTTTGCCTAATCAGCCGATCCTTCTCATTTATCTTCCTGTTCAGGATTTTGGCTCTTCCCAATTCTTTTCTCTTTCCAGCTCGTCAGCCTTCATCTTCTTACTGTTCTTCTTCCTGTACCACTTTTATGCTTACTTCTTTTCCTTTCCTTGTTTCTCATCCTTTATCACTTCTTTTTTTATATAAGATACTCATCTTTCCATCTGTGCTCCCTTTTTGCCTCTCCGGTGGTTGGATCTGAAGAGGAGTAACTCTGTTTTGAGACACTTAAGTAGGAAAATGAAGGTCTCTTCTTAATATTTTTCACAGCAGATGGGAACACACTGCACAGAGGGGATCTGCTAAAATGTATTTTAAGATATTTTCCTGGACCCCATATAATCATTCAAAAATATTATTAAAGCATTTTAAAAGGATTTCCTATAAAACATTTCATATAAATCTTCATGAGAATTGCAATAAGTTCAATTTTTTTCCCTTAAAAAGCAGGGATGAAATAAAAGTTATTACTGACATCTGTCATATTTTAAATTCCTTTATAAAATTTAGTAGTGGCAGCAACAGATGTAGCATAAACCACTGTGAAACAATCTCCCTAATAGAGCAGCCTTTAAGGAAAGCAACTTCATCATTGACAGCCATTTAGTAACACAGGAGGCAGCTTCCCAGGAGATATTTGCTGCTGTTATATTAGAGGCAATTAAACTATAAGGTGATTTATTTCTTTGCAGCCATGTAATTGAACTTTCTAAAGCCATTAATGATACCTTATGAAAGTATCAGCAGATGCAGAACATGATTATCCCCAGAAAAACTGTGTTTACAACACACAGAGCTACAAAAATTCTACAAAATGCCATTTATTGGCAAAACATTAATATATTAACCCACAAAGTACAGTGCACTGAGGGTAGAAATGCTGTCACCAAATGTACGTCTCTCTACCCTTCCCCTAGCTCTCTCCGTCCTATGATTGACAGTGATTTTCAGAGAGTAGGCATTTTCTCTGGGCAAGAAAATCTGAGTACATAAAAAATAGTTTTATATCAGTTCTATTGCAGCACTACTGATTACTAAAGGAAGCTCCAGACAACGAAAAATATATATATATATATGTTTAAAAATAATGAGTATTTAATAGTAAAAAAAACCCCTATGTATAAAAATAGGAGTATCAATGCCTCACATATTTTCCCCGCCATATTAATGAATCCAGCAAAAAAATCCTTGATATGTCATTTGCTGATTGATGAGCACAGAGAACTGAGACCTGAGCACAGAATTTTATTGCGGAAGACATTTTCATCTGCAGCCAAATCACCAGGGAAACACTTTGTCAAACAACTTCATTCTGCAGGGAGACTTTGTGACAATATTGGCAACTTAAGAATTTGTTCTGTTTTTTCCAATAGCATCTACCTGTCCATGTTGAGAAATATTTACAGCAGCACTGCAATTCATGCAGATGACCAGCTTAAAACCCAGGAACAAGTGTTTCACACTTCATTGCAACAATATGTAAAAAATAGACGCTCACAAGCTCTAGTTTTAAAAGAATATTTATCTCTTTATCCATATATAAACGATCCAATATATTTTTTGGAAGACTTTCATACCAAATCCATGTACTTTCATAATAACTGACCTTATATCAAGCATCTGCAGGGCTACAAATCGATACTGGTTTTCAAGTGCTCAAGTACCTCTTTTACCCCCCATCCCCCCCCTTTTTTTTTAACTGAGTGGGGACTGAATCTAACAAAATGCTGCCTTTACATCAAGTTAGGTAAGATGCTAGGATTCCAGTAGAACACCATGGGTTAATATATTCACACTCCTGCTGCTCCTGAAAAAGGAATCTGAGTCCTGTTGATTGGCTTGAAGCTTCTAATTATTTTCTGTGTTGAACAAAATTCCCAGGTTTCACAATTTTTTCCTGAGATGGCAGGAAGAGTGACCTACTGTGAAATTTTGTCAGTTGAGAACAGTCATTTGGTGCTCTCAATGGCCCAGCTGTGCTGTCCACAATGGGCTAAACCTGACAAATCCAGAAACAAGTAGTCTCAGCCAGGATTAATGTATAGAACTGCATGCACAATTCCTTTGTTTATATGTAAGTATAAAACCCCAAATAAATGGCTAAACAAGATTGCTAAGACTACCTGGCATGTGATGGAGTAGGGGAAGTGAGGAGTGCTACTTCTCTGCAGTCAAGGCATACTTTCATCCCAGCAGATCAGCAGCACGAACTCCCAACTTCAACTCAAGCTATTGGTAGAACTCCAGTCCCCTGCACCGAAGAGGGTTAATTTCTCCTTTGGATTCTAGGCTTAAACCCTCTAAGCCTAATTGATAATTCTGTATCTAAAAATGAGGAGTTAAGCTGAATAATTACAATTTTTCTCAGAGAAGTTTCCTTAGGTACATCAATGCCATTTCACCTGAGCAATATGCCAATGGTGTCGTTCCACCATCTAATTTAAAGGATATGGGATCAAGTGTTTAGTTCTAGATGCCAGTCAGCTGGCAAATAAAAAAGGTTTTTTATCCAGCACTGAGCATCCATTTCCAGCACTCCTATCGCCACAGGATTCACTCAAACCTCCGCTGCTGCCCATCCCCCTTATGTTGGCCTTTGCAAACATAGAATTACGCTTTAAACTCACACATGCCACATGTACACTAAGCAAAACTAACAGGCTGAAATATGGTCTGAGCAGGTTACCACCAACTTCATTACCTTATTTAAAGCTATGAACACACTTCATCAGTTATCTCTTATGAAACAAATATTTCTCTATGTCATCTACTCTTATCTAAAATCACAGATCAAGTCCCACCTCAGACAAACCATCCCCTTTGTTTATAGATAAATTCTGGCTGGGATGAAAGTTGAATGATTTGTGAGACTTTAAAATTGCAACTCTTCCTTGAAACCTGCTGTTTCTCTTGGGTTTTTTTTCCATAAAAAAAGCCTTCAAACAAACAAACAAAATTAAAAAAACCCCCACCCCAGCACATTCTTTCCTACACCACGAGCAGCTTAGTAAAAACAAGTGTGTGGGTCTCTTTTACTGGCTAAATTGCTCTGCGAGTAGAGCAAGGTGCCTAATGCTCTCTGAGACCATCCGCACGTCTGTCTCAGTGACAGGTGTTCTCCTCTCACAAGGGACAAGCCCCCAGCACAGAGCTGCTTCTGCAGTGGCTGTCAGGGGAGTGCTTGGAGCCCTGTTCACTCATCCTAGGTGTGAGAGGTAGAAATGACTCCTCTGAGCCGGGCATCCTCGATCTGATGCTGATGATCCTTTCCTAGCAGACCCCTTTTACACATTTTTTTTCCCCCGACTATACACTGTTATCGTTGGCTTGTTGATCTCTGACTACTACAGCTTGCAGTTCACATGGCACACCAATAAATATAAACCAGACAACAATGTCGAAGTTCTTATACTCCATAAAGCAGAGAGCACAAGGCCAGGCTGACTGAACATCTCGCCTCACATCTGGAAGTGCTTTTCCCTTTCTACCAGAGCATATGAACGCAGCTTGTTACAGGCACTGCTGCGTTAACGTGACAGGTTAACAAGGCCCTGGCTTGCTCAGCAGTAATGATCTTTCAACATCCCTGTCAGATCAATGCACAGCTTTCCTCAGGACCCACTTACTGGAACACTGCTCAGGAGAGAATGTAACTTTGCAAAACCACGCTCAAATCAGACGGCTCTACCAGGAGCTGCTGCAGTGAGAGACACGGGGATGCCTGCAAAGCCCTTTGATTTGGGATACTGGAATGATGCATCCCTGACCCTTCACTGACCACACTGCAGCACAGCTTTACCTGTGTTACCTACCATTGTTAAAGATTTTAACCTCATGATCTAGTTTCGTTTCAAGTCCTTTCCCACCACTGGGCTGCAATTTTTGGCAAATGTCTCACTCCATCTGGTCTTTGTCCCCGGCAAACAGGAGACAGTGGGAGGCAGTTAAGGTATCATCCTGAACATACTTTGACAAACCGCAAATGTAAAGAAAACACGGGACACCTCATTACCATAAAAAACATGCTGGTTTCTACTCTCTCCTAAATGTAAGTGTAGATACACACAGCTTGATCAAGAAGACCTGTTAAAAAATAGACATAAAATGAAACACCCAAGAAATGACAGCTCAGCTATCAGCATTGGGCAACGAGTATTTCTTACAGAGCCCCTACAGCAACTTCCTCTTAGAGACAGAAAGGTGTTTGAGTGGAGGGGGCAGAAAGGTTTGGTCTTTCTTTTAATTTTTTTTTTTAAAAGTGCTTCACTGTTACAATCTAACCCAGTAAAACTAAATTTCATTTTTTTTTTCTAGTTAAGCCATTAAGTTTTAATCCTCTTCCTGTGAACAGCACTGCTATTAGTCCAAAGGGAGTTCAGACAGTAATTATTACTAGTACCTTAACCACAGACACAGGATGTATACCTAAAAAATAATTTCTCGTTTTGAATGTATTATCTTTTGGACAGTAGAAAGTCTACCCCACAATTTGGAAGCTGTTTCTCAAGGACTTTATTTTTCCCTACTCAGAATCACTAACACGAAAACACCTTCTTTCGAAGTGTCAAACACCAGGCACTAACACTGCATGTGTCTGAGTCTTGAACGTGACTTCACTGAAATTACACTGCCTATTTCAAACTTGCCTTCTCTGAGAGGAGAGACATTAATAGCTGACCAAACCATGCTAATATTGCTCCAGCTCAGGAAGCTGGACCCCAGCATACCAAAGGGATGTCAGAAGACTTTTACTAAGGACTTAGTACCTACCAACAAGCTTTAGGGTGCAAGTGCTAGTTTCACCTAAAATGCAACTGTTGAGTCGTAAAACAGGGCAGCATTACAGTAATTCAACAGAAATGTTTGTCACCATTCAGTGCATATAATCTCTTATCCCACTGATCTGTTTAAGAAGAAAGCAAAAAACAGAGTGCTGGATGGCAAAAGCAGCCAACATCACGAAGAACTGAACTAAGTCAGTGTGGTCTCCTTGCTGGGGTCCCATCACTAGGGGCAGTTACACAGTTAAGGTCATAACGGAGCAACTGCAGATGCTGCATTTTCAACCCTGCTTCAAAACTATTATTTAATTCCTAACATATTGCTGTCTCCATCTGAAGACCAGAAATAGTATGAAATTAGAACTCAGTACTTATTCATGAGATCAAATTTAAGCAATTCTTCTTTTCGGGATTGCAGGCTTGATTCTCCTCTCATTTGCTCTCACACAGAAAAGGAGTAACGTGGAGGTCAATGTCAGTGCAAGAAAGGGATGAGTCATTCCTTAACTGCAGGTCTGTACCGAAAGGGAAGAAGTGATTTCCCAGCCAAGGCAGCACAGACAACAGAAGCAGTGAAGAAGCAGAGCTATGAGTTTCAGCTGCACAAGACTGCTGAGCCGTATGTTGTTGTATCTTTACTGTTATTCGTACTCATTAAGCCAGCTCGAATGCTTTCTGGCATGCTGGGTATCAGACTTTCCTCTCAAGAACAGACAAAAGCCAGGCAGTAAGTGTGCTCTGTTTTACATACCATGGGGCTGATGCTTGCTAGGTGTAAGCTGCAACAGCATGATAGACCTCTTACGTCAGTGGACAAACTCTCTATTTTACTTTTAGAAGTTAAGAGATTACAGGATATATCTTTTACCCTTTTCTAACATTCCAGGGTAAAAGACCTAGCCTTTGACAACACTGTCAATACTATACTCAAAAATTCCAGCTAGAGAGATAAACAAACAAGCCCACAAATGACTCAGAAATGTTACCTCCTTGCAGTCACATTGGGAACACAAACAGTGCACAAAGATACCAGCAGAGTAGATTAAAATCCACTGAAATGACTGCAAGGAGGTTTACACTTAATTAACAGGATACAAGCTTCAGATGGACAGACAGAGCAAAACCAGACAAAATGAGACACAACCCTGAAGGTCCTTCCTTTACACAGCAGAAAAGAACTGAAAAAAAAAGTCATGGATATTTTACAGGTGTAAGTATTAATAAGAACTTCTATATTCCTTTTACTCACCTGTGAGGGAACACGTTCTGTTCTGACAATCACAACTTCTTTGACAGAGAAGAATACTCTAACTCCGTAAGCTACCAACTCCAACTGCCTCTCAGGAAGGCTCAAACACCAGTGAGCACCACATAGTTTGGGGTACTCCAAACTAGGAAAACTCTTGTCAAAATCTTGACAACAAGCACCACAGCCTCACACCTACAGGAAATTGAACAGACAGAGGAGAAGGAGATACTACATTTGCAAGAAATTTTATCCAGGAACACAAAGCCAATGCAAAGAAACCTGCCAAGCCAGCCAGCCAGTACATTTCAGAATCAGAAGAGTGACACAGCAGACAAGTCCCACCAAGCAGCACAGCAAACATCAGCAGCTGAATGGCCAGGACCACCACTGCAAATGAAACAGCACATTGGTAAACAACTCTTCCCCACACTTGCTCTCACTCTTTCCTGGGAATGACTGATTTGTAACTTGATGGGATCTGAAGAAATCTCACCAGAAGGGAAAAAAACTAGTTTTGCAAAGTTTAAAACCAATTCCAGCTTTAAAGAAAGGACATAACGGGGCAACTTGGATAATACAATAAAAAATGGACAACTCAGATTTGCCAGTCTCTATTCAGGAAGAATCAGCAACTTTGCAAGACACTGATCCAATGAGCTCTGACCTCACTGGACATGTGTGATCTTGAGTATTAGATCCACCACTAACACACAGTGATGCCACTAGGCAACTTTTTTTAATTAGCCATACATACCCAGAATATAGGAACTCACCAACAGTAAGCCAGAAAAAAATCAGGATAGAGAAGGCCACACTGGGCCAGAGGATTTGGCACTGGAAAGGTTCCTCTGAGACTGGATTTACGAAGTATGCCAAAGTATGTTGGAGTGCCAATACATCTACCATTTAAGTGGCCTGTGAGAGCTGAAGAGTTTGGAGAGACATCCTCCTCTGCATTGCATCTGCCTACTGAACTGCTGAATTTTAAAACAACACCTCCCTCTGCAGCCTCAGCCAGCTCCCTCCCCAGAATACCCCAGTAACTTCACTGAAGCATGCCTCCCTCCTCTGGGTGCCCATAACATTCTCTTGGAATTTACTTGGGGAATTTCTGTCTGATGCTTTTCATCACTTAAGTTCTCACCCCCTTTAATTTGGCAAGTCTATGGCATTATGTGAGGGGACTCCAAAGGCTGAAAAACGAATAAATAAATAAATAAATAATCTGGATCATGCCTTTGCTGCTTGAAAATCAGAATTTTTTCTTCCATGAGAATTACTTTACTTCTTTGCTTGGCTGCTACCTGCAAGCAGTAACCATCAGGAACACCTGCTGGGAAAATTAGCAACTGCGTCTCAAAAACGCAGTGAAAATATTTACTCCTGCAAAGAGGATTTTCTAGAAGTTGGTTATTTAGGCCATGTGCAGCCTGCATGAACAGTCTTCTCTGCCAGGAAATGCAAGAATTTTTCCCTATCAGATTTTCATCTGTTTCTCAGAAATGCCCCAATCAGTACTTAAGAACGAGGTAATTTTTTAATCAAAAGTCTATTTGGTGAGCTGTCTGCCCTCAGGTCCATCTCATTCATCTCTCTGGACATGGGTTTCAGTTTTCTCCTCCAAAGAGGTTAACAGATTGCTGTAATTGGATGGCCCCAAGGAAAGTGGTTTAAGCACCAGAGTAGCTAGAAACAGAACCCAGCTCATGCTCTGAGCAATGAAAGAGTTCCCCCTTCTTAAATATTACTAACAATGTGTTTTAAGTACTTCAGGAAAAAACATGATCTAAGAGTTAATTCACTTGTATACTGCTATGAAAAGGTCTTCCTCGGCATTCAGGTTAAAACTGTCCATATCCCACTTGCAATAAGCAATAGAAAAATATTACTCTGACTAGTGGTTGCATCTTTTAAACATCTGTAGACTGTTACAATTCTGCAGTTAGCTTCCTTCCCCTACTACTGCCACAGAAGCACAGTTCCTCATGTCTTCTGCTTTATGCGCAAACATATCTTCTCAATTATTTTCTAAAATTACTTTCTGAAAATGCACAAGTAAGAAAAGATGTCTTGACTGACCTCTAACCTTGTGAAATCTGTACTGTATTTGTCATCATTAAAAAAACACACCTGGTTCTGCATTCTTCCTGTGTTTTCATTTGCTGTGGGTTTTTTTTAGGATTTTAACAAGGTTAGAAGGTAATTTACCGTAACTACAAAAAGCAGAAAACCAAAACAATTTTCAACTAATCATGCACAGAGAGTTAAAACAGAGTTAAATGTCTGAATGACATGCAAAGTTATGTGAAGCATCAGCTTTTAAAAAGCCTGCAACTTATCAAGTCGCATACTCCACAACAATTAAGACTTATTGAAATTTCAATCTGAATATGCCTCATTCCTTTTAATTCTCAAAAGAGTTGATATATCCACGTAAAATCAGTGAATATTTATTGAGAGTTAGCATAACACTGAATAACCAAACAATGGTAAATATGTGTGCAATCCTCTGTGAAAAAGAAACTATGTGAAAACCCCTAACTACCAAATCAGATTAGACTTTTCAGCATTACGAGATAAACTGAAGCTTTCCCTAACATTTCATTTTAACAAAACGGAATATATAAACTCTGCACTAACAAAAACTCAGTTGTTATCTGTTGATACCACTCATAGATAAAAATGGTCCCTGGGATGGCTCAGCACCACGTAACAGCAACCTACAGTATGTGGTGCATGGGGAGTAAGTCCCACAGTACCCAAAACACTGAATCAAAGATGATACATCTGGACAATACCAGTTAAATCCGTAAATACGGTGACTCACTGGAAGGATAATACGATATAATCTCTTATTGAATCAGAATGTGCAATGATGGATACTCGAAAGAATGATGGATATGCTTCAGTCAGAGGGAGAATTTCTGCTAGACACAGGGATATCAGAGGCAGATCTGAAAAAAAATATTTACAGCCTTCAGATGAAACACAAATATTATATCAAAAGCATTTGCTGTATCACTTAACCCAGGCAAAGATATAAACCCACCTTTAAAAGCAGGTCTTCCAGAAAAATTCAGTTATCCAAAATACATTTCTTCTATTTCCTGATGCCAGAATTTTGAAGCAATGCATTAATCAAAATTGCTTCTAAGAAGTAGATTGATTCTTTCTCCTTTTTGTTTTTAGAGTTGGGAGAAAGTAGTGAGGTGAAAAGGACAACAGACTCATTCATTAAATTACACACACATACATATTCTTTTGCACACAGACTGTCAAGAAAGTAAAAAAATCACCATTGCCCAAGTGTGAATAATAAAATATAGTTATATTGAGAGTTCCTGTTTCAAAGGCACTGGAATTACCTGTCACATTAGAGCACTGTTCTGCGGGTCTGAGGGACAACTTTGAAAGGCATTTATCACTGAACCAATTCACCAAAGCTACTGAACCAATGAGCACAGGAAAACCATTTCAACTGGCAGTTCCTAGGAAACAGCTGGACTGAAAGGAAGAAATAATTGCTCAAAATTTGAAGTGTGTAAAAATGTGGGGACAGGAGACGGCAAGAAAAGTTTAAAAATATTTGAGCAGCTTGGACTGCTATATGAAACACAAAGGGAGAGTTCTCTGGGAGCAGAAGCACCAGTGAAGCATTTGTTCCACATTAGGTCCTGCTCCCAGGGACGTTCCTGATGTTATTTACATGCCCAGGAATTCTTGCAACACACCAAAGGAAGGGTGCTTACCTGGGAAGAATGACTTGATGACAAATGTTATTTCTGCAAAACACATTCTCCTTAAAAGTACTGTCCTTAAATCATACTAGAGATCTAATATATTTACCAGGAACCCTGCTTCCTGAGATTTCCCAAAGCCTTGCTTTATCATTACTTCTCAGTGTTTTTCATCAGGTTCTAAAACAGCCTGGTGGCTTCCAACATAAAAACTAAACAGATCTCCTGAAGCATCAAAAAATATAACCAATAGATAAGACCACTTTATCTGACTTTTAAAAATACTGTTGTTGGAGTTACAAATCCAGGAAACATAAATAAGAACTGGGGCCACTAGATGTTATTAAAAGAAAACTATTTCATATCGTTATATGGTTGCTTTGAAGCTTCTATAACTCTGTCAAAAGGCAGGTGAGATATTTTATGGGTACAAGAAAAATATTTTTTAAGTTCTATGTATTTCAAAACTTGCCTAAACCATATGCATGCTGACCATATGTGAAAATGAGATGGACAACGATCCCCTACGTTATCTATGGTGCAGACTACAGTTCCATAAATGTCATGACTTGACAAACAAGTCACCATCAGTACGCTGGGCTGCGGATTTACAGCTGAGGAGCTGCTCCCACAGGAGCTGTCTGCACGTGCCCTCCAGCCACCCGGTAAATGGCAGGTGACTCCACTGGAGGGGTACAGCACCTTTGCCTCAGGACACAAAGACGAGCTCTGGCAGGTCTCAGCTGGCACACTGGAAGGTGATGTGACCCTGTGACCGTGCATCTCACCCTTGCTCTGAGCCTCAGCACTAAAGAAATGACAGGGAACCTTATAGCATCTGAGGTCTTAAAAACAGCTTCCAGCCGCAAAAGCTGAACTGACCCTGAATTAATTGTAGCCTCTCAACCAGTGCAGCAGAGTGACTCTATGTAGACCATGGGTCAGCAACCTTGCCCAAGCGGCATGTCACACTGTGTGCACTCAAGTCACAGAAACCCAACAGGTAGCAGAAGATGCTCTTTCTCAGAGGAAAACAGGGCTCCTTTAATCTGTCCTCTGTGGAGGAAACAGCTCTTCAAAGACGGCAACTTGGTGGGGAGCAGGTGCCAGAGATGCTACTTTTCTGGGACACCCCTGGGCACAGTACATCTCAGCTGCTCTTCTGCCAAATGCGCCTCAAGTACATGACCCTCTGCAATGCACTGCTGCACTGCCCAAGCCAACAGATGGCTGACAAAACAGGAGGTGCATGGGCCAGGAGAAGGAAAACGCACCCACGTCTCTCTTTGGTATGCATCTCTCTTTGGTATGCATCTCTCTTTGGTATGCATCTCTCTTTGGTGTGTGTCACTCTGCCCTGCTGCCAACCACAGGTGACTTCTGCATAACCTTCTTTGAACTCCCATGCCTGTATCACTGAACAGTAAGCTTTTCTGCTCACAGAGCTTTAGGTGGATCCATTTCCAATAACCTGACTATTATGCATTTACCCCTGAACATGAGTACTTCGGCTGCTTCCAAGGAATGTCCAGGAGATGGAAATACAGCCCCTTCCAAAGGCAAAAGTTGCCATCTGGAGGGTAATGGTGTAGCCAGATGTAGTGTCTGGGTTAGGTGATGGCATGTGTTACGGACCACTACTGCTACTACAGAGCAGATTTCTGTCTGGTCCATGCACCCCAATTTCTTTTCTGTGGGAATAATGGCCAAGGGAATATGAAGAGGAACGATCTTGCCTTCAGGCAGCAGCAGAATGAAGCTGGGAATGAATGATGTGCTAAAACCCAAACCACCTCCCTTCTTCCTTCTGTTTAACTTCTGTCCCAGATTATTTCTCTAAATTCCTGGATTATGAGAAATATTTAGTAAAGTTCCTTCTTCCACTGTATCATGTCACTTGCTATTTTACAGCACTGTAACACATCATGGTTGATCATTTCCCTCCCAGAGCGGAGAGTTCAGGTCTATTTCTGCAGATTTGTATTTCTTATTGTATACAGTTTTCCAGTATTAATTATTTTAAGTAATTTAAGTGCCTTCCCTTCCTAACTGGGTAATGCTACTGAAAACCTATAACCTCTGAGTTTGCAATTCCTCAACTATTTTTGCTATACATCTAATCTAAAATAATAAATTTTGTTTTGTCACCCAGTAGACTAATTTTTCACTTTTTTTTTTTTTCAATATGATTCCAGGCTGCAGAGATTTTGTTACAGTCTTTTAGATGTGGAGTACACAAGTCACTTTTAGATATAGGTATACATAATCTTAACCTAATAAATATTTTGAAAGTTATAGAATAAGAAAAATTGTTTTACAGGCTTCAATTGCACAATGAACTCTCAGACAAAACCATTATTTTTATCATGATTGTGCACCTATATACAATTTCTGCCCAACAAAATCCAACAGAAAAAAGACAGAATTAAGAATTGTTTTTTCCTTTATCTAAATTACACAAGTCCTATATATCATGTCCTCCCTGCTGGGCCCATCTAGGTCATGTTGCCCTTTCATTTAAGAACAGACTCAAGCCTTTGCTGTGAAATAAACAAACAAAAAGTATTTCCCAGAGGAATAATTTTATTCCTCTCTAGGTAAGTCTCCCCCCTCCATCTTTACATTCCTGTATTACTCTTGAAAGACACTGACAGCAGACTGAAGGCACTGTCAGACAAAAATTACTTCTGTAGCGGACAGGAATTCAATCTTGTAACACCTCTTTTTGATCAGATAAAATTTTTGTAGACCCTCTCCTAAAATGGAAAGTATTTTTTTAATCAGATTCATCTTCTGGCAAAACGAGCCTCACAATTTCAAAGGAGGATTGTGAACAAGATGGTTTATTGGAGAGGAGAATGATAGCTACCGGCTTTTGGGCTGTCAGAAAAGAACACAATTAAAAAATTAGCCATCCACTACTGAACAGAAATACTACAGGAGACAGGTATTTGCCATAGTATCTCCTCAGACTAAAACCATAACTACCTTGTTTGATGTTTCGCAAATAAAATGAGAGAAAAGTGAACCAGAAGGGGAAATTGTTTTAGGTGGAAAACAGTGTTTCAGGCTAGATATAACACACTTGTGATGGTAGAACTGAACTAGTCCCATTGCAAGCAAAACACTTCAGTCATGGACAAGTAAAAAAACAGGCCAGGGCTGTCCCAAAATATTCCTGTTCTGTAACAGGTGATCTATCACAATATAATACATTTGAACCTCACAGTTTATACTGTTGCTCTGAGCATGCCTCACTAATGAATAAAAACACTGAAGTTGATATATCAGCTGGGGTTTTTTTCCTTAAGGAGGGAAAAATCCTACTGAACAATAAAAGAAACCTTAAATAAAAGAAAAATTCAGGAAAATTACTGAAAGAGCATCTCCCTCAGCAACACTGAAAAATAAGAGCAACAAAATATGACAGGGTATGTAAACTTTTAATTTCTTTTTTTATACATACCTGTTTTACCAAGCACACTTCCAGGTTAAATAAAACAGTGCTATTGGAAAAAAAATTTACATTTGAAATATCTTCTTTTCACTTTAAAACACTGTGACATGACAGTCAAGTTTTACGAGATGATAAAACACCTCTGTTATTGAGCAGAACTACTCGTCAGAGCACTTCTGCAACTTCATCTTTGTGTCCAACAATGCACGCAATGTGGAGTCTGACAATATCTATTTGACTATCTCTTACTGTTTAAAGGGTTTAATAGTATTTTGTGTAGATACTACATTGCATACAAATTCTTTGTAATTTATTTTGGTGGTGATGTATATAGAGTTTCATGCTAGCCACAGCAAACACAATTTTTTTTTAAGGAAAACTACAATTGCTTATTCTTGAAACCTGCATTTTACACCTTTTGAGCATAAGCAGATAACTTTTCAGTGTCACTATCACTGAAATTTCCTGCTATTTTTATTTTCTACTGACAGAATACTCAAAGCTGACAAATGTAGAACAGACATAGTTATTAAACGCTTCAATTTATAGCAAATAGTGACAGTTTGCTTTTGCTGCTCATAAACCAAAAATCTAGGAGGTGTAAATAGAGGAAAGATGGCAACAAAACACTTAGATAGATTTTTAAATAATTCTACAAGCAATAATGATAGAGAGCAACATATCTGCTTTCATTGTGCATATACAACATCATCAGGTTTATGGATCTTGAAATAGCCCTTTTAAATTTGGCTTATATATTAAAAAATCAGGTACCATATGTGTAAGTGAACAAGAAGACCAAAAAGATAAAATGAACAGTATATTTAAGCACACCTTTGTGAACTGCTGGGTTTTGCTGTGAATATTGCTGCTCTTCTTTACTAAAGTTGTGCTTATATTTGATGAAGTGGTGTCTGTCACCTCTCCAGCTTCAGTCCCTAAAATGGTTATTCCTTCTGCCTCACTCCCCTCTCTTCTGCCACCATAAAACATGGGTAACAATTACTGCTGAAGCTTTTCAACACCCAAAAAGTTTGTATCTATCTTTCAATAAACATATCAAATACTTTCAGCACACAGGTCTCTGAATCTGATTAATTTTAAGACCTTTTGTACAACACCAAGATAGTTGTCTGAGACGCTGTGGATCCATACGTTCCTGGTATTAATCATGGAAATGCTGGCTGCAAGTCTTGTAAATTAATAATATTAAAAGGGAGAGTATGAAGGATAAGGAAGGAAATTATAGCTGCCACTTCATGGTAAAGACTGTGTTGCAGACAGCTGAAATACTTGGTATTTATGACATCTGGCATCACTGCACTTCCCAGTTCCCACACTCTGCCTACCCTCTGCACCTGTAGGAAGGCTGAGGGAGCTGCAATGTGTCGGACCTCGCCTCACAAAGGACCTAAACAGGTCTGTGGATGGGCAGCTTCCCCTGCGTGATGGAGCTTAAGGTGTTTCAACTCCCCCACTAGAAGGAGTACTGGCACAAGAAACGGTGATTTACTGAGTGGCAGAAATTAAAAATAAAATCATCTTTCCCTGAGATCATAAATGAACATGTTGAGTAACTATTCTGTGACTCCAGTGTCCTATGCTCCTGACCTGGCTACTGTGCAGTCAAACAAGCCTGACAGTACATTTAACTCCTTAAGAGATTTCCCCTTATTTTTTACTCCTGTTCCACTGAGAATTTTTTTCCCCACATATTCCACTCTAACTAACAAAATACCTCTCTGTTCTTGAAAACCTGCATTAGTAAGTTTGCATTTTGCACAGTTGACACTAAGGACTTTTGCATATTTTTTCCTGTCACTGCACTGTGAAAACTCCCATCACAAGCAAAGCACAGCACACACTACTTGGCTCTCCAATAAGTTAAGAATTTCCGATAAAATTAATTGTCAGTACATCAATCTTGCAGGAAAGTATTTTTTACTTTTGTTATAATATGCACAGTAATTGCCTCAGTAAGAGCAACAATCCTACAGTTATATGCTTGATGTATCAATTTTGGTTTTCATTCTCTCCTTTTCCTAGTGGTCATCTCTGGGAAAAAAAAGTAATGCCGAATAACAAAACACTGAACTTCTATTAATTTCATCTTTTAACACTGAAATTTCCAAAGATGATTACATAAGGCAATTTTTCAGGCTTAACTGCTGCTTCCAAAAAAATCTCCAGAGCAAAAATCTTTTGAAAGCCAAATGTGACAACAGCAGAAGACAACCTCATAAGGTAGGCAAAGTATGCTGTGGCACATTTCTGTACTGCAAAATTGCTATTTTTGCTAACTAAGAAAATCGGAAGTTTTATGCTCACATTCTTTCCTGACAAAGTTGTGCTTTCAGCTATATAAGGATATTTTAAAAGTTCTTAACTTTTATTTTTATTTAATTTTATTATTTTTAACTTTATTTAACTTTTTATTTACTTTTAAAGTAAACAAACTTCTTTCCCTCCTCTATGCTAAAGAGTCTTCAGGGTTGGGACAGAAAATTATTTTAAAAAAATTAGAAAACCTACTTGTAGTGTCTTATGTGTGGTTCACACGTCCCTCTAGCAAAACATATGCTATAAAGTGACATGATGGGTGAAATAAGAGGACTACAACTCCATGGCAAAGGTTAAGACAATGGAGGTTACTGCCTTCCAATGAACTCTGCTGAGAAAGCTGAAAGCAAACTGAACCTGCATTCCAGATTTCATGTTTCCTTTAGGAACAGTTGCTGTTAAAGATCTCCAGTGATGAAAGAAGTCAATTTGAGTCTATTTGAGACTTTGAACATTTTTTTTCTTATTCTCACTCAAGATCAGACTTTTTTCCTTTCCTCTTCAAAGACTTGCTTGAAAATATTTCAACATACTTCTTCAGGGAAGACCCCTCAACTTCATCCATCTTTCTTCGTAAATGAACTTTTTTAACCTTTGACTTTGCTTGTTCCTCTGCTCTGAACTTTCTCTGATTGGTTTCCATCTTTTTGCAGATAGATACATACCTCAAAATATGGCTGACAGAACTGGGTACAGCAGGTACATAAAGCACTTCTGCAGCGGTGTGGTGGCATTTGCTGACCCTCTGTGATTCCAGAGCTCATTCTGTAGATCCAGTGCTCAGCAGTAATTCCCTACCATGTACTCCTTCAGTCAGGATTTTACATTCAGCTCTGCTGAACTGCAGGCTATTCATTTCAGGACACAGTACTATTTATATTTGAAATGCTTTTTTATTTTCCAAAATCATCAACGGTGATTTTTTTTATTGTAACTCTGTCTCCTGTCCTGTTATCTTCTCTTCTACTCTGCTAATCACTTTATCATGCTATCATGTGTACAGAAAAAATACTTATCATATTTGCAAGTTCCCAATTTTCCAGAGGAAAACTTCCTATACAAATTAACTGAATGACTAAACGGTCAGTAGGTAAGCAATAGAGCAAGTAGAAGAAAAAGAAAGAATGTCTGATATAAATACTGATATACCTTGTCTCTGTTATTTACAGTCTCATGTATCTTTTAATTTTTTCCCTTTATTCTTAGCTAGCAACTGCTTATATTGCAATCTCAGGACCAAGCAGTAGAAGGGAATGTGCTTTGGCCTTTTGTGCAGTAGAACAAAAACTTCTCCCAAATAAGCAGGAGTAGAGGAAAGACAATCTGACCTGGACTGTAAAATGGGGTTAAAAACAGCATCCAGGAAATCTCTGCTTCAGAGATCTACTGAAACACCTGGCTTTTCCCACAGCACTACTGGCTATTCTAGGAAATCAGCCACTGCCTTTGGCTCAAGAAAAAGGCTGAAAACTTGAAAATGTTCCTAAACATTCACAATCATTATGAAGAGTCATTTTCCAATGCAGATACCTGCATTGTGATCCAGTAAAGTGCAAAAATTAACACCCAGCAGGAGCAGGCCTGGCAGGTGTACGAATCTATAGATATTAAATGAATTATACAACACTTCTATTCATGTGCTCCGTACAACAAGCACAGCAATGACAAAGAAGAGTCAAAGAGGGGTACAAAGCTTTGAATAGAACATAGGTTGGATAATGTAAGGTGTTGGGTGAATTTGTGTGGAGTTAATTTCTCCCGCTGGTTTGCCTTCATACCAGTACACTTCACAACACTCTGAAGATCTGGCCATTCTCCACTGTCCATATAGCAAAGAGCATAATTTTCCTCTGCCTATGTCACTCCTGTTTTATCAAAAATAATTTACCCTTCCTCACTGCATTGTGCTCAAATGTTTATTCCTCTTTAGTGGGTTCTGCCCAACTTCAGCCTAATATGAAAGGACCATGTTTTTTCTCCCCTATCAATCCCATTTCCTCTGCCCTATCAAGGACGCTACCTTTATTGCCCCATTTACCTATTTCCCACATGGTCCTGGTTTCTGCTGGGACACAGTTAGTTTTATTCTTAGTAGGTGGTACTGCATTTAA
Organism: Lycocorax pyrrhopterus obiensis; assembly: GCA_014706295.1. Lineage (NCBI taxonomy): Eukaryota > Metazoa > Chordata > Aves > Passeriformes > Paradisaeidae > Lycocorax > Lycocorax pyrrhopterus. The sequence continues at coordinate 21,029,029 of JACSVZ010000002.1, read as the reverse complement.
CACAAGATTTATGTTGATAAGACACTGATGTTTTAGTTGTTTTTAAGTAGTGCTTACCCCCAGCCAAGGACTTTTCAGTGTCTCATGCTCTGACAGTGAGGAGCTGAACAAAAAGCTGGTGGGGAGCACAGCCAGGACAGCTGACCAGACTGGCCAAAGGGATATTCCACACCACAGAACATCATGCCCAGTGTATAAACTGGGGGAGTCATCTATGAGAGACTGATGACCGCTCAGGGACAGGCTGAGCATTGGTCAGTGGGTGGTGAGCAACTGTATTGTGCACCACTTGTTTCTCTTGGGGTTTTATTCCTCTCTTTTTCTCATAATTATTACTGTTATAATAATTATTATTACAATAATTTATTTTGTTTCAATTATTAAACTGTCCTTATCTCAACCCATGAGTGTTTACATTTTTCCTGAATCTCCTCACAATCCCACCTGAGGGTGGGGAATGGGGAATGAGTGAGGGGCTGCAAAGTTGCCACAAACAGAAACTCCTGATGTGCTTTCACCAACCCATGTATGGACATATCTCTTCTGACATGGCAAGAATTACCCCATTATAACTCAACATTTTCAATAAGGCCCCATTTATATTGTGAAGCATCTAAACAGTTACCAAAAAGAATCATGACATTATAAAGCACTTTGGAAATGTTTATTCCCCTTGACGTTTTGTCTTTCAGACTCCTCAGTTTGCAAATCAGGAACTGTTTTGTATTTTGAATATCGTCCAGGACATTTCGGTAGCATCCAAAATATAATAATCATAACAGCAATAAAAGCAGTAACACATTTCAGATGCTGTCCTTAGAGACTTCATGTTTCACCGGGTTCAGCCAATTAATGGAAAAATCAATGTTGCCAGTAATTGCTTTTGGAGTCAGTTGGTTCAACTCCTTTGAATATGATGGTTATATTTCCACCCACTGGGTAAACAACCATGATGGAAAGCTCATTTGCACGGTTTTTAGAACACACCAGCACAAACTGAAGTGATCTGCATGATTTGCAAGACCTATAACATGATGTTTTTGTCAGTGCATGTGCCAACATTAAAAAAGCTTTCTCTTGCAATTCAGTATGGGAGCAGGGTATTAGGAAAAAAAACCCCTAATAGAACCATGTCTTTTTAGTTTTAACACATTTCGAGCTTCTTCCACCACTTAGTCAACAAAATTAGCAATCAGTAGAAATCCTAAAGTGAGACGGATGGTTTAGTTACTGTCAGTAACATATTTCAGAGGTCTGTAGCAAATAGCAGCATCAAATGAATAAATAATGTTCAAAGCCTAATAGCCAGCTTCCGTAACAGTGTGAAAATATGTAAATGTTACATCGCTCTACTCTTCAAACTGGCTCTCCTTTCATTCCTCAGAGACTCTTCTGTCAGAATAACAAGCTAAAAACAAAATATGAATGACAAGTGCACATACTTAGCTGATTGAGAACACAGAGTCGAACAGTAACCATATTAATCTCGTCTCTCAAAGAGGCTGTGTGAATTCCAGGCAGAAATATTGATTTTGATCTAGTCTACTGCAGTGCAGATTGCTAATTGGAGTTCAAAATCTATGCAGAGTGCTTTCCTCAAAAATGGACACTTTCAGCACTTTTCTTAGTTCAATTAGGACACCTAGAATTTTATACTTAAAACCCACTAACACTGGCAAAAGCCTCAGCTATCTCTCCACATCCTTGACAAACATGTGATTTGTGAACTTCAAGTATATAAATAATCACAGCCTAAAGTTATAAGAAAACTGCAAATGTTATCAGTAACTTTACTCTTGATCTGGATTTTTTCGGTGAAATGACTATGTGATGGGCAGGTGGATGAGGGTGATTCTGCCCCTCTGCTCTGCTCTTGTGAGGCCCGACCTGGACTGCCGCATCCAGCTCTGGGGTCCTCAGCACAGGAAGGACACGGACCTGTTGGAGCGAGTCCAGAGGAGAGCCAACAAAGTGATTAGTGGGCAGGAGCACCAACCCTATGAGAAAAGGCTGAGAGAGCTGCGGTCATTCAACCTGGAGAAGGCTCCAGGGAGACCTTACTGCAGCCTTTCTGTACTCGAAGGTGGCCTATAAGAAAAATGAGGCCAGATCTTTTAGGAGGATCTCTTGCCACAGGGTTAGGAGTGACGGTTTTAAACTAAAAGATGGTAGACTCAGACTAGAGATAAGGAAGGAGTTTTTTACAATGAGGATGGTAAAACACTGGAACAGGTTACCCTGAGAGGTGGTAAATGCCCCATCCCTGGAAACATTAAAATCAGGTTGGACAGGGCTCTGAACAGTACCTCCTACCACCTCTTGGGGGAGGCTGCTGGGCTAAATGAGCCAGAGGTCTGCCACAGAAAGTCTTTTCCTGCGTCCCTAGGATGCCTACTGTCAAACAGGAGCTGACGCAGTCAAACCACAGGTAAGACTAGCCACAAATGAATGATGCTGTAAAGGTTTTATCAGAAAAAACACCAATATTGTTTGTACAAAAAGGTCAAGAATCATTATTTTATATGTAGCTATGAAAAACTCTCAAGCTACTAAATTAAACTGAAACATTTCATTTAGAAGTTTCACTGTGAAAGGTTAGGGGAACAGTTGCCTAAACTCCAATTAGTGCTGTATCCCGTGATTTTCACACACTAATTCACAAAGGCCCATTTTAATTAAAGGAAAAACGCCAGGTCACTTTTGTTGGCATCATTAGGTGGAAAAAACCTCCACGACACCCAACAAACCAACAGCAAAAAAAAAAACCCCAGCAGGTGCAAGCAGCTGTTTACCACTCTCTAATGCTGTAAATAACAATTACATTAAATCAAAGTTCAGGAACAAGGTCCAAAGTTTGAGCTAGTGTTACTCTTTACTGACTCTAAAAGTTTCTGAGATTGTAATAGCATTAAGCATTTCCTCTCAACAGAGTAGGTTCACAGGAAACCAAAGGATATAATAAAATTGATGACAGTATCTCCTCGGCTGCTACCACAGAAGGACTGACCAAGGGTAGTTATTGGCCCAAATTGTCCATTATGTTGGTTAAAAAACAAGACTGAAAAACTTTCAGCCTTCCCTGGTAAAATTGATGTCATGTTGTTCTGAGAGGGAAAAGGGCTGTCTTGCCCTCTGAAGGAGAAAGGAAAGGTTAAGCTTTCCAAGTGGTCCATCTTTTATCCCCAAAACAATTGTGCTGACAGTAAACCACGAGCCTGCCACTACTCGGAGACCCACACATAGAAAGAAGTGTCACTGCTTGCAGAGACCTAACAAAGAAATTAATACCACTGGCTTGCTTTTAGCCTGTAAGTGCAAACCCATCCTGGTCTCAGTAGCTTCCAGCCAGTCTGCTTCTTTTTGTGCTGGATAGCCATTGAGAAACACCTTCTAATTACAAAAGTCCCAGAAAGTCCATCAAATATCTTTTATCTACACCACTTGTGCTGGCAGAACAGATGGGAGAGGCCATTCAGAGAACCACGTGCTTCTCTCAAACTGCCGCCCAACTAAAGGTGTAAAATGTTGGACCGCACACAGAGAAAATCCCTTTGCTAATCGTAGACAAACACTGCTACACAGAGGGTTTCAGGCATGTCAGCCCTCTCAAATCAGTGCATGGTTTGACATTTGCTGCTACTGAGCTCTAAGGTTTCAGAATCCAGTCGCTTCAGGTATTTTTCTTGTCCAGCTTTTGCTATACAAAAACTTCCAGTAACCACCATCTGAACACTGATTTCTGTTATGACATCACTTCAGAGAAGCACACCCGGGCATACAAACCATTAAGACAAGTTGGGAAGAGGCACAGGGTTAAGTTACGAGAGGAGCTTTTGTTCTACCCAAGAGAAAATGAAGTTGAACAGTGAACTTGCACTGTGATCCTATTGCTCTGAACCACTGTATCACACATTGTGTAGAGGAAAAAAGACCTTTCACAGTGTTCTGCTGAAAAGTTAAGAGAAGGCAGCCGCCATCAGTCCCAAACATTTCAGCACAGGAATTAATGAATAAACATCAGTGTGGAAAAATATTTTATTTAGTTTATGTAAGGGTGAGCTCAGACAGGAGGTGGATAAATAAGCTGGCTAAAAAAGAAGTTTCTTGGATTTCTCCTTATGGATACTTACAGTTGGCCAGCAAATTCAGCCAGAAACCTCTACAGAGAGATAAGGTAAACCAGATGTATCGCACCATCTTCCTTTCGGCTTTCCTTATTTCTCACTTTTCCCCATTTTATTTGCAGAATTATGCCTATGTGAAAGATTTTACTCTTGCAACAGTATTTCCTGCATCACTTGTAGTCTAAACAATTTCGATGCTTTGCAAAATCTTTTGATAAACACAAAGATGCTGCACTTCTTTGGGAGCAGGGAATGCACAGCTAGGACTGTGTCTTTTGTTTCAATGTAAAGCAAGTGCTGTACCTCAGGCCTTCTATAGGCAAACCATAGTTATTGGCAGCAGTGGTCACAAAGCTGTTTGTCATGGTTAATTTTTACACTGATCTGTTTGTTTTTTTCTTAAATTGCTTTCTATTTAATTATGAACAGGAATCTTGAGTGATTCCAGCAAGACATGAAATAATAATGCATAAACAGAGACTGTTCCTTTATTCCACATGAAGACATTTATCAAATGCAAAGCGTTCATCAGATGGTTTGCACCCAGTTTTGTAAGATTCTAATCGCCTTTGACAACAAGTGAAAAAAATTCTGGATCATCATGCAAATGGCAGCACAGTAACCCAATTCTAAAGTATTCACCACAAAGCAAAAGATTTCAGCTACAGTATCAGACTCCTCCAGCTTCACACAAGACCCAACCAACTTACAACTATTGTACACTGCCAATGTGGAAATGTTTTAAGCTATATTTTTCTTTCTGAAAGCCAAACCTTTTCTTCTTGCAAATTACATTTAAAAAAAACCCCAAAAAACCAACATGGTTGACAAAGTAAGATACACAGTATGTATCACCTTAGGTTCCCTTCTGCATATTGATACAGGCAGACTTTTTCATTTGAATTCTATTGGAAATAAAGACGTCTGGCCTGTGTACACAAATTAGCCAATGTTTATAGACCAGCCACCAGATAAGGTAACCGTGACTCTAACTGCACATCATGTTGGTAGAAAGCCTCGCCATCCTGCTTCTTTTATTTCAGCAAAAGTCTTGTTGCCCTGACAAACCTGGGGGAGGTGTAAGGCACCACACACTCCATAGGTATATAACTGATTTTTATAACTTTGCTGGGACATCTGTGGGTAAGCCATAAAAATGCATTATAAACATGTCTCACCACCCTATGATATTTTTAAAAGAACCAATTCATAGTTGTAAGCTGGACAATGGATAAGCACATAGAATTTAATTAGATGCGTAGCCCTAATTTTTCAATGTATATCCCTTTTTCACCTAAATAAAACATTTTTTTAAGAAGAGCAGCAAACAATTATATATAGAAGATACTGCTACTAAACTTTTTGAAGGTATTCTTAAATGTAAACTGCAAATATATGTTTTTAAGAGATGCTGATTGGGGTTCTGGAAAATGCCTCATGGATCGTTCTAAAATTCAGAAAAATTTCCAATATAATGTCATGATAAAATGGGTCAGAAAATGTACTGAACCAAGACATAAGAATAGAGCAGTTCATCTACACTGCAACTAGTTATGAATAATTTTAATAAATATGCAAAGACTACATTCTGCCACATAAAACAGCTAGTCAGCTGTAAACCTACAATACATTTTTAGGCTATAGTATGTGTGTATCTAGAATTACATAATTAATGATGATCTTCATGAATATAGTAATTTGGATTCTGCAATATCTACATTTTGCATCAGTTCATCCCATGATTCATTTTGATAATCTCAGTATTTTACCTATGAATATTATTTTTACAAATTTATTTTTAACACAATTTTTTTTTTTTTTAATTTCATGTCAACAGAATTCTGCACTTCAATGCCCATTGTTTTCTAGATCTATCCTTCTCCTGGAAAAGAATGCATTGGAACTGAGTTAATGGATGCATTTACTGAACAATAGGTAATTTCAGCACTAAACCAAATATATACAGGAATGTGGGAGAACATTAATGGACAGATGAGTGTGTAGAGACACATAAACCATGAACATATAAACCTTTTACAAGTCTACCTCTATCCTTCTATCAGAAACACAGGAGGTGTTTCATCTTATCTTAATCCAGACTCCTTCCTTTTCCAATACATATATATACTCTTTAGTGCTCACGTATATATTCCCACACCAAGGTACAAATGTTTAAGTGAAAGCAGCCTTTCTGATTCCCAGCTCCATTGTCTGTGAAACATATGGAGAGAAAGATTTGGTGTGAAATATGTCCTAGTATTATCTAATATCACAAATCAATCCTTTACAGGGAAACAAGAATTGCTAATGTTCACCCTTGATACAAGGGTCTCATTTTCTTACATATAAATGCTAATATCTTCTTCAGTGAGGAAATAATGAAAGCAACTCACACTACTTACTTTGTGAACACAGGTAAACCTGACTTTACCAAATCAAGTTTCAAAGTATCAAAACTAAACATCAAGCTTAATAAAGCAATGAAACTAAGTTTATGAATAACTGTATAGTTTAGTGGATACAGGAGTCGCCAAGCAAAGGGAATAGGGCGTTTCAATTACCATTCTTAACATCATAAGCCACAGAATACCAGGCATTTATATGCTCATAAGCAAATAATACTGAAAAAAAAATAATCAAGTAGTGCAATACTTAAAAAGAAGCAATCATCAGTACAGCCATAACCCAATGGAAATGCAAACACAACACCAATGTGTAAAAGGTCGTTGTTTATCTCTGCAAACTAAAGTGTCAGAATATTTATGATTGCTCAAGTCACTGTCACTATTCTAATAAAATGCATCTATGGGTTTCAGGTTGGTTGACAAGAACTTTTACCTGCAAACTCTCCTCCACAAGACAATGTGGGATGTACAGATTATTGCAACACTTAAACACATATTTGCCACATCCAAAGCTATGAATCTATGCAGTGAATCACTTGGAACTGATACACTATTACCAGCCAGATTTGATCACAGGCACACCTGAATCTCTAGGGCAATCTAGTTGGTAGTATCTCATCATGTGAACAGAACTGTACTTAAGAGGAAAGCAGGAAAAATCAACTTATTTGGAAGAGATTAAAATCTCATTATGGCATGCATCTACAGAATAGTCTCATAACTGAAGCAAAAAGTAAACAAATTAATCAAAATCTAAATTGTGAAATGCCAGACTGAATTTCAAAGAATTTCACCTGCAGAAAGAAACTGTTTTGTTTCAGTTCCTGGAGTGAAACTGCAAATTAAAGTCAACCGACAAACAAAGAAAAAGGAGTCAATATTACTAATTAAAAAAAAAACAACCAAAATGGTTCAGTGAAGAAATCAGTAGACAATATAGCATGATTTGACATACCAGTGTGTAAAACTGTTTTTGAAATCCCTCTCCTAGTTACAGCAGAAGTATCACACCAGAGGCCACCTGAGACACATCCCATCAGGTACAGCAAGTATCCAAATACACTGAACAGAATTCACCCTCAATAACTTTCAACAAAAATGCGAGGTACAAGAGACAACCTCATGAAAACAAAAACATCATCTGTCCCTCAAGTTCTCCATATTAGTAAAGAGAGCAGCTCTTGACTCTTTCCATCAGTGGTAAGACCTGTGGAAGGGGCTGTGGGATCTTGGACCTAAACTGTGCTTGACCTCTGTGTGCTGAAGAGTAGATAGATTTTTAAGCCTTTGTCCTGTCTATGACACTCAAGAAAATCCCGGTGAAGTTACGGAAAACAAAGGCCCAGCTTGGTAGATTTCACACTGGGAATGAAGTGAAGTGAGTTCCCAGTGAAGGGAACAAACAGAACCGTGTGCTCCAATGTTGGTTTGCCATTGACTGGCTGATTTCTTACCAGCGACCTGAACTGCCAATTTTCCACTGCAAAATCCACGTACACCTTTGTCGACTGGAATGGTTTTTGGGAGCTTACGGCCCTAAGCTGAAGACAGCTTGTTTTGAGATCTTTGAAAAGTTACTAAAGCTACACATGAGATCTGTGACAGACATGAAACTGGGATTCTACCTTACACCTTGTCAGCTTCCAGATACCTCTCCAATTTATAGAAGGACTTGAAACTCAAATGCCCACTTTACTATTCATCCCGCATATGCTTCCACATTTACTCTGGGAGTACTCTGAAATATATATGTATTTCAAGAAATCCTCCTTAGTCACTGTCCAAATCTCAGCCTTTAATCCACAGAACTTAACAGTTCTTTTAACTGTAGTTTTATATATTCTACCACAAAGCTGTCCTAAACATGGACCAGACCAAACCCCAGTCTGCCTTAAAATCAAGACCAGAGATTAGTCCATTCTATTCTGAATGCAAATACTACTGAGCAGCAGCCATGTAAGAAGTACACAGAGAGATGGTTAGTTATTTTGATATGTTAACAACAAATACCACAGCTTAGAAATTCCATGTCTCATTATAGATTTGTCCCAAGAACAAAAAGAAGATAAAAATCTACTCTTCAAAAAAGATTCACACAGATGAAACTGTAGGCAGGCTAGTAAAGAAAGTTAAAGAAAATGTGCAGCTGCAGTCAATGTTAGCATTGACTACTGGATGTTATGTTTTAAAACCACCAAACCTTTAAAGCTGTATCAAGAAGAGAAATAAGAGAGCTGTGTCTAGTCCCTTACGCCTTACGTACACACCGAAGTGAACAACCCACAGCAACCATTTTCAGCCATAAATCATGTGAACTGGAATCAGACCAGGGAGATAAACATTAAAGGCTACAAGACAACAGCATTTCTGTAAGCTGCTCATCCCACAGGCAGCCCTATTTTCAGTCATACTTAGGACCACAAACACAGAAAAACACAATGCTGAAGTTAAATACGTTTCTCCTGGAAAAGCATGCATCGAGTGGAACAGGGAACAGTAGGGTTTCTTTTACATTGTTCACAGTTCTGCATCACTTGGTAGCCATCCAGAAACATCCTTTCTGGTTATTAACACAGAATAAATTCAATCTCCCTTCGGTTATTTTTCTATTAGACAAAACATATGAAAGCTACCTACAAGAATTCCATTAATGAGACTTGTATATTTTCAGCATCACCAGATTCAGGTGAAACACAGGCTGTCAGGACTTTCTCCCTCCCCCTATTTTCTGAACACCAGACAAATCCAGACTTCTGATTAGTTTACTGATGCTGGGGTGGGAGGGGTGTTAAGTTTTTAGTGCTTGAAAGCACTTGTTTTCTCTTCATAGGAGGTTTGCTTCATTTGGTGCATGAAGCAGACCCAGGTTCTTTTCCTCATGCCTTTGGACACATGGCTGAGGGGCAGATGTAACCAGCCCCTGGAACTTAAACCTGGTTCAGCTGGGCCACTTCTGCTGTGGCTGCACTGCTGCCCTCTGGGCTAGTGCTGGCTGTCAGGCACTGAGTTCAAGGAGGTAATTCAGACTGAAACTGCCAAAGTAAGTTTCCAGCTGCATCAGCCCCTGAACGTCCTTGCTCCACAGTCACACGAGAGACAGCACCAGCTGGGGCACACAGCAGGCTGGCATCAGCAACAGTGGTGGCCAAGGGCCCAGCCTTCCCCTCTGGGCCTCAAGAAGAGCATGGCGTAGTTATTTGGTGAACAGTCTTGGTCTCTGAGGTGCTCAGCTGACTATAGGGATGCCCTAAAGCGACTCTTTGATCTCATGACTGCTTGACTTGCCTACATTTGAGTAATGACATGAACCAGGGCTCCATAAACCAATTCAATTTTCTGGTTTTATCATTCCCCAAACACTCTGAGGACACTGTCCTCCTCTGAGGACAAGGCTACCAGCTTGCATGTGGATTTTCCACCTGTTCATGCCAGGGAACCAACAGCAGTTATCAAAGGAAGGTGAAGCCACCAGCCATGCTCCCTGTGCTGTCACAAGTATGCTCCTACCACACTGCTGTGGCTACATCCCCTTGCAGCCAAACTGGCCAGGGAAGCCCACTGCATGTGCACCGACTGGGGAGGAAACTCGACCAGAGAAAAGTTAAGAGAGTTTCAGTCAGATGAGCATTTTGCTTTAACAAAAAGATAGGTCTGAGAAGTACTCAGCTCTGACTTGGTTACAAGAATAGCCACAAGAAACATGACCAAGAAACTCATCTTAAAATACCAAACCAGAGTCATGTAAGATTACTGTATCCAGTCAGACACTAGAGGTTTAACTGGAATAAGTACCAGAGGTCTGTATGCAACTGGACCAGAGACTGAAGTGTGTTTGTGTCACTCCAGTACTACTTCCAATGTACTTCCATCCTACCCTATTCCTGAAGTGTAAATGATCTACTGCAACTAACTATAAAAGTTTCAAATTTCAATTAAAGTTCTATGTTACATTTTACATAGATGTTTCATGCCTTACCAGAATGGTGCTAACACTGAAATATACATACCTACATACATATATAGATATGTATACATGTAAGTATGCATATATAAAAAAAAAATGAAGAAAAATCCTGCACTAAAGGCAGCAACTGTGTCATGGTCATGAGTATTTTAATGAAAATACAAGCAGAACCTCTGACCCTAGCAGTAAATGCAATACACAAGTGTCAAAAGCATGTAGCTATGAATGATCTTTTACATGCCACTTTGTTCACCCTATTAAGATGCGAGCTGTTTCTTTGATTTATCTGATAATAAATTTTTTATGACTAGTGAGTCTCATAAAAATTGCTCTGGTGCTGACTACTTTGATTAATAAGACCAAAGAATCGAAACTGTCAGAAATTCATGGGCAAGAGTAAATTACTGCCAAACATATACTAGATATTCCATAAAATATAGACTAAAAAAGGTTGATTTGGTAATTTTATCTTGCATCAATTGGCTTGATATAATTTATATTTGGGATCATCACTGTCATTCCTTGCATACCTTTTCTTTTTTTAAAGTCAACAATAGTGTAAATCTGAATTTTGGAGAAATGAACAGGAGACAGAACATCCTAATACCCAAAACTCACATTTGGAATTTAGCTTGGAAATTATATTCCGTTTAAAGGTGACTAAAACCCATGTTTTAAGAGCTGCAGCTTTTTTAAGCAAAATCCGTTTTACATTAAGAATCAAAACTGACACACATATATCCATGCCTAAATCCTGTTCTTCTAAAACTGTGATCTTACTTCATTGGGGTCTTTGTATGTAGCAGGTTCTTGCAACGCATCTTTGAAGAGTTCTGGATCCCGCTCTCTTACCTTGGATAACTCTCAAAACATTTAATATGCAGAAAGTACCACAAAATTAGATGCTGAAGCAAGTCAGAGGTAGAGATCTGGGTACACACGTGAATACAGATCAAGCATATCCTTTTCCTACCAAGAGGAACCATACTTAGAGCACTGGGTACAGGATTTGCTGCATTTACTTCTGCATAGATTTACCATCCTGTGACAGCACTTTGGTGCAAGATGTATCTTTGTAGGATTGAAAACCTACTTGATCAAAAATTTCTACAGATAACGAAAAGGATTTAGGGAATCACTGCTCCAAATTCAGTGAAACAAATGCTGCTGTTTACATTCAAAACTGGAGACAGCTTCTTAAAACATGTGGCAAAACTATGAAGAGGACTAATATTCCTGCATTTATTATTATTGCTTTTGTGAAGCTGGAGCAAGTGAAATGGTCAGTATACTATATAATTCTATTTACTGTTTATGCTCCTGCACACTTCACTTTAGACTACAATATCTTTTTCCAATCAAGTATAATAAAGAAGAAAAATTACAGGGTAGTTTTTCCTGGCATATTTGGTACTGATTTTCAGTATATCAGATTTTTAGGATTCAATAATTAAAGTGCATGGGTACAGAATAGAAAAAAAAAAAAAGCCATTGCAAAGCTGTAGTCAAAAGGTGTTGTCTACACAGGACCTAAATTCGACTATCCCCAGCTTTAACAGTAGGGCATTTCTTGTTTGGTCAGACGAAAGCATTGAAATGCAGGACTGAGAAATCCTGTGTCATATATAGAGAAAGTTCTTGCTTTTCAGCTTATACTTTTCAAGAAAAAGTTAATTTTAACGAGAAGAATTTAAAGTGAAATCTGATCAACCATTTTCAACACTGTGTTTTAGGTGTAAGGGGCTGTAAAAGTGCATATAAATGGGATGACAGTAATACCTGCTAAAATAAAATCATGGCTTTTAACAAGTTTATCAGAGCTTGCATTACAAGTGGCTCCAGCAAATTACTCCAGAATAATTCCAACCTCAGCCTTCCACTGGATAAAGAGTTGATAAAGGCAATAATAAAATTAGGGACATGTCTCCATCTAGCTGATAGCCTTCACTAGAAGGATAAAGAAATCGCTAAAGATCACACAAAACACTGAAATAATGTGAAACTGAAAGAAGAAGCTGGAGTTCAATAAAAAACAGCATGCAATAAAACAGATATGGCTGCATAGAGAATAGAAATTGCAGACAGATCTGCTTGATTATAAAAGCGCCACTTTTTAATTTATCTCTCAAATAAAACCAGCAAATGTGTGCAGTAACTCTTCTTGTTTGCTTATAAAGAACCAATCTGAAGAAGAAAACAAGAAAGCACATCAACTGAATTTTGAAGATTACAAAGGGTTAAGAGACTTACCACTACTTACTGTTAGCTGCACCACTTTACCAGAAACCCCTTATTATGTGGAAAAACAGTGTTTTCCACATTAGTCCTCAACTAGTATTGTTCTGTCTGCCATTTTCAATCTATTCTTCTTCCTCTTGCCGTCTTGAGGATTTTCTTCAAAATGCTCTATTCTTTTTGTTAGCTATTGTTGATGCCTTTTCCTGGTCTTAAAATCAAGACTCAAACACAGTTAGAAGGGAAAAAGGGGTTTTACCTCAGTATTTATTTTAAGGATCCTTAGGTGCACCACATCCAGGTGTTATGCACCCCAATGCACACCGCAATGCATCCCCCCAACAGATCAAGTATAACATTATAAGTCTTACTAATTAGCATATGTATCAAAGATTCCCCAATGAGAGGCTCGAGTGAGCCCCCCTCCCCAAGGAACCTTCCCCTGGATGGTTTTATCTTAGTTTACAAAATGTGTTCTGGAGAGGACCTTGGTGTCTGGGGCTTTCGGATCCTTAATTATGAAGCTTCTAAAATGTTTAGTCTCCTAGCTTGACAAGTCTAAGAATGTAGACTAAAATCCACTAAGAATACAGAAGTTATAAAAAGGTATAAAAGGGGTATAAAAGAAAAGGCAAAAAATCATCATGGCATCATTGTAAAGTCCAAATTCTGTTCCCTGCAATACTCTCCTCTCCAACAGACAAAAAAACCCCACCCAAAAAAAATTAGGTGAGTTACCTTCAGAGAATATCAACTGAATTTCTGAATTGCATGTATTTTGGACACACTGCCTTTGGTTAGCAAAAACATCCCCTAGAAATGCTGAGAAAACCCCTTGAATCCATTGGAGATGACAGACCCACCATGCCCACAGCAGTGAGAGCAGCAGAACACACTATTGGATAGAAAGCCCTACAACTGCAGCAGTTCTGGTAGAGCCTAAAATCAGGCAATAGATCATCACCTTTGGATACTACAGTGTCCTAAAATCCATCATGGATCATACAATTACCTTAATACTGAGATGTTGCTCTAAAACATATTTTCCCAGAAAGTATCCTGAGGCAATCAGAGGACAATAAGAGAAAAATGAATGTAACTTTCCCTAGCAGCTTGCCTTAGTACGTTGTACCCTTCTTTCCTTTCCTTATCTGCTTGACTTCTGCTCTCAAATAATAGAAGTGTCTGCATTTAAACATATTTTTAACAACCCTTTAAAACTACTGACACCAGAATGAAATCAGCATCAGCCCCAGATTAGTGAGTATGGGAATAAGAACTTACTACTTACCACATCAGCGGGGGCTGATGCTGAATTCAGCTGCACCTTTCACATGTAACACTGAACTGTGAGCTGACAGTGCACTTCGGATATATTATGTCTCTTAAAATGTTTTTCAGTGCTGATTGCCTTCTGGAAAGATGTATTCACTTGTTTTTATCTCCTCCTGTAATCCTAACCACACCATGTGGTACATCTTGCACATCTTATTCACAGATATGTAATTCTTTGAGCTGGTTTAAAATACACTGTGTACAGGCACAGTTCATTAAATGATCCAGGACAGCCCATACCTTCACTGTTATCTTTCACCAATTTCCAGGTCGTCAAAAATAACTGTGTACTTGCTTCCAAATACCTGAGGAGAACATGTAATGACTCCAGGTCAGATCTCTGTGGAGCTCACAAGAAACATTCTCTTTGGAAATTGTCTCCCAAGACCTATCAGAGAGTTGTTAATTCTTCTTAGTGTTTTATTGAAATTATGCAGTGCTCATTTTCTAATGACAATGTTGTGTACAAGCTAAGAATTTTGTGCTTTGTGTAAGCACAAAATTCTATAGCTAAAGAGTTGCCTCGACCAACCGAATTTATAATATTTGTAAGATTTAATATTTCTTTAGGAAAAAGTTCTCAAAATCATAGTCATGCTTTAAAGTGTATGAATTACATTCATATTACAATCACATTCTTTGTATCATCACTAGAAGAATTTCATGTCTCTTTTTCACTATTTAACTCAGAATTCATTTCAGAGTAAACTAGCTCATAATAATCCAATTTGGTCTATTCACCTTTCTTGATGCTGGAACGATACCAGCACTTCTGTCAACTTTTGGGTCTTTCACTGACACAACAATTTAATTAAGACTGAGCTTTGGTGAGTCCAGACTCTGTCAGTCAAGTCTTCTAAACCTTATGGGTGCATGCCCAGAGGCCTGGATGTTTAAAACCATTTCTCAGAACAAAATGTTGGTCAGGCTTCTACTTGAGGAACTGAGAAATAACTTATCTTCCCTAAATTATCATCCAGCTTGCACTGAACAGAAGCATAACAGAACATGACTTTCCATCCCTCGTCATTATTAATAATCTATCATAGTTTAGAAAAGGGCCCATTTAGTTTCTAAGGTTTATCATAATCAGATAGTTACAAGCAGTCTCTCCAGGGGCTAAGAGCCTAACAAGATAGATCCCACTTTGGACTGGCCCTCTTTCCTACCGCAGAAACGTTTTTCAATCTCCTCTGTAATTTTTCCTGCCCAAGGTGCCACTTGCCTGCAGCTGCACATCTCACTCTTTGCTTGCCTGCTTAGACCTCAACCTGTTGTCTAGGCCAGGTCCTTGATCCTGTTGCTTACCAGTTTCTCTGGCACACTCTACCTGTTACTCATTTTGGATTTTACCATAGTTACCATTGATTTTTAACTCAGCAACTGATCTTGCCTTGCCCTATCGTTTGATGCAACTTTGTGTTGTTTCCCTACTCAAGTCCACCGTTACCCTAGCTTTGGTTTCATCAAGTCCTCAGCTTCTGCATTTAACTCACTTCATTCCAATTTCACTTCTAACATAGGTCCAGACATCTGCCCCAGTGACATAAACCCTGGGTTATTATCCTTGACATGGTAAATGGATTACTGCATAATATTCTAAACTTTTATATAAAGTTCATATCAAAGGGAATGGCAGTATCAGTAGTTACACCAATATTTATATGTGCAGTATCTATATCTGTCAGATACATCAGTGATAGCTTTGGTTTTATTACATACCCATCTTAGCAATATATAAACAAAAATATACAGACATAGTGTTTTTATCGTTTATCTTTTGACATGGGTTCCAGTTAGCTCTTCTTTAGGGAAGAGTTACAGATTTGCATGTAAATGTTGTCTAAAGATGTCAGGACTCTGAGTCATCTATTTTCTCTGTTGGAAATAATGTACTAATATATTTATCAATTTTTAAAATACAGCCAATAAATACAACATTTGGTTGGAATACAAATCAGCATTTTCATATAAAATATACAGTACCATGTCTTCAATACAACAGAACCAAACGTAAATGACATTTTTATGTTTCCCCACATCAGCCTGATAAAAGATTTTTATTGGTAAATTTAAATTTTTTTACTGGTACGTGATCAAAATGTGTGAATCAGGACTATTAACACTTGTTTACTTCTCAGCTTTGATGGATCTTGCTTCCTGCCATCATTTGAGAGAAGCTTAATTTGTCATGAGTTCATCTTCACAGGAGATGTGGCATCTCAGAGACTCCCACCTAAGGTAGATCACCGAGGTTATCTTTTTTCCAATACCTTTACCCAGTCTTTGAAACCATACCAAAATAAATGAGGTCACAGCTACCACTGGCACACATGGTACATCCATGTGAGGGGTCAAACGGTAAAGATGCCAGGCTAAAAAGACACTGAAATATTTAAGTGAGCTCCAGCAATGGACTGTTGGACACACAACACCATCTTATTTCTTGTACAGACCCAGGACAACCACACAATGCAAATGACAAAGGAAAAGAAGTACTCACTAATGGTGCATGCTATGAGCGTAGGAACATGAGCAATCCCTCAAGGAACAGTGACAATACTGGTTCTAGAAGTATTTGCAGAGCTGCATCTAAGAGAAAACTAATGCATGAAGCCTTCTATTCCATTGTCCTGGTTTTGTCTGGGGTAGAGTTCATTTTCTCCCTAGTACCTGGTACAGTGCAGTGTTTTGGATTCAGGATGAGAATAATGTTGATAACACACTGATGTTTTGGTTGTTGCTGAGCAGTGCTTGCGCTGAGCCAAGGACTTTTCAGTGTCTCGTGCTCTGAAAGTGAGGAGCTGCATAAGAAGCTGGAGAAGGGGGGGAACACAGCTGGGACAGCTGACCAGACTGGCCAAAGGGATATTCCACACCACACAACATCATGCCCAGTGTATAAATTGAGACAGATAAAGAGGGACAGATTGCTGCTCAGGGATGGGCTCAGCCTTGGTCAGTGGGTAGTGAGCAATTGTATTGTGCAACACCTGTTGGGGTTTTTTTCTTCTCTTTTTTTATTACTATTATTATTATAATATTTTAATATCAGTATTATTATTATATTTACTTAGTTTCAATTATTAAATTGCTCTTAAGCTTTTTCCTCCTCTCCATCCCTTGGGGGGTAGGGGAAGGAGTGAACAGCTGTGTGCTTCTAAATTGCTGTCTGGAGTTAAATCACTATATTCACAAACTACCAAAGAATACTACAGACAAAAGCAAAGAAAAATAAAGAAGGTAAATGGCATTTATTATGGCCTGTCTTTCTTAACAAGGCTGGGTAGACTCACACTATTCAAGTTCTTTAAATCTTCACTGACCTCTGTGGATCATACAAACAGCTGAGGTGCCTGACTGAGCTCCGCTGAATCGGATCTATACATGTTTCAAGCAACTGGCCTGTGTTCCTCTATATGATCTTTATTTGCCACAGGGAGTACAGAATACCAACCATTTGAAATTACTCCTGTAATCAACTGCGCCCAGTTCTTTTTGGTATCATCACAAGATTAGATAATGACTGGATAATTTAATTTTACTTTAGAGATAGCCAAAGAAAAGCTTTCTCTCTATGTATCACTACAGTCTAAGTGCAAAAAGAAATGTTAGGAAGATTTTCATAACCCTACAGGATTTTTTCCTAATGAATATATAATTTATATAATATCAATTCTTAGCTTGTGAAAATTTTTCAGTAATTATAAACTACTGCACAAAACTTCCATGTTTATTTAAACAGGTTATTAAATGCAGGAATATGCATAATTATTCTTCTTCATATTAACAGAAAACAGAGCTTTGCCTCCTTTAGTTTAATGCCAGTAGCACTGTGCAGTTATCTTAATATATATGGGAGTGGCATCTGAATTTTTCACTCAAAAACCAGGAGATGTGAATGCAAGGTCTGCCTACATCACAGACACGCCATCCTCTGCCACAAGTAATCACATCATGTCCTCCTGCCCAACTGATCAGTGCACACTGAAACCAGACTCTGGCCTTCATTTCTTCTGTTGCAAGACTGTTTCTATCAGAAAGTTATTTATTACTTGGCTCCCTTAATAATTAGAGACCTTCCTTCAAATATACACCTGGCCATCTTAGTTGTATTTGTTCCTATGTACACCATTTTTTTTTTATGTCTTAAATGAAGTTTTTTCCTCCCCTCTCCCTTCCAATGACAGCCATGACCTCTGTTATCAGACTCTACTTTGCTAAATAAATCAAATACCTTTTAAATTTCCTCTTCTTTCTTCATTCATTTCACTATCCTATTTCCACACTTCGCCTGTTCCTGCCTGAATTCATCTTTCATGAACACAATGACCACAACTGTGAAATATTTCCTTTTCTGTACTGGAAAATTTCCACTCTTTCAGCCAAGCTCTGGGGACTATGCCTATCTTTCTCTTCCCCTCACTCCAGCGTATCACACCGGTGGCTTGCCTGTAACTAATACACCCAAGCCTTCCTCTTTGTTTGCTAATTCTTACTGTGTGGTATGCTGATTCTTTTCTATGCTCCTAGCTTTGTACCATCAGCAAACATAATTTAAATATTCCTGCTTTTTGTGCTAACATAAAATGGGACTCTAGCAGGTCCTAGACCTGCTAGACAGGTGCTGCACAAGTAACACCACTTCAGAACTATGTCTCCTCATATCAGCTCAGCCTGCTGATGCCCCCATATCAACTGCTGGGAATTCTCACTTTCCCAGCATGCTTCCCAAGAACCAACACCTGGATTTTTCACTTGTTTGGCCTCTTTTCCACTCCTTGGTAGGTGGTTTTACTGATTATCATCTTTACATCTCAGACAGCACCAACCACCATGCAGCTGAACTTAAACAGGGTTAACAACCGTGGAATAAGATCATGAGTTATTTCAAGATACTATTTGTATTCTACTGCAGTACTCTGAGTATCCTGCCAGTCTCCTTGAGTTGTTAAAAATAAATGCTGAAATACTCTTCATTAATATAACCCAGGAGAGGAATCTGTTCCTTCACTACCTATGTCTGTTGCCCTGGAAGCAGCTGCTGCATAGTAGTGGGGTTCAGTACAACAACTCACTCCCAAGAAGCTGGGGAGATTGTCTCTACACTGTGGATTTTTCCACACTGTCACTGCCGATGAAATGGGGTTTTCAATTACAATGCTTAGCACAGAGCAGCCTGCCCAGGGAAACCTATGTTCCAATGCTGCCAAGCGATACATGCTCAGCACTGCATTTGTCAAACCATTTCCTCCGCTAAGAGTTCATGTGTCAGTCTTGAAAATGGCTTGCTCTTCTACTACCTTTCCTGATGGAAATGTGAAAAGTGCAACTTCCCTCCTTTCATGAAACATCTTGTCGAGCCTCTTGACTCCAAATTGACTGCCTCGTGGGAAAAATCTGCTTTCTAGAGACTTAAAAGTGGTGTGACTGTTCTATTGTAGTTCTGCCTTACTGGGATATGGAGGTCAAACAGGGAAACAACAACCATTAGATAATGTGTTAAAAGGCGATTGCTGGGTTTAAGGGCAGCTTAAAAATGCACTCAGGACCCAGCAATTTCTTTTGTTTTAGATGGGATTACACTACCAGGTGTTGATGTTTGCAATAGACTCTGCTGTGATAAAATCAAAATCACTGTTCTTTCTGTTACAGAAACAAACATGCAAAGAACAAGTTCCACATGAAGATGAATCAAGAGCACATGAATAATTCCAGAAATGTACCCAAAGAGCAGCTTTCTGGACTAACTTTGCTGTAAATGCCAGCAACCAAACCCACCCACTGGTACCAATTGCACATCTCAGCTTTATCGCATCTTATTCAAATAACTAATTATCTTACAGAAATCCTAAGGAACATCATAGAATTTTGTTCTTCATAGGAGGTTAATTCATTGTTTTCTTTCAAACATTTATGTCTGTCTGCACTTATCTAAGTACATTGTGACCACTAAATCACACAATACATCATCTCTTTGTCAGTATCCTAGACAGAGAAGATCCTCTGAGAATATGCTTACAACATAAAGGTCACTCTGAAAGTTGACTAAAGGCATGAATAAAAAATAAAACATTTAGTTAAGCCCTTTGAGGAGACAAGGTTGCCATTATCCTTCACTGTTTAGGCAAGTTATTCAACTGCTTTTCAACGCTATCATGACATCACACAGAGAGTTTAATGGCAGCTCCTCAGTATATATAGAATCAAAGCCAAAATTCAGCTTACTAAAGTTTCAGGAAGTTACAAAGCAGTGAGAGATTAAGAATCATTACATACTTGGCAAACTGACCTATTTCCAAACGATGCTGTCACAGGATAATATGTGCAGTGGGCGTATTTTAGCCAACAAAAGCTAGCAAAGTGCCAAGAGCTGCTGAATTTCCTGTTAAGAATTAAGAGCCCCTCCACACACATTTTCCACCACAATATATGGCCCATCTTTTTGTCAGCACAAGTCTTCCTTGAAAAATTAGGGTTGAAAAAAATCACTGGGTACCATTTCTCATGAAAGGTAAGGAAATTAAAGGAAATGAAAGAAGCTGCAAAGTAAGAAGAGCTGATCTGAGGGTCTTACTGGTTAACATGCTTCTGAAGTAAAGTGCAATTCCAGTTTTATACTTGGTGCGTGAGTACCATGTAAAATGAGCATGGAAATGTAAAAGTATGCAAGACAAATGACATTTTATCTTTAGACATAATCATCCCTCATGGGTGCCATCCCTACTTATCAATTAATCACCAGAGCATGAATATCCCAAGACAAGGCTAAAAATGGGATGTAATTTTTCACTAAATATGCTTGAAACAGCCAGTACATTTCACAAAAGGAAGAAGAGGTTTGTGATCTATTTGGTAGCTGCTTCCCAAGTGCAACGTCACAGAATCTGAATGGAGATCCCTGACATTGACAGCAGCGATGACTTGTGCCAGTCACCAGCAGAAACCTCAAGGTTTATTTACATGACTACAAGTGAGTGCATTGCCAGGACTTATTGAGTTACTGCTTTCTGACTAAGTTAACAGCAACTGAGCAAACATGAAGTTCTCGCCATTGCAAACAAAATAAAATTAGCATTATTAGTATTAGTGTAACCCCCTTAGTGCAAATGTAACTTGGTGAGCCCCTGAAACTTGGCACTTGTGCCTGTATGAGCCTACCCTCACTGTCTTAGCGAGTCTAGACAATGTTAAACTTGTAAACAAAGAAAAGTCAGTATTTCCAATCAGCTAGCAAAAGCAATGGGCAAAGGGAAACAAATCTGTGTCTCTGGAGCTCAAAATTCATCTGCCATACAGATGCATAGTTCTGGTTTATGAGAGTTGACGTCCTCCAGTACCTGAAAGCAAACTTACTGGTCTGATGGCCAGCTGCTGACGTATGTTCTATCTTCTCAGTGTTGCAAGTGCAGTTAGCTAAGCAGCATCCTATCTAATCATTCATTTACTTGTACTGCTTTGCCTCACAGTAAAAGTTAACCTGTCTGGATCTATCAAATGTTGGAAGATTTTTTTTTTGGCAGAATGAGCAATAAAACACACAAAAACTCAAGAACTTGACTTTCCTTATTTAGATACCCACAGGGAAAAATTCTAAATTCACATATCAACCTTGTGATTTGCTTAATAGGAAAAAAGACACACTACCTGTTCAAAGGCTCTGAAAGAAAAAGGCCATTGAAGAAGATGTATAGTCATTAGCAGGGAAAGATCAAAATTCCACCACAAAAAACAGTTTTAATTTCTTCTGAGTGTACACCTGATCTGCTTTTGTGCACAATAATGCTACTAGATCTGTTACCTAGACCATGCCACTGCTTTTGACTTTTAACTCCTAAACCCAAATGCAAACAGAGGAATGTCTAAGGACATGGCACCCCAGTAATTCTCAGATCACATACTTAGAGGAAACTGGAAATAAAAAGGACAGTAATTTTTCAGTAGGAAAATCCATGAACTCTCTTTGTGGCAGGGGAAACAAGTAAAATCAAGACTCAAAAAAAGTTACTACTGGGTTTCTAACAAAATTATACTGATACTTTTAATTTGTGATTTAAATATAAAATTGTCATATGCTGAAAATCTAAAATTGACATCTAATTATTAACATCTCCATGCATTTGGGTTTCATCACTAAACTTTGAACATTACGACACATTAATGTGTCATAATAGCTTCTAAGAACAAAGCAGAAACCATGAATGAGCCACAGAAAGATTACTTGGTTTTGATTTTTTTCCCCTATTAATAACTAGTCTGATTCTGCTTACACTGTTAACTATACAGGTTTCAAATATTTACTGAGGACAAAATCAAAATCGGCGCATTAGCCAACAAGACACTGCTACACCTCAGCAAAGAGCAAGGCAACAAACACAATATGGCTAACTTAGAACAAAGAACAACAGCTGAGGTAACTGATGCATTACAGAACCTTCTTGTCAATTTTGATTACACAAGGAAAGTTGCCAGAGCATTTTAATATACCCAGAGTTACTTTTTTTTTTTTTTAAATAAGAGACACATAATAACAGCTTCTCCCCCATCCCCTTCCCCACAAACTGAATATGGGTCAAATTCTCAAAACTGCACTTCAGACCTTAAAATTTTGCTGTCTTCATGATGCCCAGAGTGGTCCCTGTGAGAACTGCATGAAGATCCCCAACCTACACTGCTCAGCAAACAGAAATATAAAACTGACAACATAAAGCAAAATTACAAGACACAATCAAGAAACTGAGATGCAGCTGCACAATGAACAGTGGGGAAGGGATGGTCCAAGGAGATAGGCAGCTGTTTCCCTACACCATGTCTGTAGTACAGAGTACTACTGCAAGAAGGGTGTTGCAGCCTACTTAAATCTATGAATAAATCTGTCTTGAGAACACGCATTACAGCATAAATATCAGCACCCTTCTGAGACACACAATTCTTGCAACCACTCTCCCATCTGTGATTCTTTTCATTTAAAATTCTGTAAATGAAGAGCAATAGCTGACAAAAGCCATTGTTGGGTCATTTAGTCTCATATAGAAATTTACATCTCAGTTACTTAATTGGAATCCCACAACTGTCACTTGTGAATACTCTTCTCTGGTAATTTTGTTCAGACAGCAAACACATAAAAGATTGTCAGAAATGCTTCTGAATTATTAAAATATATTTTTAAAATAAAGGCAAAATGCAAAAACTAACTTTCCCACCCAGAGGCTGTACTGTTGTTGTACTACCTACTGCTCCTAAGGAGACAGCATCAAGAATGCTGCTAGACACTGAAAAATAACTTCCCATCTAAAGAATAACATGGAGACTTTTACTTAAAATAAATATTACAATTCAGTGAATGATTAAAGACATTATTTCCTAAACCAGTAGTCAGCATTTGTACATGGAATCTTGCATTAAAATGGAGAAGTCCAGCACACACATTTATACATTGTTGGAGAAAGCACTAGTACCTGTATTTGAATTACTAAGGTTGTAGACTTTTGCAAATTAGTCCAGATCAAAACAGGTTTGAAGACTGGATATCTCTCAAAACATAACAACCTGCATCCAAAAACACTAACAAATATCTATTTCAATCTATAAAGCTGTACCAAACATACTTAAAATTAGTACTTCTCAAAAGGTTTGTAATGCTTGTTCTTTTACATCTCTCATGTTACATAAAAGTTCTTAGAAATTAACAAAAAACGCAGGACAGTATCAAACAGTCTTTGTGCTTTCCTAACTTGTCTATGTGACAGTCACCTTCTTCTTAGGAAAATTCCTTATTATAAATGTACAGGCTTGCATATTTGTCCTGGATACCAAGTTACTGCATGTATTATGAAAGATGTGTGCAGCTGGTACCACTTTGCCCAAAACACTACAGGGAAAAAAACCAAACAATACAGCTACAGTATATAATGTAATACTTACTACTTATATGTTTCTGAACGAATGTATTCAAAAACATGAGATACTCCCAGCTGGAACTGATCAGCAATAGGGGTAACCCAAGGATTGTTCTCCGCTTTGAAGACTTGTTTTTGACCAGTCAAATCCAAATTACCTGAAAGAGATTAAACAAAACAGCATATGAAAAACGTTTGAAACATGAAAAATTTGAAAGAAATACCTTGCTGTGAATATAAAAACTTTTTATTCGTTTCAGAGAGTACAACCATAATAAAAGCAAATATTTCAGTCTTAGCAAAGAGGAACAGAAGGACATAGTAGTTTCCACCATGATGGATGCAGTTCCACTCTATTTGTTTTCAGTGCTGCTACAAAGGGTTGCAAAGCAGGGTTGAACTCTGTCCACTTATTTATTAAATTAATTTTAAGTGTGACTTGATAGTGAACAGGTGCATTATCTCCACCATGATCTGCAGGAATGAAAGAATGATTCTCTGGTAGAAGTCTGCTCTGCTGAAGCTTGGCATTGCAAAGCATTCCTCAATCCCTGCTCCAGGGGCTTTTTGCCTTCCCAGTGCCCAGCATGTTGTCTGCACCAAGATCTCACACTGATCTGTGGTTAGAGTGACACATACAAAAGCAAACAAACAGCGCTGTTCTTGTTACATGGAACTTTTACCTATTCTGTTGACAGAAGACATAAGAGACCTACTACAGGCTTGCTTGGGGTTTTTTTGTTTGCTCATTTCATAAAAGTTTACCATCCAACCCCGAAACAGTACATGCTCCACTGAAACTCCTCATGACTATGGATATGAAAGGCTGAATTCCGGGACAGTGTAGCCACTGAAATATTTTCTTGTGTTCTTTAAATTAAGAAATCTGTGGCACATTTTCAATTTATTTTTGTGAATTTCATAATGAAGAGAGGCCTACCCTTCCCCCAGAAATCAACATTAACTAAACCACAATAAGATAAAATAATCTTTAAGTATGCAGAACAAAACAAAAAGAGTTTTGAAGACTGACTGAGCCAAGCTGCTGGTGAAATCTGAAATCAACCTGACACTACAGCTTTCCAAAATAAAAGGAGCTGTGCAAGTGCAGGCAAGAGGAGCTGCTGCAAGCCCTGTGCTCACTGCCCACTTGGGCTACACATTCTGAATGACAGCTAACCCTTGGTGTATTCCTCTCTGTAAAAGGGGTTAACACAATTAAAGACAGGCCATTATAGGGTGTGAAAAGATGCCAAGCATCTCATACCAGCCTATCATGGCGTCACCATCACCTTAACAAGCTCATCTGCCAGCTGTCTGTGGCAGGCTGGTCTGAGCCAGCAGTGGCAGGAGCATCCCCCACAGCCGCCAGTCAGGCGGCAGCCGCCCGCTGCCACACGCTTCAGTGCACCTCGTCTGCTTTATTAAGGGACTCGGCAGCCCTGTTCTAACAAGGATCAGGAAAAAGGATTAAGTACTGTGACAAAGAGGACCTAATAAGCTAGAAAGCAGTGTGTCTAAATCTGTGCTGGCTGAAGGCGCGGGCCGGCGCTCTCGCCATGCAGCTCTCACGCGGAGGCCGCTGGGGAAGCCAGGCAGCGTGGCGATTAGCCCTAACCCTCTGACCGGGGCTGCTGGGAAGATCCTGTATCACTCAGGGGCTTGCTTTGCAACTGCAAATTGGATTTCCCATTTTATTACCTGCAAAAAATCCTGTATGCCGCCCTCTGAAACTACCAACGCTGCAAGCATTCTGTAGGTGCTGCATCAAGGCAAAATGATCAATCTGTGTATAACTAATAAAACCAGTTAAATTTGGGGAGGCAAGCTTGGCTCCATCACAGGTCAAGGTCAATGCTGCTTATAGGAGTAAGTTACATGTGCCCAAAATCTCAATATTCGGGGTCTCAGCTGAATCCTCTCGTCCCAAGCTGTGTCAGAAATTTACCATCCAGGGAAGGACGCTGCATGTTTCCATTCCCACAGCACTAGAGCAGCATGTCCACTTCCATTTCAAATACCACATGGCCCATATAAACATAATTAATTGTAATAATTACTACTCTACTACAGCCAAAGGAATCTTACAGCAAAACCAAAACTGCTCAAGCAGAATAACCTGTAGGTCCCCATGCCAACGTAATAACTTTATTTTCCTCTGTCTTCTCTTTTTTCCCAAAATACATTGGAGGCAGGTACAAATATTTCTTTTCACCTTCACAGGGAGGAGGGAGGCAGAGGCCCTAATTAATCCGATTACAGAGGAAACTGGGGCGCACAAAAATTCAGGATCTGCACCAAAATCCACCCCTCCCTGCCCAGGACGTCCTTCTGGGAGCCTTGCCAGCAGCAGCTGACCTGGCAGCCCATCCCACTGGTCACCTAGAGCTGGAGTGAGAGCCTAGGGATTTTAAGTGAAGAATTTAATCAAGTGTGGTAGTGAGAAAAGGAACAACTTGTCTGTCCTCACGGCAAGCACCAGGTTCTCTGCAGGTGAGTGAAGGAGGGCTGCCCTACAGAAGACAGGAAGGACAGGGCAACCAATGCTTTAAAATCCTCCCTGTTTGATACCAAAATTTCCATCTGGAAACGAAGGCAGAAAAATAAGTAGGACAAGAAGTTACACAGAGAGTGTCCCACCTCATCAGAACTAAGGAAGAAATGGAGTCTAATCCTCCTGACACAAGGCAAGCCATTTGAGCACAAAGAAGCCACATAATTAAAAATGAGATAGAAGGGAAATGTCCGTACTGCATCACTGTACATTGCATGGGGCCACATCCTGCTGTCCTTTCTGTGCTTACAGCTAAAAAACCCATGAATCAAGGGCATACCTAATTCTACTCTGGCTGCAGGACATCCAGGAGTCCCAAGCACAAGACCAATGTCTCAGTAACATCTCATGAATAGTGTGTGCTGGGGCAGCCAAACACACAGGAGCACACTGCATGGACCCTTCTGCTGCAGCGCACAGGACAAACCCAGCAGTGTGGAAGAGATGATCACACTCGTCTGAAGCAATGGCTCTGGTACCAGGCTCACCTCAGGAGTGCCGAGCAACTGGACACCTCACACATGTCCCTATTCCCGCACCCCAAAAGTCTCCTTGCCTAGGTAATTTTTTTATGGCAGCACCACATTAGAAAATGCTGTTATTCCACCCCTACAGCACTAGAGCCAGGGAAAAAGCCATGGCAGATGCGCCTTCATGCGTATTGTCTAACAGCAGCATCAGCAGAACACCATCCCCAGGGCTTTCGGAAATTTATAGTGTTCTGCTACACAGATCACATCAAATCCCTCAGACACTTTTAGTAAGCAAAATGCAGAATTACCTCTGGTAAAACTCCAGCCCTGAAGATTCAATCACAAAATATATTAGGATTGGAGACTGCACTGGTCACCGCTGTTTTGTTCTTTCCATGCATATCTGCCTATTAAAAAATACTTATCATTTCTCTAATTTGGCATAATTGTTTCACTAAAATTGTATTTCTCCATTATGAACTTCAAGTTCTTGCTATTTTGTCATATTGAAAGACGCCAGCTCCACCGAAAGGCATCACAGTCATGTGCCTCTGGTAAGCGAGGAGGAACAGGCCATCTTCAAGGCTAGTCAGCACAGCCCCTTTCCTAGGGCACAGAAATGTTTTTCAAATTATTTTTGAGTGCTTCTAAAATTATTCTAATAAATCATCAAAACTATACATCCCAGAACTCAGGTTTAACATGCTTAAAGAACCTTCTAGGTCCGACACATACTTTTTTTACTCTATCTTCAGTAAATATAGATTTCCAAGTAGGAAGATGGCAAAGTGGACACTGCTGCTACCAGCAAGTAGACACTGAAAAGAGAACAGAACCTGGAAAAGGGAAGAGTAGAGATCTAACAGCTGACTGCTGTGGACAACCTGCACAGAAAGACCAAAAACCTTCTAAAAGGAGCCATCTGTGTGGTCTTAAAAATGCCTGATTCTTGGCATTTTTATTTCTGTCTCAGCACTCGTATCTAAAGATGATCCTGAACCCTTAAGTTAGATTGGATCCCTGTGATTTAACTTCTTTGTTTACCCCACCTCAAAACCAAATTGCTCCTAATGCCCAACTACTAAGCTGTGCAGAGCTGAAAACTGTCTACTGCCCAAATCTCTCGTTAGCTGCCACCTGGGAGCTACAATAAATAGAACTACACCAAAACTCTTGAAAATTCAAGTGCAAAATCAAAGTATGCATATTTTTATTTTAATGTGTTCTAACTTAGGCGATCCATTAACAAAAAATACCATTTATCACTTCTTAAATTCAGAGCTTCTACAGCCATGGGTGGGCAGAAGGGCCACCTCGTATGACAGTGGGTACACCTCATCCTGAGAGACATTTACAGGATAAGAAGACAGCTACACTTTCTTGTCTCAGTGGATCTATCCTGCACTTGAGCTAAACCATGATCATTAATGTTTCTTGTTATTTTCCTGCAGTGCTGTTGAAATAAAAAGTGGTCTGTGTGAACACTCATGTTTTGCTCAAATGCCTTCGAAGGTCAGAAAAGAGCTCATAATAGAAAATAAAATGCTGCCTCCCACAGTCGTGTTTGCAGAGGGTGTCAGAGCCAGTAATGATGCCACCCATCACTTTGGCCAAGGGTGCCTTCAGACCTCCCAGGCTACTCCTGTCCATTAGATCTACTCTGCAAGCACCCCTTACATACAACCACAAGTCCCTCATCCTCTTGTGATGTATGATCTACAAAGTGTGTAATATTTACCCAGTGGATGAATACAGGAGGTACAGTAAGGTATGACTACTGTACATAGGCATTACTTCAACACATACAAAAGGAAACAGAATGAACACAAACCTGGCTTGTCCTTTCCACTTGAATGCCCCCTGGCAACACCTTAAATACTCTCAAAAATTAAAAGGTGAAATTAGGTAATTAAACAACTCTGACATTTGAGAACTGAACATTGGCATTCAGCATAAGAAACATGATCCTAGCTGTAAAATGCCAGATCAACACTTCTTTGTAATGGTTTAAATTCATCCCCAGTGAAGCTTCATTAAAATCAATGGATATAATTTTTAGCCTGTATACTGTTGAGCTTCACATCTGTGTCCTGTTGATACTGTGACTCCCCTCCCAGCCTACACTCTGCTTCACTGACCTCAGGGAGAGTCCTCAAGCTGTAACACATCCCTTTAGCGATTCCTCTTAAGACTGCAATTTAAATGTTCTTTCCTTTTACAACACAAAGGTCTTACTCTCTGTCGCACATATGACACGAAGAACAAAATTAGTTTTAGTAATTTATTTAGATATAAATACCTCTGAATCCTGTTTTATTAAATGCTAAGTAAGGGATCAATCCACTGCACTAAATTTAAACTTAGGTTGTATGTAAAAATATGTCTGTCCTGGCTTGTTTTAGATTTGCTTTACACTGAAGGGATTATAATTTTTATTACTTTTGTGGCATTTGCTTTTTCTCAATAGAGAGAGAGAGAGATTGTTTTAAGTGTAGGGGTAGAAGAAATATCATGACTATTATGTCATAAAAAGGATACCAAAGCAATTAATTGTGAATGATGTCTTAATACCTATGTAAAAAATGAAAATATATACTCATTTCTATGTCACAAAGTATTATCAAAAGCCAATGATTTTTCCCCCAATCTTAAGCATATGTAAGGCTGTGCACCAGTAACTCATACCATTCCTATAACCAAGTAAGATCATCTATGCTTTGAAGACACAGCACTTTTGAAGGATTAGTAACAGAATACAGTAGATTTAAACAGTATTTATAAAGGAGAAGTAAGACAACAAAAAGCAAAGTTTTCTTGTACCTAAGTGAAGTGTGACTCCATCTCTTTGGAACCGGCGGAAATATTCAGTATGATAAACGAATGTACATCTTCATAGCGTATGTCAAAAATACAGACTTGCTTACTGATGAGCTTCTATGCACTAAGAGAGAACAACTAAGTTTAGTAAACCTAAACCTAGACTGAAACAGTTCCGAAAGATCAATCCCAGCAACGCTTCTGCCCTCTCACCCCAACATCCTTACACTGAAGAAGATCTAACAGTATCACTTCTAGCCACCAGCACTTCAGAGAACCCTGAAATAGCATTTGTGGTGGTTCTACATAATGTGGGAAAAGGTTCAAGTCTCAGATAACAAGAAATCAGATTCAGTACATGCAAATAAACAAGATACTCTAGAGCATCCATCACACAGAAGCAGGCTGGAAGTCTTCCCCTGGATCCTTTCCTAACCACACAGATGGGAATGCCTGCAACTTCCCCTGTGAGTGTTAGACAGCAAGCCCCAGGGTAAGAGGAAGCTGAGGGAGCAATCCGAAAGCCAAACACTGAAGCCTAAGTCCATCCTCAGTTTTACAATTACTTTCAGGGAGTTAAAACAGGTTTTGCAACATCACATGTTACTCTTACAACTTCTTAGATGTACATGATGATTTCCAAGAATGAGTTCAGAGATGAGACTCCAACTTCAGCATTCACCTGAATACATTTAACAGTAGATCTCTGTGTCAGTTCAATAATTGAAGAGCTTACAAACACATTTCAAACAGAAAAACATCTGGTCTGAAAAACATCAGGAGATGGAGACACTGCCAGTTGTGTCTTGTTCTAATGTTTCATCACTGTCAAAACACATTCTTTATTTCAGTGCTGAACTAAGCTGACTTAGTTCTGAAACACTGCTGCTCCCTCTGCTACAAGCTTTCTTCTCATGGAGTGAGTGGGGATCAGCAGCCAAGTGTCCTCTCACTCTTCACTTTGATAGGTTAAATAGTCTGATTATACTGTGATACCATAATAGCGACTCCATTTGCTAAAAGGAACATAGCTGAAATAAATAAAGCAAAAGCAGACCACCTAAATCTTGAATTCTTTACCCTTGATGTAAATGTGAAGTGATACAGGCCAAACTGGTATCGCCTCAGCTACAGCTATTACAATTGTATTGGAAGAGAATTTTACCCTCCAGCATGTTTCATAGGAGAGAGTTTAAAACAAAGTGAATGTAGTCCTGAGATATTTATACAAAATTCCAGCATCAAAGCAAAGGTCAGCCAGAATCTTTATACCAAAGTGTAATGGGAAGTCTGAAACTTCAGATGTGACAGGACTGAAGATGAAGCCTGGGAAGGAGAAGAGGATGGATAAAATGCTGAATTACTACCTTAAACCACACTTCAGGTACTAAATACAGGCAGATTATAGACCTAACCTGGCTGGGCAAATTCACATTTCCATATTCATGTGACAGGAGGAGTGGTTAACTCTCTGGGAACAAGCAGAGAGCCCTTGAAACTTCTACCATCACAGTACACAACAAATCAGACCTTACCAGGACAACTAGTAGAAAGAATAAATAATAATAACATTCACAGAGGAAAGCCATAAAACAGGAACTTATTCAATGCAGCATACAAGGCACTCCTCACCTAACAACACTCTGCTAATGGCTTGTACTGCCACATGACAAATCAGGCTGTTTCAACAGCTGACCTCCACCACACACAGCTTTCAGGTACCAGGGCAACCAGCGCAGCTGGTGCCATTGTCTTGGTAGCTAAGAGGAAAGGCAGAAGAAAGAGCACTTTAACAAAAAATCCAAGAAATTACTTCAAAATGTATTTCTAAAAATATCTTCTAAAATTATTTATTTATTACTTACAACTTGATTATAAATTAATTTCTCCCACATTCCTCACATAAGAGCGACACCAATTACTAGAAGACCTACAAGTACTGCTAAGTTTCACCGATTTCTTTCTTTGAAAGGTGACATGTTGTGCTGGAAATACCATTTCCTTCACTGCTCTGTGCAACAAATGTCCAGTGCTGACTGGGATCCCAAGGGGCAAACCAACAGCCACTGCTAAGTGTTCCCAGTGAAGAAACCCAAGAAACACACTATGCAGCAGATGGGTTTTGGAACAAAGGAAATTAACGTGATGTCAAAGTAGTTTAACATCAAAGACACTCTAATGGCACAGGAAGTATTACAGGCTTAGAGGATCAGCATCCCAATTTATTTTGAAATATATTGCACATTTTTTCCAGCATCAGAAACTCCCCTGAGATTCTCAATTACACGGGAATTCAACAGAGCATTCTCTCTTTGAAGGGTCCCTATCAGACCAAAATCTAGTTAACTTAAAAAAATGACTTCAAAAAAGACTCACTGTATTGCTTTTGCCCCGCACCTTTGAAACTTCCATTCAAACACAGGTTGCCAAGTACTCAGAAGAGCGAAACCACTTTTAAGTACTATGAAAAGCATAAAATGAACTAAATATAACAAAAAATGCAACATTTGCTCAGATTGGTTCTAATTACAGTATTCTTACTACAGCTCTGACACAACAGATGAAGTATCTGCTGACAGAAACATCATTATTATGTTGATGATACTTATAATCAGAGTACAGTCAACATGAGGAGCACCCACACACACACTGTAGTCATCTGAGAAATGACTCTAAAACTTGCATATTTTAAAAACTAATGCAAGATCAAATCTGAATCTTAGAAAGTTTGGCAAGAATTACAGCAGTGTACATCAAGTACTTCGCATTCAGCCTGGTTTCTAACTACATAACAAGCGGTAGGGTGTCGGGTGTAGTGGTTTTGCCTTTTTTTTTTCTTTTTTTAACTTAAACCTTAAATGAGAATCGCAATTAGAATATGCACAGATTTTCAGAGAAGCTTTTCTATATAAATAATCTCTCCACAACCTATCTTGTTACATACATGTTTTTTATTGCTTCTTGACTGATAACTTCTACATCAGCAGTCCTAGAAAACAAGTTATTTTGTTTATCCACCCTTACCTTAGTTCCAAAAATAGAAACATGTCTCTTTCTGAAATTGTAAGGTATCGATTAGTTGTTCTAGTGCTCAGAACTGTTGTTCAAAGAGCCCCAGTGTTTAGGCTTCCAACAAGCACCAATGACCTGTACTGCAGGTGTGAGCAGCACTGTGTTGTGACACAGGCAAGGTGCAGTGACAGTTTATACTAAAATAAGAAAAGTTTGGCATTTATGTCAACTATTGGAAAGTTTCCAACACTTGGAAAAGAAATATCTTTTGTAAATTAAGTGATTCTTATATTTGCACATGCCTGTTATAATTACCTGAGTAAACGGCTATTTCAATTAATATTTACTTGAACAAACAACTGCAGCTACTACTTTGCGTAATATTAATTCGCAAATTCTAGAGGCATTTCAAAAGCCTAAAATCTAAAAGGTCTTCCTGTGATGGAAATATTGAGACTTTCAACACAATTCCTTGAACTTCGTATTTAAAGCCAACCCTTTATACACAGAAGGTAATTTAGCTGTTCAAAACTAAAAATTTATGAAAGAATTACTTAGTTATTCTGATATACAAATTAAATTTACAAAACATTTAACATTCCTTAAAAAGGAACATGGCTACCTACCCCGTCAAGATTTTTTTATTTTTCACAAGGCTTGAATTTTCCACTCGTCTACTATGTACTAACTTTACAATTTTGATAGTGTCTCTCTTTACCGGAGGAAATTATTTGATAAACTAGAACAGTATTGAACAGCAACTTATAAGCCATTGATGTCAAATTCCATTTTGAAAAAGGAGGATGGTAATTGGGAATGTATTCTTAGAAATCACTGTTCTTCCATATGCACAAACCTGAGCAAGCTGTGTGTGCGCACACTTGTGTTGGCAGCAGGGTAGTGCACACAGGCAACACTAGAATCTGGGCTTTAAAAATCATACCGTTTGTTTTCACATCAAAAATGCAAACCTACAGGTAAGCTAGTTACATTCCCTGGGTGGTTATTTAGCTACGTCTTTGTGAGTACTCTGCACTATGTACTACTCTCACACTCCTCGTTCTGCTGACAAAATCTTTTACGTGGCACATATGGGTCCACCCAGATGAACAAACAATGAACTTAAAACACCATCACTGATGTTACTAATTGCATCTACCATTTTATGTGGTTCTTGTTTCTACTCTACTTTCTTTCCAAACCATTCTCATTGTTAAATGGTCAGAACACACAAAGTGACAGATTTAGTGCCTCCTTGGCAATTTATATAACTGACTGCAACTCTGTTGTTGCAGTGAATCATGATTTATTTGTCTCGCAATGCAGCACATAACCTTTTAAATGCTAGAGAAAAAAATGCCAGCGCCTCTTTAAAGTTTATATATGACTGCCCACCACCATTTCTCATGAATGGGATTTTGGGAGATAAATGATAAAAACAAGCTGCAAATTCCACCCACCTACTCCTGGCCATTTCCTGTGTTCATCACTCACACATACTGTATTTACAGAAAAGCACCTCACCCAGGGACCAGTGCACTCTTTCAGTCCTCTCATTTCCTCCTGGGCAGGAATATGTTTCTTAGATTAGCAGTAGGCATTCTCTGCTAAACACAACAGAGGATAATAGTGATCTCCCCCAGCCCTGCACAGGTGCCACGCTCAATCACACCGGGTGACATTACAGGCTGATGGTAAGGGGTTATTTATTAGTATCTCCATTCCAAAGTTGTGACCCTGAGGCCTGTCTGTGGCCTTTTTCATACCCTATTCTCCATTCCTTCTTCTGCACTTATTTACATTACCTTTAAAAAACAGTTTAATGTAACACACACATCCTTCTCATCATTCAGTTCTGCCCATCTCCGTGGTAAATGAACATCCAGTGAGTCACTGCTGTCCACCAGTGCCTGAACTAAGCCAGTCAAAAGCCTTCAGCACCTTTAATTATGAAAGTGATAATGAGAGAGAAAAGATTGTTTACTTTTAATGGAACAGCAGCAGCTCCAATTAATGCAAACAGGACCTGCTCATTGAAAAGCTATTTATCGGACATGCACACCAAAAAGTATTTGGATAGTTCTGAGTACATTATAATTCAATTTTAAAAATTTAGGAGGGAGAACTCGGACAGCAGACAAAGTTCGTACTCCCTCAGATGGTGACTATGGCATTAGCAGTCCATGCAGTAGGTTGCAACCCTCTCATACCACCTTTCATTGGCATTTCATTAAAACTGTCTGCAAAGGGGTGCTTCTCTAAACTGCCCTGGTATACAGAAGGGAAAACAGGCCTGCAGAGATTCACTCTTGCCTATTATGGTCTGTCCCCTGACCTCAAACAAGCCTTCCAAACCTTAGTCTGGTGTTCCATTCCCTACATGTGCGCCTAAAGGTTTAATAAACAAGCAAGAACATTGCTTTTCACAGTAAATATTTGTGCCTGCAAGTTGCACAAACTACAAATCTAGACTTCAGTGTAATGTCTTCTAGAAATATATCCCAAAATCTATTTTAAAAACTTGAGATAGTCCTAGCATTATTCATGGCATAGATCACAACAGAAATTACGGCAACTGATCACAAATGAGGATTTTGAGTGAGAACATAAAATGAAACATTGATAAATTTATATAGGAAAAGACAATTAGAATTTATAAAATACCTTCGGAGTAATAAAGAACACAGGTAACAAGGACTTAGCTGTGTCAGTGCACCTCACCTTTATCGACTGGGGCAAAACTAAAAGTCCTTTTTCTACCAGATTGTGATATTGTTCTATAATGCAAACAAATGTTAACTAAGAGGAAAACATTTCCCTTGGGCATCCTGAATTTTGCAGGTCAATACAAAATAAATATGGAGAATTTTGTTTCAAACATCTCCATTTGGGACGGATTTTGATAGTAAAACCACTTAATGAGGATCTGTTGTTATGCTTGTAAGGCAGCAGCGTGTTTAGAACATTTAATTAGCCAAAGAAGGTGGTTAGACTCAGTGCACCACTCATCTTCCACTTTCTGAAAAAACCCTGAAAGCTGTAATTTAGGGAGCCACAGAAAAGTACATTTACAGACAGTACATGCTTCTGAAATGTTATTGCTGTTGAAAGAGAATTGATAAATAAATATGACTTTGACAAAAACCTAAAGAAAGTATACCTGTCTCAAGACATAAACATCTGAAATTAAACAAAAGAGAGCAACTTTCAACCACTACTGGTGAGGGGAAAAGGCAAAAAACCTCAT
This sequence comes from Lycocorax pyrrhopterus obiensis, assembly GCA_014706295.1. NCBI lineage: Eukaryota > Metazoa > Chordata > Aves > Passeriformes > Paradisaeidae > Lycocorax > Lycocorax pyrrhopterus. The sequence continues at coordinate 20,992,964 of JACSVZ010000002.1, read as the reverse complement.
AGTGGGCAAAAAAGTAAGAGTCAAAGCAAATACCTTCCCCAATTCACAGAAGAAAAGCACTTTGCTCTATAAAACAAAAAGCATTCGTTGTAGACTGTCACATTAAAGCACACAGGGTCAATGGGTCAAAGCAAGTTGTTATGAAAACAAATAATTTTATTTTATCATGCTAACTTCAGTCACTATTCTTCTGAGTTTTGGGAACTATTATGTGGAAGGTACCAGCAGGAAGAAGCTTCCCCATGTAACAGTCCACCTTAACAAGAAACAAGGAACAGACCCTGCGTAACAGGTGTTTCAGAAAACAGGTAACTGACACAACCACATTACTCCTGATGAAAATATTTTTAAAGATTTTAAGATCAGAAACCAATTTCGGGCTTGGGGCAAACAGGAACCACGCTCCTCACGTAAAATGGAGTACTGCAATGCAAATTTAGCAAAATCAATACTTAAGTTTCAAAGAAAAACTCTTACTTCATAGGTTGAAAGAAGCCACCTATAACTGTGTTTAAATGTACAGTATCACAAACTCAAATTACATCAATCAGCTCCATTGCTTTAACTTAAAGAGCTGTAGACTCCCTAAGAAAGGTAGGCTATCAAACTGAAAAACAAAAAAATCCTCTCATTTAGCTGTATTTCACTCTAGTTGATCAAACTTCCACTTTGTATAGGCGCAGCCACTAAGAAGCCACTTATGCTATTGTCATTTTTGCTTAATGTAATTTTGGCTAATCTAAATAGTGTTCTCAAAACCCAGTGAGAGGTAAGAACAGGTTTGCTGACCCAGTATTTATGATCCGTTATATAAAGCAAGGTGCTATATACAAATTGGCAATCAGGTGTAATAATACACAAGAAAAATGCAACATGTAAAAAAGTAATAAAACCAAACACACATCATCTTCTGGCTCCTCCTGCATATCCAGGAGGAGTGAAAAAGTGAGTTTTTCTCAGGGGAAAGTAAATACTAGCATATATGATGACTTAAGCATAATCATTTCAGAGGAAATACAGTTCATCATCATCATTATTAGTCAAATAAATAAATTATCATCCGTAATCTTACCCAGTTCTGGGGGCAGCACAGTAAGACGATTTCCCTGGATATGCAGTTCCTTAAGCTGGGTGAGCTCACCAATTTCTTTAGGCAGTGATATCAGGTCATTGTCTCTAAGACTCAGCTAAGAGCAAACATAAATTCAGTCAGAACAGTTTTCGGTTACCATAAAGCAGCCCGAAAGAGAACTCTACGCCCTCTGCCCCCACCTTTCTCCTGAACGCTCAGTTCTTCCAATTTATTTACAAGTGTCTTCTGGTAAACAAGAAACAGTTCCAGGTGTAGTGGTCTATTCCTGCAAACCTACCCTACTACTCCTCAAATTGACTGGATTCTACTCCTACAAGTGTAGCAAAAGTGAATTGATTTTCCAAGAATTTAGATAAATTACTTACTATCTGCAACTTTGTGAGCTTCCCAATATCTGGCGGCAGGATTTCAAAATCGTTGTCACTTAGATAGAGTGCACGAAGGGTGGCTGCAAATTAAATAGCAATACATAAACAGGGTGGCATATAACCCAACCATTTGAGGTCTAATCAATAAAAAGGAGTCAGGTTTGATTAATAACCCTGACTTGGTGAAAAGCCTCTGACATACCCAGGGCTCACAAAAATAACAAGCAGGTCAAACTTAGATTTACTGGCTTATTATATTGTTGGTGAGTTCAGGAAAACATCTATATTCAAAAGGACTAGCACAATTAACAATTTCTGCAACAGTAGACTCTGGCAGATTCTGGCAAATAGTCTGAATGCTCAGACGTGAGAATAAAGTCATTACTCTTTATTATCCCTGATTCTTATTTATTGCATCAATTTGCATCCTAAACAAACATTAAAAAATGTCTGAGTTTTTTTGGCAAATATACATCTATCTTAAGCTCTATAGAAACCACACTGGGAAAGAGATCTGAAATAAAATACAGAAGACTCAAACTGTATAATTTGTCATTTCCATGCAAAGTCTCAATGAAATTCACCAAAAAAAGATGACCCAGCACAACTATGCAGCTTGCTATTATAGAACAAGCATACATGACAGTTGGAAAAAGGAATTAAAATGGAGACTCACAAAGAACTGTCAGGTGCAGCAGGAGAGAAGGTGGTCAGATCAGCAAAACCTCTCCTTCCCACCAGAGGAGATCCCATTTGTCTTACGTAGTTCACTCCTCCTCTTCTCATTTCACTAAATGTGACCATTTTTAATAATGCTGACTTAAAGATTTCCCTGTGCCAGGTTACAATCACAACATCCCTCAGAGAGCAGCACTCCCTCTCTCCCCTCGCCTGTCACTTTGATGCTGAATGCACTGATCCTGAAGCCACTTCAGCATAGTACATGGAAAAGCAGAATCACTGAAATCTAGAAAGTGCCAGAATTCAAGTTGCTTAGGCAACCACAATGCAGCCCTTTTGCACATATGCACTACAACACCTTTCTGTCAACTCTCTGGGTATATATTTTTAGCATATGCAAAGGTCAGCTTAGCTCTACCATTTCTCTGCCAAGCTTTGTAACCTCAGCATATGTTTTAACGTACTGGATACCTCAACATCCAAATGCTGTTAAAACTATTTTAGTAATGAACCATCAAGAATACATTTGTTTTCAGACTCAACACACAACAGTTGTGTTGCAAAACAGTTATCTTCCCCTGAAGCTTGCAACCCTCCGTGATGTTTTAACTGAGTGTGGGACTCAAGGAAATATTACTCAGAAGAAAACTAATATACCATTACTAAGCAAGTCTTCTCGTGTCCAAAGGTGTCAGGTGACTGTATGATAAATATTGCTGTGCTATGTAGAAATATTCAAGATATATTAAAAGAAAAACGTAAATATTGGGAAAAAATCTGTTGTATTTTGGTCTCCACCAAATAAATTTCAACTGCAGAAAGCAAAGCACCATATCCTGAAGATTTGCAGAGTTTTTAGAAAAGTTTCTTACTCAGATAGAAGAAGTTTCCTGGTAGGGAATTTTCATTTAAATTGTTGTAAGTCAAGTCAAGAACTTCTAGGGCTGGTAAAGAGCCAAATCCCCGTGGCAAGGTGTTTAACCTGTTCATGCTGTAAGTAAAGAGAAAAAAAAAAGAATATGACATCAGTATTCACTTCACCTAACAGGAATAACACAGGTCACAAGGGTTTTGGTTTTTTTCCTTAAAAAATGTAATCTATGCCAAGATTTCCTCTTGTTTTGAAAACGGTTTGATGCTCCAAGATACTGAGCAAGTCTTTTGCAATGCAGATCTTTTTATAATCCCTCATTCCCATAAATATACTCAAAACTTAGGCACTCTGAAGGTCTGTTATGTCAATCAGCAGCCACACCTGAAACAAACAGCACTAGGGAGAGAGGTGTCACAATGCCATGCTCAGCTTAAACAGTGTTCCATGGAGAAAGCTGATCATTGGTAGATGACTTCTAGCTAAACTACAAATTACCCTTTTGCATATCACCTTGACCATTTGTCATTCTGCCACATAGTTCTTCACCATGGTACCAAACACAAAGGGGAATTCCTCAACTGCATGGTATTTATGTTCACTGGTAACTGCTGCTCAAACCTCTTCTTAAGAACAGCAAATCTGTGTCACTACAGAACTATTGATGCACATGGAGCATGAAGTAAATAAAATGTCAGTCCTGTGACTGATGAGGCTTATTAATCTAAATAGAGCTCAATCAGCCAGTCTTAAGAGGGTTTAGGACAGCAGTTCCCACTGGCAACAGACAGAAGAACATAAGGAAATGTAACAAAAGGAAGAGATTTCTCTGATAACCTGTAGCAGACAAGGTAGAGAAAATGGTAACTTTTCTCTGACCGCAAAGAGCTTGAACAAGGTGATCCAGACAATCGCTAGAGCTGCTGCAACAATGAAGGCAGGCACACAGCTGGAGATACCTTCACAGAACCTGTTTGTGTATGAACTGTTCGTGTACGGCTGTTTATCAAATGAACAGAAAAAAAACTACCTACCAGCTTCTTGTTCATACTGTCCCTATTGCATGTACAGCAAAAATATCCCCTGTGCTTATGGATCTTGTTTCAGTTGGCACCCAGGTTTGAAAGCAAAACAGAGAAGAGAGGCATCTTCAGAAAGAGCCTGTACAGGTAGCTACTGTCAAGAACAGGATTTTATTCTTATGTGATGACTGGAAACAAATATGGCCTTTCAGATGTTGTCTCTAAACATACTCTGAATTTGATTCTCTTTTTGATGCTAAAGTGATAAAGAACAGTCACAACAGAAGTCAAGAGAAGATCTTATGTGAATATATGTAGCCTGATCTAACACCTACAAAAACTCAAGTCAAAGTACTGACAAAGTTGTGCAACCAAAAATAAGAAAGACCACATAACCTTGTGAGGAAAGACAGGAGAAGCACATCTACCATTTCTTTCACAAACTCAGAAAATAACCTGACCTTTCCTTTCCCCTTTTGCATAAGCCAGCCCAAACAAAAAAAGGACTTATAGAGATCAGCTCTCTGGAGATAAATCTAGATGAAATCCTTCTTCCTCCTCATCCCCAATAAGAAGTCCCATCATGGGCATACAACTCATATTGCTGCTGTACTAGCAGCATTTAAAATACAGAAAGGCATTCTCCACTATTGCTACCGCAGAGCTGTCATTGCTTTAAAACCTGGTCTTTATATCAAACAGGACCAAAGAAAGCAGCGCATTTTCTGCTAGTGAAAAGGGATTTTTACCAAGTTGCCCTAAAGGCCTTCCCTTTTGCAAGCAAGGAACAGGGAGGAAAAGAATGTTCTCACTACTGACAAGAGGGAGAATGGTGTCTATTCTTTGGCCTGGATAGAGAACCACCTCAAAGTTGCTGCCCAGCACTATTCATCCCCTGCAGAAATTCAAGCACTGAGCTTGTGCCTCACCTGCCTTCCAAATGTTACATTTTTAAGCTTTCAGTGCAGCAGTACGCCTTCCCTCTTTCCACATCACTTGACCCTTCTATGCCAAAACCCACTCAAAAATAATCTCTGCCCTTATTCAAGGTTCCTATCTCCCCTAGGGGGCTGTTCTGAAGCCCTAACATATGCACTGCAGATGACAAGAGGGTTTCTGGGCTGCCTCCTGAAAAACCTACTAGGGCAGAAAAGTTTCCTCTTCACTGACTCCAAGGACGTCCAAAGCAGAACCGATTTTGCAGAGCTAAGACTGCGTGGTAAATCCAGTGCCTGGAAGATCATGTGTAAGGATGGGATTAAGAAGGAAGAGCATTTCATCTCTAAGATTTTATGCCACATGATACATGAAAGTGGCAACTGTGGTTCCAGGCCTGAATGTCTGTTGCTTCTAACACCAAGTGGTCTTTTGCACATTTTTTTTCACTAATGCAGACTAGTATCTGAACTATACTAACAATGGTCATTGCTTTAATCCATAGGAAGTGCTCAACTTCTTCCTTCATATACTGCAACACCTCTATACGCCATTCCAAAAACATGGCTCTAACCCCCAAAATACATAGAATCCTGATCAATATTTGCTCTGAAAAGCAATTCCAGGTTCAAACAGATATTAAGGAAAGCTAGAGATCTACTGTAACCAAAAAAAAAGACCACGGAAGACAGATCATCATTAAAACATTTATTGGCATTCCAACAGTTCAAGATGCAATTCAATTTTCAGCAATTTACAAAAGTATCTAAAGCAGAATACACAGAGCCTAGCCAAAATCATGTGGTATTTTGAAGAGGAAAAAAAATGCTCAGTTTAAAGTGTTCAGAAGTTGGAATTTATAAAATACAAACATTCTTTCTATGAGAAGCCTATAATTCTAGAGCTTACGCCTACCAGTGGTTTCCTAAATAGCTACACTTTAATATGCCCATTTAATTTTAAGAAGGTCTTATGCTTCACATTTGTTTTCTTAATAGCCCAAAAAAGCCCTCTGCAACTATAGTTATTATAAAGTATCACCAACTCTACCAGAATATAGAATCTGAACACTTAACAGAAACACCTCTGGCACAAATTCATTCAATACTAGCTCTTTGAACTAAATGCACACCACATCTAATATGTGCTGCTTCTTTTACAGGTTTAATATAAACTGAAATGTCTATAAACCCACATTTGAGAATTTGGAATTGAAGTCCTAAATTAACATGGATATTTTTTTTTCAAATCAGAATATTGAAATAGAAATAGAGCTTGATTCTTATGCAGTAACCACAGAATTAAGAGGCAGCTGCTAGAGAAGTAAAAGTCAGTAATTGTTCAGTTTCACTACAGTATTTGATGAATATGAGTTGCTGTTGTCCTTAAACGGTTATCAGTATACCAGAGTAAGTGCTTGATCACTTAAGTTTCTGTTTATCCAGGACATCAGCTGAACACTCTGAAGCCATAATTCTCAGGTTATCCTCAAAACCACTTTCAGTAAGAAACTTTACTATCAAAAAATAAGAAGTTCCAGGTTCAGTTGCAATGACATTTGATAACACTTGTATTACAGCAAAGTTTTGCATTAACATACGCACCCAAGGTTCAGGTGTTTGAGCTTCTGAAGGCTGCTTATCTGTGTAGGCAGCTCCTCAATCTGGTTGTTGAAAAAGTTGAGCACCTCTATGTTTCTCAGGTCTGCGATGTTTGCTGGCACAGCTGTGGGAAAGTTTTCACAGTGAGAGACCGCAATTAGAGCAAGCTACCCAGACTACAGATGCTTTACCAGCACCTGGCACTTGCACTGTTTGTACCGTGGCTGCAGCACAGAAAGCATCTCATTATTCCAATAAAAACAAAGTTTATATCCAAAAAGCCTCCTATCTGGAACCTGCTCTCATTGCTGAGAGCACTCATTTTATACTCTTCAGAAATTACTACCAGAATTGTAAGATATTTTGACTAACAAAGACCACTGCAGAGAGAGAGACAAGAACAAGTGCTCTTATAGACTAACAGAAGCAGGCTGTCCTCTCGATTCATGTAGCACACAAAGGTCTCAAAAGAGCAGAGCCTGAGAGACTTGGATCATTTCACTATTTGAGTGGAAAAAACATTAATGATACAAGTAGTTACACCAAGACAGCAGTTGTACTAAAGGTCTTTAACAACAAACATAAAATAATCCCTCATTTTTAGCAATAGCCCATTCTGCTTACTGCTTAAACAATTGAATATCCAAATTCTTGGTCATTTAAGATACAACAAGTATTACAGAAAATGAAATTCAGCCCTAAAAGAACTGTTTAGCCAAGCCCATTTTGAGTCACCTCCCCTGTCTGATAAACTAACTGATCAATACACACACAGCTACAGTGGATTACCAACAGATCAATAGATGGTTGTTATTATCTAGAAACATGAAATACCAGGCAGAAGCACAATATGAATGCCTATGCTAATGGGGTTAAAAAGCTATTCAGATTCACATATTTTCCCCCTTAAACTCAGTGAGATTTAAGCAGCCAGCTGAGGTGTAAAGGAGGCTGGCAAGTCACCTGCACTGAAGCTTGCACCTGTGCTCAATATTCACCTTGGTTCAGTCTCAACTTTGACTGCATCAGGAACCCACTGAGTGCACATCTAAATAATTAGAAGGTTTTATGAGGCCATGATTTTTTTTAATTTGTTGGTGTGAGGCAGTCTCAGTCCTAAAATGGAGTCAATAATGTTTACAAAGCAGAACATTGCAGTATGTCACATTTACTAGATTTTAAGTCTAATTACACTGTGAACAATAATGGGATCTCTAACAAAGACTCTAATTACACTACATAAATATTACTGTTGAGGGCCATATCCATTGCAGGAGGTTTTTAGCAGACTTTTATATAAAGTCATTAAGGCAAATCTGAACATTTAAAAGACCTCCCATTGTGGTATTTTCCAACTGGTCCATGCTTATCTGTCATTCAACGATAGCAAGAATTATATGCATTCACAAACTAAAGGGTATTTCACTATTACTGTTGTTTTAAATTATTCCCTAACAGAAGTTAACTGAGGATTTTAATTGGCATAATTCAGCTGTTTCCAGCCTCAATATTTTACCAGAACAGTAATTACCAGTATTAAAATATTTTCCTTTCAGAAATCAGACTTCATAATCTCACTTTGATGAGATGGGCAAACCATGTTTCTGATCTTCTTAGATACTGCATTTATGAAGACTAGGAGTCAGAAGTTCTAGCAAATACAGGTTTTAGTTTAGTCAAAGCCTAAACAATAGAAAGACCAATACAGATATATCACTGTCTCCTGATACATCTGTTTAATTCCCACATACTGTATTTCATGTTGTGAATGACACTTAGGATACTTTATATCATTATTTTCTTCAAGAAATACTAAAAGCTGCATTGGTAAGCAGGCTGAGATGAGAAAAAGGCTAAATATTCAGCACAGGATTCAAATGTAATACTTTTGTGTCTTACCCTGTTAAATCAAAATGAAAAGCCCCAATCCACAATTGTACTTTTTAGTTTGGAGGAAATGCCTGGAGGTATTTCTTGAGAAGGAAAAACAGAAGAGTAGGTCAAGACGAGGCTTGTGGTAGGGAAGAGAGTACTTTTTCCTGTAATAGTTTATTTTCTGGTTCAACAATTCAGATTCATCTGTAATATAAATGAATGCTCTCTTGTAGTCAATGAAAATCAGAAGACTGATATTCCTTAACTCCTGTACTGGTCTTGTAGCTAAACTGCACAGGTTCAGTACCTTCAGGTGTAAAGATCAGTGGTGGTCAAGCAAGGCTGACTAGGCATATCATGCTCTCAGTTTTGAACTTTACACGACCCGACTACCATCGCACCACTATGTTGCAAAACTCTTCCCAGATACATACCAGGCTGCCAAATCCCAAGACGTTCATGTTCTGGCAATACTGAATTCCACTCGAATCACCTTCTCATGATGAGCTGTGAGAGTGAACTGTCAGTATCCTGGTTCTATTCACCCACGTATTTACAGTACGATCCACAGTGTCTTAACAACTCTTCTAAGACCATCTGCTGCCCAGTGTCATTAACAACTCCCCCTCAGCAAATGCTAGTAAAATTTGGCAGCCCAATGCCTTTGCCTTCTCCTGTGAAGCTTCAGTAACATCGTGAAGCCCCATTCATATTAAGTTTCACTTCACAAGACCAGGAACAGCTTCCTTCCCCTTGTTCAATACTGGAAATTGCACAGAGTGATTCACTATGACAGCTATAGACTTCACCTTGATTTCAAAGGCTGGTTGACAGTGAAAGACAGGGTCTACAGGCTGCTCACAAGGAATAAGAGGACTTTGTTCATGTTTCTGGAAATAAGGATTGGCAACTTGTTGTACTTCAAAACATTTATGCTCTTTTTGCCCTGAAGTTAGTGGCAATTCTTTAGGCACTAAAACATCAAGTTTTCATCAAGTTCACTTGAGGCAAGTTATTACATTTTATTCCTATACAACCAGCAGCTGTTCAAAAGTTAACAAAATTATTTCCAAAATATAGATAAGAACGATTGAATGCTACTATTCAATGCCTATATGAATCCACACCAGGAGTATCCTGGACCTGGGCCTTAGCTCTCTTTCAACATTGAGAACCAGAAGCCAACACTAGACATGATCTTCACTAGAGGTCTGATATTGTCCTCAGCTGGAGAGCAGACACTGCGTTAGAAGGACCTTTCATCCAAGACAGCTACTTACCCTGCAGAGCAACTAGCTAAAAACATCCAGATCAGTGACAGCAGCTCGGAATCACACATCTCAGATGTAACCCTTTCTCACAAAGCAGGAAGTCAAGAGGTTCTCATACCACTACCAACAACTGACATGCAAACCCAGCTCCTTTTCTATACCCAACCTCTGGCAAAGGATGAAAACACAGGAAATGGAAAAGAAGAAAAGGAAGGCCATTATTTTCCCTCTAGTTCTACTCTGTAACTCTTTGGCCATTCAGACAGTTCTCAATACAATTCCTCCGGTGGTGGCAGGGCCCTTCATACAGCTGAAAACGCACAGGCTTCAAAAAGCCATTATTTCCGAAAATAGTCACCAAGATTATTTCTCTTAAAGCATCTGTGAAGCCCTGGGAAACAACAGTAATCCTCACAACTTCAAAAGTAAACAAACTCAGGTGTTTGCAAAATCAAGTCTCCATTTCCTTTTATCTAGAAGATGAAATCTAGTCCACTTTTTTTTTGTTTGTTTGTTTAGTAAAGATACTAAATACTAAACATTACTGAAAACACTCTTGGTAAAAGAGATCTGTATCAAAATTCCCTTTACAATTTGAAAGTGAAATAAAAAACATTTTAGATAAGGAACTTCAGATGAAAAAAACCACAAGAGTCAATAAACTACCCAACTGAATAAGTGAAATGGTTTAGTAAAAATATGAGTCTTTATGAGAAGAACACATGGTACATAAACTGTATTAAACACTTCAGTTCATTTAAACCTTAACACTGAATGTTCAAAATAAACATTGTCCCAGTGCTGCTTGGAAAATGCTATCTGTAATACCTGATTATGCATAAAATTCTGCATGAGTAAGCTTGCGATCTCCTCAATAAATATGATCCAAAGGCTACAGAAAACCTTCAACAGAATTCAGTGTTTTTTGAATCAGACATCAAGAGAGATAAGAATTTTAATTTTTTAAAGTAAGATTAATTCCTTCGGCAATCACATCCTTAGAAACTTAGAATAGCTGCAGAATCCCTGGTTTTTTCAGAGTGTTTCTTTACTTAATGAAGTAATTTTGCAGTACCTAGGAACATGATGTTCAGTAGTACTCCAAACCTTTACAGGTTCTAAGGGAATATTTATCCAAAAGAGCTATTAAAATAGCACTACCTGACAGAGAAGAGATTTATAAGACTATGCCAGTTTCTCATTAAACTGTTCCACTGAAAAGCTGGTCAAGAGTCATACAGAGTAAAGAGAACATAGACCTTTCAGAGTGCAATCAGTCCACTGTGAATCCCAAGTAGAGTTTTCTTGCCAAGAGCAAGAACCCACTTTTTAAGACTAAAGTAAAACCTGAGGGCTATACAATATAATAAACCCAGTTCTGCAGACTTGCTAATCCAGTTAGCGTCAACAGGAAGTTTTCATGAGTAAGGATCCCTTAGTGTAAAGGTCATAAAGACATGAAATGTTACTCACATTTCATGGGGGAGGAAGAATTTAGAATACTAAATATATAATGCATTCTGTGCATCCAATATAACTGTACTCATAGAGCTAGAGTAATGTTTAGATTAATTTGACAAGGATTCTGTTATACTGAAAGAGAAGCAATCAACTTCACCAAAATGAAAGAGGAATTAGCAGAGGGAGAACACAACAGTTTTCATTTTAAATATTCATAGGCATGCTGATATCATACTTGGCAGCTAACTGGAGAGAATTCTGATCCCAACTGAAGCATACAGTACTTAATTTACACACTATGTAGTTCAAGTTTCCCCTTTTGCCCTCCCTTCATTCTTCCAAAGATGGCTATTAATCTTCCTCAGACTGAAAACATTAAAAACAAACTTGTCTCCTTAATCCTCAGCTCTTTCCAGAAACCAGCAGGGTTTTTTTACTGCAATTATCCACAGAAGAATCTCAGATACAAAACTGTTCTTAAGAACACGATTAAATTATACTATAGTTCACTGATGTGCTACTGTGCTAACAAAGCAATTTGTCAATAAACAGTTTTCATTTAGAAGCCAGAATCTAAGGAGAAGAGCAGTGAGCATAAGAAAGACTGAGAAGACACTGGGAATCAAGTGACATCTAGTGAAGAGAAAGGACAAATGTGTTCTTCTCTGAGAAGAGATCTTAAGGTGTCAGAGTTTGGAGAGCAATACTAGAAACCAGGGGCTGAGGTTAGGAAGGGATTACTATGTTGAAAATACATCACCTAACTGCAAACAACTGAAAGCACATAAAAATAGCTCACAAAAATCTGATGCTTGTTAGCTTTTTTTACAGCATTAAGGAATGGTGTGAATAAGGATATATATAAAAATGTGGATATAAACATGCCCTTCATTTCTGCAAATAATTTTAAAGAAAACAAAGTATAAGCCAAGCTTTTTGAAATTACTGTAGTGAACCACATCTTCACCTTCAATAACTGCTTTGTGAGAAGTGTACAGTTCAGCCAAGACACTCGCTGTCTTACATTTAAGTCACGAGAGAAAAAACCCCATGAGGTACACCATGCAAAAAACATTGAAGAACACAGGCTACAGATTCTTATTACAGGTCAGATTATCTGTGTGTGTTGATACTTCAACAGCAGATGGTTAAGAGAAATAACTTCTGCAGGACAAAATAACTTTAGTTGATAGTGCTCAGATTTATTACCAGGCTTCCACCAAATGCAAACAGTATCACCAAACACCAGTGAGTCTCTTTCAGGTGTTTATATTGTTTAAGCACGATCTTTTCAGTTTCACACTACTGCATAGTTGCCGGCTTTAGATAAATCAACTAATTTGAAGTTCGTTCAGTGCATTCACCTTCCTCTTCCTCAATATTCTCTTTACTTCTGTCTATTTAACATGTTTTCTGCAATTTACAAAAGGGACTAACCAAAGATGCCCTGCACACCAGGCCTTGAAAAATTACTATAGGTTACCCTCAAAAATGAAGATCACGTCAGTCTCTTACTCAGAAGTGTCCATCTACCTGTGTGCTTAGCAGTGCTTATTTACAAAACTCTGCTTTCAGTGTGTCTAAAAAATTTTTCATAATTTCAGTTTGCCTTATTAGCCAGTATTTGGAGTTTACACTTTTTACACCACTGAAATGTTTTTAGAAACTCACATAGGACTATTTCTCACTGCAACTTGGATCAACTGAGTCTTTCCCCTGTTCAGCACTGCAGACTGCTGTGCTGACACTGCTTAGTGGGGACATCAGCCTGTCCTCTAAACACACTCACAGAAGAGGCTGCAGTAAAAAAGCTCACTGCTCAATAGCAGAGTCAGCACATGTGTTTCTTGTTCCAGTTCTCAGAACTGCGAATGAATTAAGCTTCCTCCTAGTCTGGGCTCCCCATACCCAGTACTTAAAGCCACCTCCTTAAGTCTATATGGTACAGAGTCCTCCCTGTGCCTCTATCTTGGCTTATTCCAGGCTTCAGCTGACTCTACATTTCATTTCCAGCTATGGGAGATATTACTTCAAGACAAGCAACAAGTTACCACATTGCCCATCATCACATCAAGATCAGGAAATTATTTCACCCCAAAGGTTAAGCCATAGGATGTGAATGAAAAAAGTAAGAGGCCAGATGGTGAATGGTCTGAAGGGAAATGCTGTGTTGTTATCCACTTCAACACACCTGACTACTAAAAGAACAAAAAAAATACACAGAAAATAGAGTACAAAACCAAGTACACAAAACTAAATCCAGTTTCTCCTCAGTCTAGACCAAACCTACCTTCCTGTAGCACTCCTTCCATACTAGAAGCCAAAAAATTCCACTTGGCTTGTTAGACAGTAAATTCTGTAATATAAAATTAAGCTCTTTAATAAGGTGAGTTCACTTTTGCAGTGTTCAGTAAACTTTGAAAATGCCAAGTGCAAAATAGTCTGTATCTGGCAAGAAGATTTCCATTACAACCTGTATATAAACATGGAGAATGATCATTTATATGGGGCTTCCACAAAAAAATTACAGCCATTTTAATCCATTCAGAAATAAGTGAAGACACAAGAAATTTGTAGTAACACGTCAGAAAACACCGAGACTTAAAAAAAATCAGTTAATATGTTTGCAGGCGTTTTTTAATAAGTGAGAACAACAGTTTCTGAAGAACTATGTTCAAGACAAGTGATTTGTGTCTAGCGTTGTTTTTAGTATGGTTGCTTTACTCATGATGCAAAACTGACTTTGGTGCTATACAGCACAAACTTTGACAATTTAATTTATGCATAAATTGGGCAGTTTCTGCATGTATCCTTATACCCTTACAGCACAAAACTCTTTCACACATTATTCTGTCTCACAATCCCAAAGCTTCTTAGAAGCAAAGCTGATATTATATACGTTTAAAACTAAAATGCTCTACCATCTGTATTTTCTCAGAACCAAAGTTTTGGGGTTATTTTCAGGAAGAAAAAAAAAAGCTAACAAGGTATTTAATCTAAACGTTTGAGTAGAACTCAGATGTCACAAATTTAGTAAGGCATATGCATAGGGATCTCCTTTTTCCTCCTTTTCACATCCCCCTGTGTACTGCACTCATAAAGATATTTCCCATTAGAGATCCCTGCCTCAGAAATAGGACGTAAAACTAAACCAAAATATACAAATAAAATGAAGGGCTTACAGTTAACTTAAAGCATCTCTCCCACACACAGATGATAGACCACTGCCAGGCACAAGTCCTGTGCTTTGGACACAGCCCTAGTCTCACCGTGCAGACATTACTTGCTTCATTTTGGGGTATTTTGTGTTAGGACAACAGCACGGAATGACTCACCAGAAGGAAGCAGAGGCAGAAGCAAAGTAGAGAATACAAGAAGCAACACAGAGTAAAGAGTACACAATCATCTAGTTCCTTCCAGAAGTCAGCAAATTTGCTATATAAATAACCTGATACCAGGCAAGATGCAAAGTGTCAGACGATACCAGTGGGAGAGACCATAACACATTTCAGCAGACTGGGGAAGACAAAGCAGCGGGACTGGGAAGGAATTCAGGACAGGCAGATGCAGTGTTGCTGTCTCTGGGCCACCTCCAATACGTCCAGGTATAGACTACAGCCAGAAAGGTGACTCAGAAAGGAGACATCCTAATATAAAAATGAAACCAAGAGATTTTAGCAGCATGCTAAAAAAGATCAAGGACACAGTCAAGAGGGTTAACAGCAATAAAGGGACAAGCTTCTGTGCTGGTCACACACAGAGAGAAAAACAATTTAGGAGACGGCGGAGCAAAGAAGCAGTAAGTCGTGTGAGCAGGAAAAAAAAAAGGAAAGTTTTGAACTGCTCTGCTGAAAGAAGGCAAAATGTACAATGATGAGAAAGGGTGACCACATCGATGTCAAAAGAACATGATCAATGAGACACAGCTATTCTGACAGGAGCACAATGTGAACTCGAACAAAATTCAGGTCTGAAAATGGGAACCAGCAGCAAAAAACTAATGGATCACCTTACTAAAAGGAAGAGACTAAAGATGAGTAAAGGATTATATGAGAATCAAGGGAGAAGCAGTGGAAAGATCACAGAACAGCAAAGGACAGCAGATCAGAAGAATAGTAGAGGAGGACAGAGAACACGACATTAGGTAACATAGAAGAGGTTTGAGGAAAAAATAGCTGTTCCCGATCTCTCATCACTTAATCATTTGATAATACTGGTAAGGAATCAGAGCACAAGAGCAAAAGCATATAGAAATCATCAGCAGTGAGCTATGAATAGCAGGAAACTTCTGACATCATATACAGGCAGCACAAGAATACGTGAAGCCAGTGAGCACAGGATCACCTGAGGTTAAGGAGACTGAGGAGAACAGTAAAAACTAAGTTGCTGTCCACCGTCACCTACCAGGCGGGATGAACAGCTATCAGCCACCAGGAACAAGCATCTTCCCAGGAAAACAACTGCTAAACATACTCAAACAGTGACCTCTACTGGACAAATCACAGAGTACCGGTACTTGCACTGGCAGCAGGAACACTCCAGGTACGAGCACATAACGACACAAAAGCTGGAATCTCTGAATAGATTGCTCCAAATGATTGCAACGTTAATTAACCACCACTGACAGGTAACACAAATAATTGTTATAGTAGTTACAAGTCAAAGACTTACTGCACATCCCAAAATAAGTGAAAATAAAACGGGTTGGCAGTGTAACAGTTGCACACGTATTGATGACAACCAGCACCCACACCTGCTGTCAACACTGAAGTAACATTTAATATCCCAGCCTGCTTTTCAGTCACATCTTCGCCTCTGTTGCCTTCTGGGTGGGATTATAGACAAACTGAGCTTCTGAAACCTCTTCAAACACACTTCCTATTCACAATGTAGTACATGGATTTTAATTGTCAAAACTTCAGGAGCATACCAAGTAAGGATTTCCCATCCCATACTAGGATGTGAAATTTTGTTTTAAGTGGCTGGAGAATACCTTGAGTTAGCCTACCTATCTAAAGTCTAGAAGGTTTAGTATGCCTTCATACTTCATAGCAAAATAGTACACAAAAGCTGCTCTGCTAGGAAAAAAAAGTCAGGCAAGGCATAAGCCACATTTTTATGCTCTATCAGTTTTCTTCATAAAAGAGAGTTTTCTGTGTTGCTAGTTCTACTCCAATTATTGCTCAATTACAAATCTAGTAGCACAAGGAGACCAAAAGGTGAAAACCTAATTTACCTGCTGACTTCAGCCTGCAAAGGTACTTTTTTTCAGTCAAAGGCAGCCATTTGTTGTTCTAGCATAATCAATTTATAAATAAGTAAACAAATAAATAAATAAAACCCCAAAACCCATGAGCCCTCAAGACATGTGATAGACAAACCCTACCATCAGCTGGGAAAAAATCCTCATCCTGACTCAGATGATCTATTTCACACTGTCTGCCAGAGCTCCACCCCATTGTGCTTGAAATTATATGGGGCAAGACTCAGATTAAAAACAGACAAGCATGGTAATATCTCTTCCTCTCTCTGACCTGGGCTCCCCAGAATCTCAGTCTTGTGCAGTTCCCAACCTGTTCCCCAGAACCATTACTGAAGCACAAACTCCAGCTGAAGCGCTCTGAACAAAGTAGGTAGGTCTAAGTGATTTCGAGAACTTTTATGACAAATTCCTTAACACATGACTGGCACTGCCACCCCAGCATGAACTACGGAGCAGCAATGTGAGAGGAATCCCGGCAGCTGGCCCTGCAGAACAGGCAGATCTACACCAACACCTGAAGGTCACTTTCATCCTGCACAGAGGCATCAGATGAGCAAGTGGCCCAGATTGCTGCAGACTTCCAGTTACATTCCACTCGAACTTGAGTGAAGCAGCCCTAAGTAGAAATACATAAAACAGAAGTATAAATACCCATAAAAATTACTACTGTTGCACAGATGATGCAGAAACAGTACTTGTGGCTGACCAAACTTATCGAATGTGGTTTCTACAACAGAATGTCCTGTGGCTCAAACTCGCTCTGTGCCCCTCTAGCACAGGTACCCTAATTCCCTACCACTACTCATGTCCCATAAATGATCCTATTGAGCAGGAGGTGAATGTCACTTGTATGTCCCTCAGCTAACATCAAGTGACATGGAACAAAAACAACTTGGTCACATCTACCCAAATTAATCCACCACACTGAAGGGCAGATATCTATGGTTCAGCCATTCATTTTCACCAATTTAAAGAACATTTGTTAGGACTTCTATTGCATTTATTTTGATGGTAGCCAACGGGCTCAAAAGACACCTGGGTCAGGATCAGACAACTTATACAGGCTAAGACTGTCTTGAATTTTGCTTCTCAGCTGTATACTGGACAGAAGGCTTTAAAATGACTAAATGATGGAACATATTGATGGTACAACATATAGAGACACTGGCTTCTATGTCTACATTATGCTAAGAAAAAGCACAAATTCTCACTTTCCTGCTTTCTAGTGGATTGTCAAGAGACCCTACAGAGGAATCATCCCAGCTTTGTCACTTACGCAGCACCTGGTTCAACAAGACTGCAGAATCACAGCTATTTAGCTTCACTGAGAGTTTTGCTTCTTATTTTGAAGCACAAGAAGTTCTCACCAAGCAGTAAAGGACAGACTCAGCTGTTTCAGAAGTCACCTAGAGCAGAAAAAGCCAATTCAAGACTCCTCCATTAGCACCAGATAGATGAAAAAAATTCAGCCTAGTATAGATCCAGAAAAATCAATGTGAACTTGAGTACTTCTGATAATGAATGATTTAGATACATAAATGCAGCACGAATGGCACACTAGAAATATTAACAAAATCCATGCCGCAGAAGTACTCTGAGAAGTACGATGGATTTAATAGAGCAGTCCTCACACTTGCTAATGAAACTTTACTTACTTTTAATAGTTTTCTGGCAAAAATGCGAAGTATGTTTACATAAAAATATGCATATCCAGTTTTTACATTTATTTATTCTTTCAGATAGACATATTTATTCTAAACAGCAAAAAACAGCTAGCAGAACACTCATTTAAATGGCAGAAAACTAGTAGAAGATGCTAATATGACCTTAGTGTAGCATGTCAAGTGTCACTGCCATCAGTTTCCTAGTCATTTTAAGAACAATCTGCTAAGACAATTAATTACATAGCTTAAAAGATTAGGTCAACAGTGTCAAATACGAGAATATGAACTTGAAATGTAGCCTTTTAAAAATGTGTGCTATCTATTTAAGTGTCTACATCCATTTGTGAAAGAAGAGTAAGTTTCAGACTTGATGAGTTACTTCTCAGGAGAAGCAGTGGTCTTCCCTTCCCATGAAAGAAACCCAAACACAGCAATTAGAAAGGCTGACAGAATCCCTTGGCTGAGAGATGGCATATACTTGCAGTCTGCTGATAAAATGGCCACTTTAGGAGAAAGCATTTAATTAAAGGCTGAGATTCAATGCAATGTAACACAAACTTACAGTCATGGTGATCTTTAAACTGGTATTTCGAAAACTAAAACTACTTTAAGCATATGGTACACTCTGGATTTTTCTTGAATAGTTAAAGTCAACCTGAACACATCCGTTTTGGACGCTTCTTATTACTGGATCTTTCCTCCCCCAGTAAGGTCTGCAGCTAAGCCTCAGCTAGGACATAGGTTAGCTATTCAGCTTTTCAGTGTGGAGCTCATGATGAAGCACATGCTCTCCCCAGGCTCAGATCTGAGACAGCCAAGTTTACTTTGATTCAAGTCTCCATGCAGGAGTTTCAGCCTCTCTCCTCTTCCTCACAGCAAGGCAGACAGCTGCTACCTGCCCAGCCAGTTGTGTGTTCAGCTGAGATCACCCTTTAGCTACGTTAAAGTTTGTAAGGCACTAGGTGGAAGAGCTGACTCACTGTCAGTCTGAAAGCCTGTTAGACTTCAGAAGTTCTACGAATTTTACAAATCTCAGAGAAAGAATAGTGAAGTTTACAAACAGTAACATTTCCAATTCATTTCATCCTTGTGCCAGGTAAGCAGCCATTCAGACAGACGTACCAGAGCAAATAATCACCACCAGAGAGAATCTTTCCTGTCAGCCCAAGGTACTCAACCTTGGGTGAGCTGTCTGACCACAAGCATTAGACAGAGGTGCGCAGAATGAACTGCTACCTCAAGGTGCCTGCAACCCTCCAAAGGCTGCAGAGAAAGCTGAAGTGGCTGAGGACAACAAACTGCCTAGCTTTCAGAAGCTCGAGTTCAGAGACAGCCATCTCCTTGCAGTACCTGAGGGAACACACAAAAGTCACCAGCTGGGTGGCCCCACAGCCCAGCTCCACCAGTGGCTGATAACAGATGCCAGATGGCAATATGCCCAAAGAAAATTTACCATAATCTTTCTCAAAACATTCTCCCAGCTTCAGGCTATTGTTAACTTCATGGCCTTCTAAACCATGGACAGATCTGTATGTTTAACAGTGATGCGCTTTGGATTCACCCTCCCTTAACTGGCCCATTAATTTACTCATCAGTCATCATTTACATTCCAGATGGCTGGAAACTGTTGGTCACATTTGTAACTAAATTGAGATTTCTTTGAAAACTACAATGGGATAAAAACAAATAGCAAGATGGCAGTCTAGAGGGCACTACACCATCAGAAGAAGGGTCCTGAATAACTAATTCATACTTCTCACAGCCTGTCATAAAGTGCCCATAATTTTACATATTTACTACTACAAACCCTTTGAGCTACATGTTAGTACCCGATAAACTGCATCCGGAGAAGTGCTTATGTGCTAAAATCTAAGGATATTTATGTTTTTCCTCACGTTTAATCCTTTACAAATGCTCAGAGACTCTAGTGACACTTTTGCATTAATTCACATGTTTTAAGTAACACATACTACCTTACATCTCATGCAGCAAGAAGTGTAGAGTTTAACAGGCTGGGTTTTATTGGTTTGCTTGTGTTTTTTTAGACCCATCTCAATTTGTAAAGATTTCCTTGGATACACCCTAAAGCACCTACCCAGTCCTCTTGTCACCACATATCCACTTTACTGGTTCTATTCCCCTCCCCATTTCATCTCTCCAGTTAGGTTTCAAAAAGGGAAGGACTGCTTTAGAGAGAAATCCACTGGCACATGCAGAGAGCAGACAAGAACAAGAACATTACCAAAACCAACACTTCTCTTTAGAAGATGCAGAGCAACAGCGGTAAGACCAAATTTACTGCCTGAATTTCAACAACCAAGAAGCAGGAATGTTTGCACCAGATACTGGTAGACAAACCACACAAACAACAAACAAAAAACTCACAAACCCACAAAAACTTTTGCCTTGCAAAAGTCAGTCTGATATCTGCCTCTGCCAAGTTAAGTCTCATATTTATGTTCTCGACATGCTATTCACCAACACCTCACTTAGGGGCTTCTTTACTGTGGGAAGCAGAGTCCACAAGCTGAAGGTGGTGTGTGCAGTATGACAAAGAGACAGCTTTTTTTTGGACAGAAATAGGCTACTTGACTTCCACGCCTGATGCTTACATTCAGCTGGCCTTGCTCATATATGTTTGGTTATAGATACAATGCACTGGAGCTGTAATTTGCTTTGCTTCAGTCAAATTCATTATCCATTCACTAAAACACAAACTATGCTGTTTCTGATACAGTTAAAGATATCAAAAGT
This sequence comes from Lycocorax pyrrhopterus obiensis, assembly GCA_014706295.1. Taxonomy (NCBI): domain Eukaryota; kingdom Metazoa; phylum Chordata; class Aves; order Passeriformes; family Paradisaeidae; genus Lycocorax; species Lycocorax pyrrhopterus. The sequence continues at coordinate 20,972,104 of JACSVZ010000002.1, read as the reverse complement.
TCTCACCTTAACACAAGGACTTCAGAGTCATGGTAGGAAATGGATTTCTGACTTAACTGGTTACAAGACAGAGAATTACAGATCTTCCAGTACATTGCAGGTCTGTTTTGAAGCTGTATTGAAAGGCAAGCTGAAAATGGCTGCTAAGTCACACCCTCAACCTCTTCACTTTTAATGAAGTACTAACCAAGAAGCACCACTCTTAATAGTGACATTGTACTCTATATCAAACTAGCAGTGTCAGCTTTTCAATATTACTTAACTGCCTGCAATGAAGTCCAAAAATAGGAATATACTTACTTGTAAGCTTGTTGTGACTCAGAACCAGCTGTGTGATGTGAGACAGCGTAACTGCAAATGAAGAGAGAAAGAAGTTAAGTTTATGGACATGGCAACTAAGAGCTTGTATCTATTTCAGCTGAAAAAAAAATAGTAAAGTTATTCTCTCCACTCCAGTAACTTGATTCATGTGCATTGTCACAATAAACAAGAGAAGATCAAGACTAAAGGACACATCCACCTACTCCTCTGCCCTTTAACTTTACATTTCTGTTACTGCATCAGACACAACTTGAAGAGCTTTTACTCACAGATACAGCAACCTGTTTCAGCTAACCCTTGAAAAAGCTCATGACTTAACAGAGGCAAATATAACCTGTTAGCAGAATGAAAGCAAACACTCAAAGGCACCATCAGATCAGAAAGTTCAGTGTTTAAAAAAAAAAAAAAGCATCACCATGGTTCCCTGTGCAATTGCAGGTTGTGAAGGAAGGAAAGGCAGGGAGGAGAAAAGAACAAACAGTACACCCACCCCAAATTTCTCCTAAAATTTGAGCACTCTAAGTACTGCCTGCATCACCTCACAATGCAGAACAAGAGGACAGGGAAAGAAGCTCATAGCAAGTCTGTAAGAGTATTGTAGGAAAACCATCACTAAAGGGCAGACAAGAACAGCTTAGAGCAGAGCTCTAAGCTTTAAAACATAAAAGGCACACCAGCATCTGAACCATAAGCGACCATATAACGCTACTGAGTGCTTACTCATATAGATAAATACAGGATTGCAATTTACCCAGAAAAATCAGAGAAGATACTGGAGACAGTAACAAGCTTGTGAACAAATGCCTAAGTACATTTGTTTCTCTTGGTTTAGCCATTTTATTAGCTGTGACAATCAGTAATAGTCAACATTTCATGGGCCCTTGATATCCAAGCCCGACTAACAAGAACACAACCTTCAGAAGGGCAGCCCTATCATTTGGCATCCAGAGATGAGAAGTGCTCTAGTCTGATGTCTTCAGTTCCAAGGCAAACTGACATCACCAATGCCAGAGAAAAAAAACCTGTTTTCCCGCATTTAACTTCAAAAACGAGTCATTCTAGAGCTCTGAGGCTTTACCTAGACTTAACAACACCACAAAAAAATTCATTATTGTTTTTGATACTGTACAAAGTTGCTTCCATTTCACTTTGCTTTTAAAACAGAGAAGTTGAACTAAAACGGCAGAACAGGACCAACTAACACCACCTCACCTCCATACTAAAGAATCAGCATCATGCCATGGGCACAATGACAACTGGACCCTTGCATCGCTTCTGCCTGGTAAAGGTCTGCAACACTCATGCTGAACTGTGGGTGCAGCCACTGGGAAGTCAAACTGGGCACTCAGGTGCAGTGTATATTCTAAGAGAACTTTTGCACTATTTCCTCTTCTCCTTCAAAGTTGATGCTTTTTTGGTTTATTAGAGCAGAACAAAGACTGAAGATGCCACCACGCTTCTGTGGCCTTGACTAGTTCATTCTAGTTTTGCATAGAGCTTTGCCAGTTTCAGAGAATCCAAAATTCATCAAAATGATCTGTTTATTATTTTGTTGGAACACATAATGAATTTAATTACAGTAAAACCATCCCCACCACACGCCTTTTAATCAAAGCAGCTAGAATGACTTGAGAAACCATATGAGGAAAGCTCAAATTTAGTTCATATGTCCACCATGATTCGACTTTCTTCACTCTTTTCTGCCCATGAATCATTCATTCTACGAAGAAGATACGACTTCGGTGATTATTTCTTAAAACTAAGGCTAGACATTCCAAGGTATCAAAATAAAACAAACTCTTTCTATAAGAAATGATAAGATCTTCCCCTGTCTCACTATGGGAAAGCATAAAAATCAAAATGACAACTCACATAAACTAAGAGAAGTGTTTAAGATTTTGTTTCTGTGCTCAAGATGCAATTCAATATTTAAAAGCATGACAAATAATATTTAACTCCCACAAAAAGCCAGCCTCTTCTAAGGAGACAGCACTTGCATGCAACTTGCTTGCACCACAGAAGCATCAAGTCACTGAACTGCACTAAATGCTACACAGCAGCACAAATGCAAGTAACGGCTCTGGATCAGCTACAAACTGAGCTCAGAAAATGAACTATTTTACTAATAGAGAACAGAAGCAGACTCCAATTTAATCCAAGTGTTTGTACATGGTGAACCTTTCCTACCACAGTGTCATCACGTCTGTACAAAGGAAGTGTGGATGCTTATTCAAGGGCAATGAAACTTCGGGGCTGCAGACTTTGGTCTTCTGAACATTTAACTCCTGATGAATTTAAATACCATAATGTTCTGTGCATATTCAAAAGTAAGTCTTCTGACTACACCATCAAGCCATATGCACCACTGGCCCTTAGCAACACAAGGTTAGAAGCATTATTCTTACTACTCCCTCTCCTTTTTTGTCCCATTACTGTATTCTTCAATCGAGACTATTTTCAGAAAGGTTTCTTCTCTCACATCTATACAGAATAGAAAAAAGTCCATATCAAAAATTTCAAGGCTGAAATCCCTAGACCGAAGACATTTGAATCTGTATTTTACTGTCTGAATTTGACTGAAGTCTAGACACCTTGTCTGAGACTCCACTATCTCAGTCAATCCTGATGCATGACAAAAAATCCCATGGCATCTTTGACCAGCAATAGCAGGCTGACATCCCCCAAAGGAGCAAGAAAGGCTACACTCCAATACTATTTTGAAAATAGCAAAGGTTTATGTGTCTGTGCTCTGGACTACTTCCAGCAGCATTTTAGACATATCAAGACAAAGAGATTCTTCAGTCTTGAAAGGTCCAAAGCTACTACCAGTTCAGAGACAAATTTAGAAGCATTTTAAGAAAGGGAGCCACGATACGAGAGTGGTACTTGCTCACCCCTTACACAGAGGGGAATTTGCTCACTTACATTAAACTGACCTGTGTCAAACAACCAGCCCCTGGAAATGACATGTTTTCCAGTACAGTGCCACATGCCTACTCCTGTGAAAAGGACTGTGTTGTGCGAACAGCTGACTGAGACTTACCTCATCCTATACATAAAGTCATTCTGTAGGACAACTAAACCGTCAAGTCTGACAAAGAACATATCTGTCTTAAGCAACTGATTAACATCCCCAAGTAACATCTAGAAGGCTAAAGGGGGCCTGGTGGGGCAATTCTGATTTGGATGTACACAGTGCAGGTAAGCATAACATACAACAGGTCAGATGACTCATCCTGAGTACCAGTCTCCAGAGAATGAAAGGGCACTGAGATACCCTGGGGGAATCGCTATAACCTATGATGCCATCGGAGGAGCTTCTGGACACTGCCTTGATAACATTATAGTCATTAGCATACAAGCAATAAGTTACTGTGATTTCATGAATGCACCTGTTACTCACACAGAAGTCTGACGGTCAGGACAATACCTACTGCCAGAGCAATTTAGTTGCACAGTAATCACGAATTCTCATTATGGTCCCAGTCCCACTATTACTTCAAAACAGAGCAAGTCAAAGGAAGAATATTTAGGTTCTTCCATTTTGGCCCTAATATCAAGTCTCTTCATATACTGCTGCCATGCACTGCAAGTTAGCTTTACAAGAAATATCTGGACGACAATACTCAACCTAATTATTAAGGAAAAAAATAAAACAAATAAAAACCCTGGAAAAAAACCCCCATAACCTGACAAACCAACCAAACCAAAGCAAAATAAATTAGAAAAAAAACCCCCACACCCACAAAACAGGAAGACCCCAGTGACTTTGCTGAGCCAAGATAAGACACCATCTGTCCCACTGGAGGAAGTTAATGCAGGATGAGCGTTACAGTATTGTTACAAGCAGCCTGCCTCTCCATCTTCTGTCCTTTGGTTATTTTAGGAATGAACAATTTTATCAACACTAACTTTCTGATAAAAAATTCTAGTCATGTTAATTCCTACCACACAAGTACGTACTTTATTCAAAATATGAACAGCTTACAGATGGAATGATAATGAGAGTAAATGAACACATAAATAGGATTGCATCCAATATTCCTTCCCTGACAACAGAGCAGATGTCGCAAGTTATTTGGGCAAAATAATTCCTTTATTCTTGGCTTCTCCATACCAATCGCTTAAAAGACACATAAATGAGACTGGTCCATACTCTAAGAACAATCCCATAGCTGCTGATGGCTGTTCAAAGTCCTACCAATAAATGCCCCCCATCCTTTGCTACACTAGGGAAAGGGCACATCATTCCCTACTTGCTGAACCTGCTTGTTCAGCCTACAGGATGTCTATTAATGCTCTCTACCATTACCTGTCCATAATGGGTGCTTTATAAACAAATGTCATCTATTTATTCCACAATATGAAGGCAAAAAACCCAAACCAACACAACAGAACGCATCCACAGGGCAAGACATTTTTTAACACTATTTATGTACAGAGGATGCACAACTATAGTATAGATGTGCAGACAGATGGTGTAACTGTTGTTTTATCATATGCTGGAATAATAAGAACAGTCTTTAACACAAAATTGTTTCACACAGTCTTTGCATGACAAGCTAAAGAACAGAACACTTAGATCAAGGGATATTTTTTGTCTCAAATGAAATCTCTTTTCTACAGAACATGTCTGAAAAAGGGTTCTCATATTACAGTTCTGAAAGCATCAAAAATTCAGATGCTCTCACGGTCCATAACCCAATTCTAGTCTGTACTTCAAATCATTAGGAGAAAACATGGAAGTGCCTGGATTCAAGGAATATTCCAAAAACAGAACTGTACTTCTAGTGACATTAATGAACTCCTGATTTAGAAGTGGTTCAGGGACTACTTAACTTTTCTTTGTGAATCTGAATGCCACGTTGTAAATAAGCCAGTAACCACACTCATTCTTTGCTAAAGATGAAAGTGGGAAGAGATGTAAAGGTTGACAAGCTTCCAGGTCTAAGCTAACCTGTCAATCTCCTTCCAGATAGAAATATTTCATCCTTAATTGGGAAGACACACTGGTATTTAACAGAGGCAAGTTTTGTCTGTTTCGTCTCTCCCACAGCTGCTACAGAGGGTGGAAGTCAATGCAAAAGAAAATCAGAGTGACTGCCCTGTACTGCAGCAAGTTACTCACTAGACTGAGAAAAAAAAACAGAAGAGAATCATATCCAAGACACGGCATATATTCCCCTTTGCTCCTCTTTGCCCCCACATAACACCAGTTTTCCCTATCAATTACATTTTGCTGGGGTTTTTTTCTAAACACGCATGACAAGAACAGGGCTACACCTAAGGAAAAGGATTGACTGGCACACAGAACAGATGTTACATGGTATACTTCTTCCAAATCCTCGTGTCTGTATTAACCCTAAGTGAATTAAGTTACGAAAGCTTAAATACAAGCTCACTAGCCACTCTGCAGCAAGTACTCAAATGTGCAGTGAGACAAGGCTTGGTCCTGTTCTTGAAGAGTAAGGACTATAGGGAGCAGCTTACCTTTAAGGGATTTTTGGCACCTCTAGTAGGGGCATTCACAAGCACTAAATAATTACATGAGACAAAATCCTGATCAGGAGCTATTGAACACTGTAACTCAGGCATATCTTCCAACCTACTAAGTCCTTAAAACTCAAACAGCCAAAAATGTTCCCTACAATCATCATCTAAACTTACCTTAACTCTCAATATCTGCTGTTGGCCCTCCTTAGAGATGAAACCCTGTGCAAGAAGAGTCACTGGACATGAATAGTGATGATTGCTTTTAAGAGAGATCTTTAATTCATGAAAGGAAAAAAAAAGAGCTGAAAAGGCAAGCTTTAACACCGCCCTGGAAAGGTATGCAACATACAGAGAAGGAAAGGTACCAGGTCAGTCTCCTTTAGCTTACATGCCAGTTCTGAGAGCCAAAGAAAACCCAAACACCCAATCTACATTAGAAAAGACCATCTATTTGGAGTCAGATGACAGGGGTTTGAAAACAACCAGTTTAACACTTCCTCAAACTATTACCAAAAATTCAGAAGTAATAGCTATTCTTTACTTTTTATTTGGCAGAAGGTATTCCTTCTCCAGAAGGCAAATACTTTTCATGGTAAAAAAAAACCCCAAAACCAAAAAACACAATTTATCTGTTCTCGGTCAGTGAATACAATAACTGAAAAAGCAATTAATTTAACAGAAACCAGCCATCATTTCCCCCTTCCCTAACTTTCATCTCAAATTGAAGAAGGCCCCAAATCCCCATGCTAGATCAAGCTACACGATGTGCACCAGGAGTATCTGCAGAGACCCCTCTGACGCAGTCTAACTAGGGTACCACGAGTTTATACCCCATGTAGGGAGCTCCCTGCCAAAGACATTTCAGATGCTTAATCAGCAACCTGGTACCAGGGAACATCTGGGGACTGCAGTGTCCCACCTTGTGGTCCCTGGCCCTGCCTGAACAACAAACCCCTAAGAGTCTTTGTACAAGAAAAGCTTTTTTTTTTTAGGATTATCAATGTGCTTCAACATTATCCTTTTTCCATGCTTGAAAGACAAAAGCTGGTTAATTAATTATGTGTCTAGTGCTGACAGAAGGCACCAAGTCTACTTAACAAAAGCAACAGTACTCCATTGCTGCCCCATATACCTGACAGATCTTAGTTCTGAAAATTCATCTTTAATTAATGTGAGCTAAATAAATGCTCATCCAATAGAAATGCATTGACTGTTTAATGTGAATTCACATACATGGTCCTTACACCACCATCTTCCCAAAGTTCCATGCACCACCTAGAAGCAGGAAAAGAGTAAGTACAGCACGAAGACTTAAGTACAGAACCTAGTTCTGCAAAACTGTACTTAAGACTTCATCCTTTATTGATGTGATTGAAGACAACTTGATGTGCTCCCAGCTCTGCAGATAATGGTGCATTGGTAGTGAGCCATATCCTTCCCTGAGCTAGTATCTATCTTGTAAGAAGAGTTATGTACATTTGCTCCCGACTCCTATCAAGTTTAACATAGTAAAAAGCTAAACCAGGACACAGTCAAGTTTTAAGTACATTGGTTAGTTGAGATTTTGCTTTTTTCCCCCTCATTGCATCATGCATTCAGAAAAATTTCAGCCTGTGGCACACTACAGACAGTCACAACTTTAAGTCCCTGAGTATTGGCTGTGCCATAACATCATGCACATTTTAGCAAGGCAAAGATACCTGACTTGCTCTTCATTTATGTGTTCTCCAGAACTGCAACAGAGTGTTGTTACTGGTATGCTGTATTTGCTGTAAATTAACTACAGCAAATGTACCCTACCAACAGCAGCACCCTGTCATGGTTCAGGAAGCATGTGCAATCGTACAATGCCCAAAGCATGATGTTGCTCTATCTGTGATACGGTATTATTGTACTCCCTTCAGAGACCAGCCACGAGTAATTGCAGGCTGATGTCACCCTATCCCTTTCAAAAACCAGTGGAGATGCTACTTGGCTGGCGTTTTTTGTTTCAGCAGCAGGACGGAGAAGAGGGGAAGTCTCGCCATCAGTCAAGTGCTAGAATGCCAGCAGTACGACAGGGAACGCTGAGCCCCGCCGCGGGGCTCCCCTGGACACACGCACGGCTGCTTGCGGTGCTGCCGGCAGCCTGATGCGGGGCGTTTCGCTCAGCCCATGGATCTCTCCCCAAGCCCTCCATGCCCAAAGGCCACCCCCACACCGTAGAGTCCCGGGCGGCCGCACCATCGCAGCAGGGCCGGGGCAGCGGCCGGAGCGGGGCGGGGCGGGGCGGCCCGGACACCCCGCACCCAGGGCCGGCCCCGGCTCGCCCGGGACAAATAAGGAAGTTTCCGCGCTGTGCCCGCCCGCCGCCGCCGGTACCTACAGAGGCCGGGCACGTCCAGCATGCTGGAGATGCCGCGGTCGCACATGTCCACCTCGGGCTGGTTCTTCTCCCTGCTCTCCTCCACGATCTTCTTCAGGGACTTGGACATGGTCTAGGCGGGGCAGAAACGGACACCGTGAGCCAGGCGGCGGGGGAAACGAGCCGAGGGCTCCAACCGGGACAGCGCCAGGATGGCTCCGTCCCCGAGGGGTCCGAGGGCAGCGAAACCCCCTGCCCGGCGCCGCCGAGGGGCCCGGGCCCGGGCCCGGGCCCGGCCCCGGCCCCGGCCCCGTCCCGTCCCGTCCCGCCCCGTCCGCCGCGCCCGCCCCAGGCCAGCGGAGCACTGCCCGGGATGCCGGCCGCTCTCCCGGCCCGGGCGGAGGACAGGCCCGGCCCGGGCGGAGGACAGGCCCGGCCCGGCCCTGCCCCGAGGGCACTCACCGCAAGGCACAGCGGCGGGACGCGGTGGGAAGCGGTGGGACGACGGGCGGACCCCACGGCGGGCGGATCCCGGCGGAGCCTGCTCGCCCCGCCCCGGCCCGCCCCGCTCCGCTCGCCCCCGCGCGCAGGCGCAGCGCAGCCCCGCCCGCACTGACACGCGGGGGCGCGAGCGGCCCCTCACGGACCCGGCAAGCTCGGAGCGCTCCGGGCTGTGGAAAGGCTGCCGGAGATAAAACACATGATCGCCAAAATAATCCACACCAAAAAACCCGGTGCATTTAACCAGCGGTTTCCTTTTCTTCAGGTGCCCTCATGGATTTTCTAGTCGGCTCTAGTAGCAACGCCGGTCACAAGGCTGGGTCCGTGTTCTGGGCACTTGTAGCTGGCCTCGACAGACCCTGGCGTTGGAGTTACAGCCTTACTGCCCAGAATGTAGTTATGCATGTAACCTCTTCCATAGAAGTTAAGAAGCTCCTACTTACTGTCATTCAACAGACATGGAAGCTCAGAGCAATCAATGACTAAATCTATAAAATTACCTAAAGCTGGCTACCCGTTGAGAGCCACAGCTTTGAATTTTGCATATGCACTCCATGGTGTTACTTAGTAGCCTAAAAATGGTATCTGCAGAAACCAAGATGATGAACGTTTGCCTAAGCCAACAAATAAAAAACTTTCTGGAGGCGCAACTTCAACTTTTCCTTTTTTAGGAATGTAAGGATCTAATACCAGACTGCAGAATTGCAGCATGTTTATTTCTAATTGGAGTTTCCTACCTTGAGCACTTCCTGAAGTTACTGTCTGCTTTCAGGTCTTTCTTACAAGATACAACTGGAGGAACTTCCTTGTAGCTGGATTTCTCAGCAGAACCTACTGTCACTCAGATGTACAGGACAGTGATGTACGGTTCTTTTTTTGTCTGCAGAAATATGAATCTGGATCCCTTTCCTATCTAAGAAAATGCCCTGACTGCCACCAGTCAGTTGTCCCAAAGACCTAAGTGCTAACATGTCTGCTGTTCTTATTTCATGGCAAATGATTGCAGGTGTCACTTAGTAGCAAAGGCCCCCGAAGATTAATTGTCTATAAGTATGGTCCTGCTTCCTTATTCCAACTAACAGCACATGTGACTATAACAAGAAACCCAAAAAACAGTCTTCATGGCTAATGCGAAGCTCGCCTGGCTTCTCTCTGCCCCATTTATGCAGTGATCAATACATTGCATGTGGCCTAGATATCCACATTCTACCCCTACCATAGAAGTATTTAGTTACTCTTCACTTAATAAACATATTGTCATTACTCCCTTTCATCAGGATTGTGGGGGGTTTTTTGCCATCTACCTAATTTCATTATCCTGCTGTTGTGTAAAGAGTTCATCTATTATTCACACCTTTTATGTGACCTTCTCTGGGTCCTGCTTTAGCAAACCTTTTGTCTGTGCACGAATTCATACCCCAGTCAGGTCTGCACTGAATTTGGCAAAGGGGAGTTGCTGTCAAGCCTTCCTTTTAGAGTTTCACAGTGCCTCATGGAACATTGAGTACCAATTGTCTGAGAAGAAGTGGGAAGGAAGGTACAGAAGCCACACTGTCCAAAGGTTCTTGATCATGAAAACTGATGTTTCAGATTGTCCCTTCAGCAGTCATGAAGCGTCATTTCTTGCAGAGGGTCTGTGTCACTGCAGTCACCCAGTCTCCCTCCTCTTATCCCCCCCACCTCTTCCCAGTACATGCAGTCATTCCAAAACCCCTTTGGCCCCAGATATCCCCAGCTCCCTCTACACCCTCAGCTGGAGACTGGCCAGCCTGTGCCTAGGGACCGGTCAGTAGAGCCCTCCCCACATCTACAGTGCTTGAGCTCGTAGTAGAGGCTTTTCCAATTTAGGTCTTGCTGTACCTTCCAGCTACTGATTTTTTGCTTATGAAACAACGATAAAATATCCTTGCTATCTGTCAGATCTGTTCTAAATCCGTCACTTGGCTTAAATGTTTGTAGAGCAGATGCCTGAGTTCTTTGCAGAGACCGGCATATGCCTTCTGTCCTTAGGACTGCAGGCTAATGTAGGTGACTATGAGGTCGATGGATGGCCATGACTGTGTGGCAGAGCTGCAGTTTTCCCTGTGGTGGTCAGAGGAGGGAGAAGTTGTCCCTGCGTGCCCCAGCCTGCTCCACCTGGGCAGTGACAGCTGGACCTGCCTCCTGCTGGCTGCTCTCCTTGTGCTGGGGATCAGCAAGGGGAGGAGTAGCTCTGATGCCTCCCTTGCTCTCGCTGTCCTAGGTACTTCTACTAACCAAGAAAATTATGTTTTACGTTATTATTCTATTTTTACCCCTGCTTTCCCCCTCCAAGAAAATCTATGATAATGGGCACCATTAATGCAGGGACAGTGTGTCATCAAAACCATGCAACAGCAACACGCCCCTGCAAAACCAGTTGTGTAGTGTGGGCACTGCTACTGCAAATGTATCCATCAACATTACACTCTCTAAGTGTGATAACTGGCAATATTTATTTTTCCAATCATTTCCTTATAAAAGCAAACTCCTAGAATTTGACCTCTGTTTTTATTATCATTTAATAAACATTTTAAACATTTATTTATTAATAAACCTGTATTGTTGCAGTTGTTTTGTATTAGGAACGACATAGTCAATCCCATGAATTTTTGTTGAATTTCATTTTAATTACGACTGCAGAATAATTCTCCAGTTTTAGGTCGGCAGTTGACAAAAAATAATTACATCAAATTTGTTAATTCTGGTGCCTAGGACACATATCCTGTGTTGTTATGGGAAACTGAGACACCTCCTCCTTTGCTTAATGAACCAATTGAAAACTGTTTTTCAGTCAAAATTGCTTTGTAAATTTAACTAAAATTAGCTTATGTTTTAAAATGACCAGCACCATGATTTCTGGCATTTTAGCTGTATATCTTCTGTCTCCTTTACTTCAAGTAACTAGAACCCTAAGAATATCTCATTGTGGTATTATTTCTCACTTATAAAGAACAGTCCTGCCACACGGGAAGGGCAATTAAAAACGTTGTTACAGACATTTTAGTGCTTATTCTTCAAATCCTGGTCTTTGGAGGACTTCCCATTCATATATAACTGCCTCATAAAATTACTTTTATATAAGAATAAACATCTATAGTAACATGCAGAAGAAGATTTACATGTAACATAAAACCATGCAGGCTCTAGAAGTGAAAACCTGCACATTCATTATCTGTGCTTTGTCGTTGACAGAGGGAGGTTGTAGCCATGCAGTTATTACAATACAGACATGCAGCATTCACAACAATGACATTATAAAATAGCAGTGTGCACAGACATAAAAGCAAAGGTTTTCATGGCAGTGTTGTGAGATGAAGCTATATTTCTTATTAAATATAGATTTTTTTCTTTTGAATTGTACACTGCAAAAAGCACATAGAAATTTCATGGAACAGTTCTTTCCAGATCATCTGTTCTGCTTGTTTGTGTGTGCTGTGTGTTCATTTTAAAGCAAGTATTTTAAATTACTTCTTACCTTCCAAGACAGAAACATGGCTTAATAGCAGCTCTCTTCTTTAAGGCTCTCCACTTTAATACTTCTGCAGTTGGTATTTTTGTTGTGGCTTCTCATATAAAGTGTTAGAGGACAGCAGTGGGTTACTTTGTTTTTTTGTTCCTTTGTTCCTTTTTTTTTTAAAGAATGGGTTTGATAATTTACTCTAATTTTAGACTTTGACTATTTTTGGCGAGAGTCAGTTGGGCTAGATCAATTGAACCTTGTACCAGCGGCTTCATTCAACAGTCTTCATGAGCACAAATTCTCTGCTGGACCTTTTTTTTTCTCTAAATAACCTCATGCATTTTACTCATTTGTCAATAAAATTATGCATAGGTATTGAGTATTTCCAACATTTAAAAATGCACCAAGCATTAGTTAGGTAATGTTAGAGTTAAAAAAAAAAACTTAAAAATTTCTCTTCCTCCCATTCATAGTGCTCTTTAGTCTTTTCTTCTGCAGAATTTCAATGATTTTATAAAATTTGATGGTATGACAGAAGATCTTGCCAACAGCAAGTATTTATCATATAAAACAATGTCCAAAAGCATTTAATTGCTTTGAGGTGAAACATGCTTTTTCTCTTTGTGAAATCAGTCTTTTTGAAGTATAGATTTCAGCAAACTCACCAGTTTAACTAGAGTTCCCCTTGAGATCCTAAGGCCAGAGGTTGTGTTACCAGAATGGCCTCAGGCACGTGAAGGTGCCCAGAGAACGTCTCCATACCAGTCCCTAAGTCAGCAGACCAGCCTCAGTGCGGTGAGCTCAGGGACTGCCGTATCCTCGGGCAACTTGGTGTCCTTAAACTGTGTGAGGCGGCAGACATCAGCCTCGAAGAGCCACTAATGAACTTCATTAATTAAAACCATGTGCAGGTTTCTGTTTGTCAGTTTATGCTCTGTCACACCTGCAAAAAGGCCAAGGTTTAACCTGGGAATGCATTTCTGACGGGGCTGATCCACTTTTAGCAGGAGCAATGAACGTACCCCAGAACACTGCCTGCAGTGGCAGGGAGCCGTTTGGAGGGACATATCCTTTCCTTTCACATGTGGCTTCCAGCTGAGCTGTGCTCCGGGCTGGTCATATGCAGAAAATGACAACATTCCTGCCAAGCTGATTCATGCCTAAAATCTGGTGCTTCCACGTTCAGCCACCCAGCAGCAAGTGACAGCATCCAGATCTTGAGGGGATTCTCTGCGAGCTGCAGATTTGGTGCACCAACTGCACCAAATCCATGGCGATTCATAAGAAGGTCAGAGCCACAATGGACATTCATAAAGCCTGTGATGTGGTGTTCTACAGGGGACAAATACAGTCCTCCTTATCTCTGCAGGCAAACCACTCAATCCATGCTTGATTGTACTTGGAGTTTCTTACACATTGCTGTATTTAGAATTTATTTTGTGGCTTTATCTCCAGACAGTTCAGATGTTTCTTTACTGCTTGCTATCCCCTGTAGGGAGTTTTAATAAAACATGTGGACAAAGATTGCATCATCCTTTGACTGCAAATACAACATCAGTTTGAGTGGACCTGTACATAGGCTCAGTTTTTCTTAGTCCTTGGACAATTATAAAAGCTGGCTTACATCTCATTCTGTTGGCCAGTGAGACTACATAGGTTTCTCTTTTTCTAACTTACCACCAGAGGATTTTGAGTTGTATTTTATCGTTTGTCCTTTTTGTCTGCTGTGTTTTTTCTACATTTTATGTTAACCAGAATATCTGCTTGGTTAGCTGTAATAAAGTTTTTTATGTTTGTGGAATGATGGCTTTTTCAGCATTCACTGGGAAATCTTCAAAGAGTTCCTAGATTTTGTTAAAACTGCCACTTACACTTTAATACAATTTCATAATTATTACTGGAATGATCAAATTAAGGAATTGTTTTCACTGTGAGTAACTTCTTTTAATAGTTGTGAAGGGAGAATTCTGATAAGGCCATGTTCCTTTGCTGTGGTCCAAATTTCTCTCGCCTGTCCGTTACAGCTGACATTCAGGAAATGAATTTGTTCTGGATTGTGACAAAAAATGTTTCATGGTGGGAATCAGTGTCCTCTGTATACCCTGTCAACAGCATCTTTTATGTATGATGTATGTTAGCCTGGGGAAGGGAAAAACTAATTGTAGTCAAAGGTCAATTGATATTTTTATGTCTGCCCTATTCCGAAGTTATATCTGTTTCATAAATGTCTAGGAAGTTGCCTACAAATTGACTAGAAGAGTGACATAGTTACTGAAAATCTCAGAAGTATTTTATATTCAGTCATAAAATAGACTTTGAAGCTTGAAAACATAATTCAGTAAGTATAACCACAGGTATCTGTATATATTGAACATAGGGCTCTGATCCTGACATTACTTCTTAATGTGGTTAAGATTTAGAACCATCTCATGAACTTGCTGTGTTAAACTTCAGTGAATGCTCAAGTACTGATTCAGCTGGGTTCTTATACCCAATGCACAGTATTACTGAAAGTTCTTCAGCACAGTTATCTGTGTAAGTGGTTGTAGGACAGGGACCATTTTTTAGCAAATTCTGATTTGATCTAATTTGAATAAAACTTAAGCTGATGTTTTCAGGGATGCTTGGGACAAAACCACATAACTCTAGAGAACTAATTAAAGATGGCTTCATGTCTTCTGTCCTCTTATTAACTCCATGTGTAAGTTTTATCCTGGGTAATTCACTTTTTATAGAATTAATTGTGAAACTTTGAAATTATGCAGAAGAATATAAATAATATGTTGCAAAAGCTCCTTTTCCCAGTTGGGTAGGTAATAGTTTATTTTCAGTACAATGGGAGATGAAGGGGTTTTTTGACAGAATTCCAAATTCATAACAGCTACATTTAAAGTAACTTTTAAAAGGCCTTATTTCAGCTGCAATTACCATCACTGGACTTCAGACCTCCTTTATGATCTAGAGTTTCTTCAGTATCCAGTATTCCAGCAAGGAATGGTAATATATTTCTCATAAACAGTGTTTTAGCTCGTCCAGCTTAACTGGAATCCTGATGGTAAAGTCACATATTCAGCATGAAATTTTATATAGACTTGATGAGATGTAGCAGTAAATGGAGCAATGTTTGTATCCTAAAATGAAAGACAAGAAAAATGAAAAGCTTTATAGAACATCAAGATCCTTTGGAAGAGACAGTCAGAGAGTTAAAACTGAGGCACAAATTGGACCGTAGATTGACAATGATCTCAGGTCTGTTCTAGTTACTGCTGCTGCATTTCTCCCTCAGGGTATCGCAAATATTTAAATCACAAATACAACGAAGTACGGAGCAAACTTGTTTGATGCCTCCCACTAGATGTCACTGTACGGTCTGAGTTGGAAGGCTTCTAAGGTGCCACACACGCTTTATGCCTCACTTCCACTCACCTATGTGGAATTCATGCCAGAATTAGGGAAATGGTCTTGTACATGAAACAGTAAAAATTCCTTTTAACCACTTCTGGGGTCACAGAGGGAAAGCAATACATACCGTGCCACAGTAGGGCCCGGTGGGGGGATGGCTGGCATCTGGCCCATTGTAGAGGATCAGATAGTTGCTGCTGCAATCCCCTGGGTCATCAATGCTGATGAAATCAAAGTTCACTGTGACAATTCGTCCCTGGGGCGCAGTAATGGCCCACTCGCAGTCAGTGTTGTTGTGGTAAGTCGCTGGGTAGCGGGGACTGGCAAATGAGCCAGTGGTGCCGTATAATGTTCCGCCGCATCCTGGAAGCAGACACTGTTAGTTGGCCTAGGAGGCTTAGTTTCACAGGATAACACACAATGTAGTACATTAGTACAGTGTTAGAAGTAGCACTGAAAAACAGAGAGACTGAGCTGCAACAACTAATGTGGCTAAGAACACTAATAAGTAAGAGATAAAACTGAGGCTCTAGAATATGCAATGGGCATTAGACCATCACTGAATATAAAAAACCACCCCCTCCCCCAAATTCTTTGAAACAGGAACTGAAATTTTAAGTCTGTGCCTTAATCAGTTCAGTTCCCAGCTACTCAAATGGAGATGAATTCGCTGTGACTGTTTTTAGGCATGAAAAGTAGTGAATCCTCATTGAATAGAAAAATATAGAGAACAGCTCAGAGAAATTAGTCATATTAAGTAAATCAAAGTCTATTTATACCAAAATTCAATCTTCAACAGTGAGCAGAAGCAGATGACCTGGGAAAAATGCAAGTTTATAGAGTAAGAATGTGCAGGTCATGCCCCAGATTACCCTCACAGTCTCCAAGAATTTTCAGCTTACTGCTCCCAAAGAGGGCATCTTTCTATTTAATAATGTTTATCAGATGTCTTTCATGAACTTGTGTGGGTAGCCCTTGAATCCCTGTAAATTTGTAGTATGCTGTGGGAAGGAGCTCCACAGTTTAACTGCATACTGTGTCAAGAACTGGTTTGTTTAGTTTGTTTTGAACTTATGAGCTCCTGGCTTTATATGATGGCTGCTAGTTCTTCTATGGGAAAAGTCAATGAACAGGTGATCACTATTTATGATCCAATATCACTCAATTTTATAGACTTCAGTAGTTTCTTAACCAGATTAAAAAGTCTCAGCATACCTCATTGTGGTGGGTTGACCTGAATTGACAGACAGCCTGTTAAACCAATTACGCTTCTCTCAATTTCACATATTTAAACCGCGTGGAAAGCCGGGATTTTAGGGAGGTTTTTCCGTTCCAGCTCGGTGCCGGGACGGGACGGAGAGGGGCCCTCAGAGCCCAGGGCCCTGCCAGGCCGGGCCGGGCCGGGCCGGGCGCCCCTGCTCCCTCCTGCCCCCTCCCACTCCCAACGCTGCAGCACGGACCCTGGGTCGCTGGGAGGGGGAACTATGAAGCCGTCCGACAGAGTTTTCTTAAGAAGCCGGCGGGAGCTTTAAGCCTACAGCCCGCACACTTCACGCCGAACTGAAGCGAATACCGTGCAGTGAGCGGCGCAGGGAGAGTAAGGGGCTCTCCTCACCGCGGACTCTGAATGGTAACAGCAACTTCAGAGGCAGAGGGAGCAGTAAAAAGCTGATCACGTGGGACGATGCTCCAGAGCCTCTAAAGATGGCTTCTAAAGAAAACGGAGGGCGGTGCCGCGCTTCCCGCGTGCAGCTTAAAATACTTCTTGCAATGCCGTGGTAAAGACTGTAATATCATAACTGTCTCTTTAATCCATTTAAAGTACATGGGGGGATGGACAGTTCACATGTGGCTTGCGAAAGCTGAGAAAAGTGCCTATGCTAGTTTTTTTAAAAGCTGAGAGAAAGAGGGGTTTTTTAAAGACTGGGGGCGAAAAAAACTTTTGCGTTCAAGCCAAAATAACTCATCCTTAAAAAATTAATAACCCCATATAATGGTCCATGTCTTACAGTGTAACAAAACTGTAAGTTTTCATGGAAGAGATGTGTTACACCACAGCAGTTTTTTTGTCCTTTTTTCCTTCTTAAGTCTGTTAGTAAACTTCTTTATAATCTGTAAGTTTTGTGCCTGCTTTGCTTTCTCCTAATTTTTACGTCACACAAAAGAATCCATATTTCAAACTAAAACTACTACACTAAATTGGTGTTTCTGCCCCGTTTCCAAATTCAACCCGCGACACTCATACAGAAGCCTTTTTTATCTTGAGCCCTTCGTTAATCCTGATTTTTTATAAGGGAAAGAGACCAGAACTGTGTACATAATTCAATTTGTGTGTGTACTATGGATTTATACAGTGGCTGTCTATTTCTTCTCTCTTCCTTTCCCAACAATTTCTATCATTATGCCAGTCTATTTGACTCTTAGTGAACTTTTGTTTTCATGAAACTATTTTACCCCAAAGATCTTGTTGTTGAGTACTAAAAGTCAACTCAGTGCCCATATTTTTGTAAGTAAAGTTAGGATTGTCTTTTTTTGACCACATTCTTTATTGACACTTTCCTACACTGAGCTTTATGTGTCTTTCCATCACTGGGTCACTAAGTACTGTATGGTTATTCTGCAGTGCTTCTCATCTGGCCATGAGCTTTTCTACCTCCAGTAACTCCATGTCATGAAGAAACTATTACCCAGCTGTTCATTGCCATTTCATAAGCCATTCATGAATGTGTCCATGACATAGTCACTACACAGCATTATAGGTAGTTTATTTTCTTGGGGCAACTTCCTGTCCTCTTCAGGCTTAGCTGTACCTAGCTTCTAGGGGATATCACAACTGGGCTATCGGAGCAAGGTGAGTCACCACCACCACCACTCTGTGGATCCCAAGGTAGATGTTCCCGATATTTTCCAGCGTCTCAGTGAAAGGAGGAGGTCTTCATCTTAAGTGGATTGTATCATCTGAGGTTTCTGAAGTCTATACTAGGGAGAGGGAATTGCTTCCATCTCATAAAATGTATCTTGCCCCATTGGTCTTGAGGAGCAACTACCTCTCTCCAGTGACTGAGTCGGATGGACTGTGGGTGCTAGGGAAGGTCTAAAGTAGTGATGAGGCAGGGTCCAAAAAGAGTTGAATTCCACATTGCTGCATTTTCCTTCTATGTAGCATTATTTTGTAGCTACAGCCTTACCACTTGATGAAGAAGTCCAAGTAATTTCATATCCATCATGAGCCCCTGAAAAATCGCTCTTGAAACGAAGGTAGACAACGTGGTTTTGAGGGAAGATGGGACTGGGCACTGTGTTTCCACAGAACCTGCCAAGTAGTGGTGATTGCGCATCACTCCCATTTCTGACCTTCAGGAGACACAAAAAATACTGTCAACATTAACTCCCTATGCCAGTTATACACCAGCACAATTATTAACAGTTACAAACACAGCACAAACTAAGTAGTGACTTGCATGCATACTATAGCGGTCATTTTAATACTGGTTTTTTTCCTACCACATATTCTTGTGTAGAAGGAAAAAGAGACCATTAAATGGTCTGAGTTTTATAAGTAATTGCACAGAACAAGTATCATCAGAAACAGGCAGCTAAATGTTATAATGTGGTGTATCTCCTGACTGAAAAAAATTACTTGACTAGTAACTAAGATATCTTTATGCAATTCAAGCCCATGTTTTGCTTTTCATAAGAAATGTTAATATTCTAGAGGAAAAGATTAATTCTTTACCTGGCAGACCACTCTTTTCCCCAGTCACATTTAGATACAGATCACATTACATAGCTCAGATTTAATCTGATTTATTTTCTGTTCTTCAATAATGCCGGTGCTTAGATCCATTTCTTGAGACAGTAAAGAGGACATGAAAGGAGAGCTAAATAATGATTTTGCCACAGACATCTGACTTTTGTTATCTGACCAGTGAACAGGGAAACCTGCAAGAGTGAGGATTGTGTAGGAGGAAGATACCCTTTTCATTGACACAAAGTACTTCTGCAAATATCTTACAGTTGTCACTTGAGTTTGTTGGTTTCAGGTTTGTTTTTGGGGTTTTTTTAATTGCTTTTTTAGGAAGAAATCTTTCTTAAGAAAAATATCAAGCAGGTGGAATCTACTGCTGTAACAAACTCACTCAGATTTATGGCTTTCTGTTCATGCATGGATGTTAGTATCAAACACAAACTATTCCAGATGACTCTGTTAACTAGGTAACCTCAACAAGAGCTAGGTAAAGACGAGTTAGCTGATAATGAAACTATTTATTCACTGGGTTTGTACTTACTAGGGTGTATTGTTTAATCTCTTACTATAACATCTAAGTATGTTTCACCATAAAATTGTAGCAATAAATTACTCCCTAATTCAGTCAGTTCAACTCAGACTTGATCCAAACTTGATCCAAACTTATTAATATCCTTTGTATTCAGCAGATTATTACACAGGCTCACAAAATATGTATACTTGCAAGATACCTCTAGGAAATCACGTGAACACTGGATGCTGTCTTCCAAACTGAAATCATGGAAAAAGAGAGATATTGTGTGATTTGGAGGAGCTCGAAGAATGATAGAACAATCCATATTATTGGGGTGAGGACCAGGCCAGCCAGGGCTCTTCAGGTAACCAAATGTCTGATTGTACTCTCTGCTGCAACCTTGAGACAGAAAACCAGAAACATGTAAAGATTTCAGATCTCTGTATTGCTTTTCAATGTATGAAATAAACAAAGACAATAGTAGATAGATTTTTTTGGGACATTTCTTCAGGCTTACCTGTAGCTTGATAGGAAAATCGGACTCCATTGTTAATCATATATTCATCTGACTTGAAAGTCACAATGGCAGTGCGATCATAAGAATAAAATTCAGGGACTGGAAAAGTTTCAGTGCCACAGAATCTATGGACTGACCCTTGGCTCTGCCGGAATTTAATACATCACAAGTTACTTAATGATATAATTCAGTTTTATATTTACTTAAGGTAAATAAATCTCTCAACACTTTATACCAGCTATAAAATTGCATTTGAAAGTTCTCATGGAAATCACTTAATAATATCTCAACATTTCATGTTGCATTAGTATTAGAAACAAATAGAATATAACAGGTATTCTCATGCCAAAATGAGAAATTATGAAAGAAGGTTTAGAGTAGTGTAATATGAGGGACATAAATAGTTGGGGGTTTTTTTGTGGTGTTTTTAAAAACACTCTTCCTGGCATGAATATTCATTTTTATTATGGTTCTTGGATGAGAGGAAGCACAAAACTTGCTGTGGGACAGTATTTTCTGGGCGTTAAGTTTGGCAGCACTGTTACTTGGTGCAGCTGTGAAAAACTGTGTAACTCTTGCCCAGTTCTAACTCCATGTGTGCAGAGAGTGCTTCTGTGAGGTCTGTGTACAGTTATCCCACCTTAACTGGGGCACGGTGAGTAATGCTTTGGATGTGCCCCTCACAAAGAATCATCAATGAATATATTACCAAATAGTAGATTTCTTCTCTCTTTCCAAAGAGTAAAGGCAGCTGAATAGGAATGGGGAATAGTATCCCCTGTAAATTTCTTACTGTTGGTGAATCCTGGAGTTCTAGGTAGTTCTGAGAGCAGTCCTGGCTGGAATGGAGGTGGAAGGCCTCTACCACCACCCTGACTTGCTGTTGTGGAGGGGCGTCAATGACCCAAGTGCAGAGAGTAAATGGTGGATATTCATTTGGAAAATTAGGAGATGTTGCAGTCAGGGATGTAGAAGTTGCATTATAGATTCCTCCACATGGGCCTGTTTAAAACAGTAGCAAATGCATTGTAGAGTGAAACCTGGGGAAAACTATTTCTTGAGGAAAAACTCAAATGGAGTTGAGTTTTGGATGGTATATTTTTGTATTTACCTTTGAGTCTCTGGAAGGAAAACCAAAAGCAAAATACATGCTAATGGTGTCAACAATTTATATGCATACATATATATATGTATACTTACGATCCACTGTGGTGTAGGTGGCATTGAAACCCGCCCTTTCCACATAATTGTCTGTGACAAATCTCACCGTCAAGGAATTACGGGTAGAAAGAAAAGGAGCTGGCACTATAGATCCACAGAATGCACCAGCTAAATTGGCATTTTCATTATCTCCGTCGTAAAGCTGAAAGAAGCAAAATATATAAGCCACTAATAGTTTAGGCACAACAAACAAATAAAGAGAAATAAAATTCTCTGACTCCTCCTTACATTACAGTTTCGTTTACTTGAAAGCCCAGTATGTGCTCTTGTGCTTTAATAGGATGTTCTTGATTACCATAATTATTCACTACCATATTAACTAATTCTGTTGGACAGGGTAAATCTCATTATGGAACACTCTGGTCCTGTCTCAGCAAATCTCTCAAAAAATTATTACATTTTAATTTGGCATTCTCATTTCTTTATTAGATGTAAACTCAAAGTGCTTTTCAGTGAGAAGATTGATTTTATTCACCAAAATATAGAATGAATTCATTGTTTCATTGAGTATCTCAAATGTTCAACAGGATCTATAACATTCCTTGATGGGGTTTGTTTAGCAGGATTCTGCTATTTGATGTTTTGTATGTTCATCTCCATGAAAATAGCTTCTACAGGTGAGCACTGAGCACCAAGACTTTTGATGAAAAAAAAGATACGAAAAATTTTATAATTCAAGTCCTTTCAAGCAATTGTGTATGATAATGAATCTGCAAATTTACTCTGAAGTTTTGCTTTACATGTGTTGGGGGTTTTTTTGTTTCTATTCTGTAAAATAAATACTCATTAAATGAGCAGACTAAGACCAGAAGTGTGTGTAATGTTAAAACTCTTATTGGTTTCCAAAAAGACAGGATGACATCTGGAGTTGTAAACTAACCCAATGAAAATATATAATTATATTAAGCAACTTAATTTCTTCTTAAGATCATTTTCTATTAGTTAAGTTGGCCTCATGGAGAAGATAATGGATTGTATCTCACTGATATTTTCTTGTTAAAATACACAGCTCTCTTACTTTGACATAATCGTATCGGCAAGTATGAGCAGACTGTGCTTCAAGCTCAAATGAAGTGAAGGTGAGGTTGATCAGTTTGTTTACAGGTGCAGTTATGATCCATACACAGTCCAGATTTTTCTCATATCTTCTGGTCACATTGAAGACTGGAGGGCCAAAGGTAGAAGTTGAAGTTGACAAGTAACCACCACAGCCATTCTGAGGTCCTGTTGAAGAAGCAGAAGCTTTTTACAGCAGTTCCTGGCATTTATTTAATGTTCAACTCTTTAAGCCAGCAGCTTTTCATCTGTGCTACAGTATTTTACTGTCCTGTCTTGCAAGGACTGTCTGAGCGATTAAAAGACTTTCAACACAAAGAGAGACATGAATCACAATTAGATTTCATAGAGTGATTTAAGAAAGTCTCTTGTCTTCTGTCGAATATAAAAACAGTATTTACTTTGAAAATGTAGCTATAGAAGTTTCTGAGAGGAACTGCAAGAAGACAGAGGGCAGCCATGAAACAGAAAAGCATTGGTCTGAAGGCCTTTGAATAGGATACTTGCTGGCCGCTGAGAATATTTAGTCAGTAGGGGGCACTGAGCTGTTGGCTTTGAAAATGTGATATAAAATCAAGTTGCTTATTTTGGCAATAAAACCGCATCCTAGGGGGATTGAATTTGGCAGCCTGACACTGTATTCATGAATCTAGCTAAAAGGGACTTACTTCTGGAAGTGTTTTGCTTGCTGGGAACTTACAGCCCCTCTGAAATGCAGGCTGCTTTTCATTTGGTTCCCACAGACAGGGCTAAGTCCTTGACTTATTTACTGTGAAAATTTGAACCCTATAAAGTCAGTCACGTTGAAAGAAATTACCTTTGGGGAAAAGCAGTTATTTATCACATTGAATTACAAAAAAGCAAAAAACACAGATTATCTGACAGGCCTTTTTTTTTTTTTTTAATAGTTTGATTTCCAGAGGTTGGACTGGACTAGTAAATGTGATCATCAATTCATTTATTTCGTTCCCCAGTCTCTATGAAGTCTCCTGGCCACTTACTTAACTCAGGAATTTAAATAAAATATTGTTTATACTCTTGCTTTGGGGTCTGAGGAAAGAGTTTTTGTAAACTGCGCAGAGCAGAGGAGTAACTGCAAGCAGCCTTTTGTCTTCTGCAGCAAATCCATTTATGAGCATTCAATAACAAACGAAGCTACAGCTGTGGCTAAGCAACACAAGCAGAGTTTCAGAATTTCATCTGCATGTGTAAAATACGCCTGTCTGGCACATTCAGTGACTTAACCTTGACACGCTGATACATTTCCAGACATATAAAACTGTACCTTACTTGAGCTACAGTATTACAAAAGATCATTCTGGTGAGAAGTCAGCATCCAAGCATCAGGATTGCATCAGTAACCCGGGGCTTGCGAGACTGTTGTGGTTAAAGCAGAGTGACTACAGCTGAAAGTCATCCTGCTCTACCAACCAAAGCCAGAAAACCCCACCCTGTAAAGCAGTTTGCTTAAACCCAAAATCCTAATAACATTAGATTTCAGCTTTTTCTACAGTTAAAAATGAATAGAAGAAACCTATTACAAAGTGAAAAAGTCAGGAATTAATAGAGTATAGTCCAGTTTTGTGGGCATTTAATGAAGTCAGAAACTTGGAAAAGTGTTAGCATTCATTCCAGTGCCACTGCAGAAGGCGAGAACAGCAAGGGAAATGTGAGCAATAAATCACATTCTCAGAAATAGTCTAGGAAGGAGGAAAATGTCAGACAGGAGGGTGCCTGGGCCCTAAGAGTGCAGTTTCCCTATATTTTTCTCTCTGCTCACCCTTCTGTGTGATTTATTCCATTCCCCTGAAACAATCTTATTGGGGCTGTTTCCTGCCAGCATTTTTGGATAATGTCTACTAAACATAACATTAAACGTATAAACACCATAGATCATAGTCTGACAATCCAGCCCTGCAATATTGAATCTGGACTGATATAGGAGTCAGACAGTAACAAAGCTGCCCTTCCCCTTTTTCAAAGGTAGAATTGCAGACACACCAGTCAGACCATGGCAACACGAGTCAGGGAATTGCCACAGAGCCACGCGACAAGAAGGCTCTCAGTGCTGCAGGATTGTCCTTTTTTTAATATTAAATGTCTGGACCTTTGCAGTGGTGAAATTCACTGCTAACTGCGCAGCTATGAAGACAGCTCTAATGATAAAAAATACATATGTGGGTAGGCTCTGTGTGTACAGCATATGAAAAGGACCTGACAGAGAGAGAAGCAGGCCAAATCCTCCTTATCAGAAAATTAATTCCAACTAGTATAGTATAGCCAGCAATATCATCTAAGGGGACAGAAATAACTGAAAGTGTGATTTATAGTTAATAAAGATGAGGTTTCACAATGCCTGGCCTGCTTAGCTAGGGTAGAGTCAGATGCTTACAGGACAGTACATTATAAACAGCAGCTAGATTGGAAGCTGACCAGATATCAAATAGTCCTGCATCAAGCCAAATAAAGAGCAGTCCTTGTTGAAAAATCCATCTATCTTGGTGCTTTTCAGTACTGATCAATGTTACATCTGATTGCAGGCACTAGAAGTTACACAATAGTGAAACTGTGTAGATGAAGGGAACACCCACAAGTAAATGAAGAACCAACTGTTTAACAGGAGGGAACTAAGAGAAACACTGTCTCACTGCATTTTAGCCAGGACACAACACATTGCTTTAAAAATCAGCACCGCTTCTGAACAGAAGGCCAAAGAGTAACCATCCAGCCTCCATGCGATTTTTAATGGAAAGATACTCATCACTGGCTAACACAGCCAGAAACAAATGTAGCTAAAATCTAGGCAAAATCTGGGGCTGAGAAGTCTGGTAATTTATAGAATAGACTCTTAGATATTAAATGCTAAACTTGATTAGGATAGTGAGAAATGTACCTTATAGCACAATCTGTATGTCAGCAGATGGACCAGCTACATGGCTGACTGTCTTGTTTTAGTCTTTGCTTTCTTATTTGAAATAAAAATCATAAGGTCATCATAAATCAGACGGCAATCTTGTTCTCATAAACAGCTTGCCAGAGAACACAAATTATCAGAACTAGGGCACACACTGTCATCCCTAATTGCTTTTGGTGGGAAGCATTAATGAAACTAAAAGGCTCAAGGACCATTCAGAAAAGGAGTTGAAGGTTCCCTATGGCAAATAAAAACCATTACAGCAGAGACCAAGAACATGTTTCTCTGTTAAGAGTTATACCCTCTAGATATGGAATAAAGATGAAGATAAATCTTTGAAGCTTCCTAGCTTTGAAGTACAGCCAGGGGTAAGGTTCATTTATACAGGTATGGGTGCAATGAAAGTGTAACCTACTGAATCTATCAGAATCAACTAAACCACTGACATTTCAAAAGACAACAAACCATTTTTTCTGTCTTTCCCTTCTTTTACAAATGAGCACCCTATACAGCTACTAGAAGGCCACAAAGTTAAAGAAATGGTCTAGTTCTGCTCGATCGTAATGAAAATTCCCTCCAAGACTTCTGACTCTTTTTTAGTTTCATCTAGAAGCATCCCTGGGAACTCTAGACTTCTCTCTGATCTGAACTAAAGATGGGTATAAGCAAAGATTAATTCAGTTAAGACTGATTCTTCTTTCTTGGTGGGTCTTATTTCCAGTGCATGGGAGTGGCTGGACTTACTGCGGCTAATAATTAGCCCATACCTTGTCTGGATCATGGCTTCAAGCAGTAAGGCTCAGAAGGACAGGGCTGGAGTGGGAAATTGTATTCTTCTGCTTTGTCTCGTGGCTGATACTGAAGGTTGGTAAAGCTTCTGAAGCTGAACTGTTCCTGCGTTTGGCATACCATAATTTTGTGTGGCTCCAGGCCCTGTCCACAGAGCCTGCAACATTTCAGGTGACCTCTGAAAGCACAAGGCCCTTTAGAGTCCTTAGACTAGCTGTTATGAAGAAAAGTTTTTTGACTGGTTTGATGGCCTGGCAATGGCAGGCAGTGACATTTAGGACTGTAAAGCCCCAGTATCCTGCTTTAGCCAGATTTCACAAATGCAGTCAGATGAAATTTGTATCCTTAAGGTTTTTTGGACTGATACCAAATATAACTGTCCAGACATGCTCTGTGCCAAGCCTGCAAAACTGTGACCTATGTCCTATCCATCTCCTTGATGCTTGTCTGGGAGACCAAAGGCTGACATGCAGTCTTGCCTAATTCCAATACTTAGTAATACTGAATTAGTGTTCATATTTGGCACCACAGCTGCTTAAGCCTTTGCAGATCCCTCGTGTGATGTGAATGAGAAAGGTCTCCTCACCTCTTTTTTGTATGCACCAGAGGACAGATTTTCAGCTGAAGAAGTCATTGACTTCAGTCAAGCTAAGACAATTCATGCCAGCAGAGTTCATCCACAGTTTTGTGAAATGCCATTAATCTGAATATCCCATCAGCTTTTAACCATTTAGTCACTACAAAGATATGTAATTACTGTGTCTGAAAATAAGTTTTCACCTCAATTTTTCAGATCACACAGAAATTTCTTATTTGAATGTCTGCCTTTCTTCTTATCTGTCCAATTTGAGCATGCAAGCCCTTTCTATTTATTTTTCTTTGGAAGAAGAAATCCTTCACTGGAGATATTCAAGCACTGTTTGGATGCAATCCTATGCAATGTCCTCTAGGATGACCCTGCCTGAGCAGGGAGGTTGGAGCAGATGACCCACTGTGGTCCTTTCCAACCTCACCCATTCTGTCGCTCTGTGATTAATTAACTGACATTTCTGAGAGGCATTCGTAGACGATCCCTTAGCTCAACAGTTGTATTCTTTTCAGAGACACCAAAGAGATGTATTTCAACACCACAAATGCTTTCTAAATTTAGTGAGATTTCAAGCTGAAGGATATTTTTATATTTGAGCCCCAAAATACATTTAGAAACAGTCTGGGAATTGTGACTTATAATCATATAATCTGATCTTGTCACAGATGTTCTTATTTTCATAGACTATAATAAGATCAAGAAAAGATATTATTAGCCACAATTAATTCACTTATTTTAATACCTAAAACTAATCATAAGTTATCCATGACAGTGTAATGAAATGTGTAATACTAATGGATAATATATTTGGCAAAAATTGTGTGAACTGAAAGCCCAAAGAAATTTCTGCCAGAAGACTTGTTATATTTAGACAATTTACTTCTCAGCTAGACCCTCTGCAGCACCAGGATCCAAGTTCAGGTTGGACACCCTGAGATACACCCCTGGAACCTGGTCCTAATGGAGTGTGAAATCTCTGCAAGTCACTGCTGCTTTTCCAAAGACATGAGAAAATACAACAGCATTCACATGCCACAGCCAAGGACACATTCTTCTAAGATTTTTTTTGTTGGAGGAAGAAAAATTTGCAGGATTCAGCTGTGCTGAGTCCTTTCCCCATAACAGGCCATAACTGCTGTTATCAGTGCAGGTGCCTAGTGCCACCTACAACAGGTACCAACATTAATTACATAAACCAGTGCAGTGAACTATTTCTGGTAGTATGAGAATTTAGATATGACTCACAAAAGGACACCTACCCCTGGCCTATGCAACAGAATATCCAAACCAATATTTTACTTCTTATATTATTCAGAATTGTGGGGTCTTTTTCAGCAACTCTGAACAACTCCAAAAGAATCTGCAGCAACTGTGCATGCTGACCACTGCTGAAAATGTGCACCTAGAAACCGAACATAGAGTAAGCCATAGTTTCAGTTTGCAGGACAGAACATGAAAAAATGAGGCAAAATTTTTTGTTGATACAATAAAATAGCATAAAAATGCTGTGAAAATTCTACTGGATCAAATTTTTTAAATGTAAACTGTAATTTCATTAGGGGAGAGCATAACAGTAAACCTGTTAGTGACAGGCATTTAGTGTACTCAATTCCACACAGGAAATAAGTAATTCAATACACAGCAAATAGAATAAGAGAAGGCAGATACCTCTGGGTGATTTATCAGGTAAATTACAGATCATCTTATCAAGAAGGAAAGCATGTAGATTATAATCTATTTCTATTAGATGCAAACTAGATTATTTATGGAAATTAGCTATTAATGCATTTTTCTGGTAGATAAAGGAAGATTAATTTTTCCAGCTATTTTTCTTCTAAACTATACTTGCTTATGATTATTTTTCTTATGTAAAATGATTAATATTCATTCAATAGAAATTATGATTTGTATAAAAAGAATGGAGAGATCCTTGAGGGAAAAGCTGAGCAAACTGAGGACAAGGTAGAGGATGGGGTGTTTCAGGAATTAACATTCCAACAGCCTAATGGTTGCCAAAGGTTTAGGAGACAATTCTCCTGCCCTAGAGCCAACAACACTAGTCTTCTCATTGTGGCTGCCCCATTCTTCTTGCCTGTCTATATCCATTGGGTTTTCTTTGTCTAGTGCTTAAATCATAATACTTTTTGTGACATTAGATTGTTGCTTTATTCTGCCTGTGCAGTGGAATTGTGGCCCATGAGCTCATAAGCCCCAAAATAATGCAAACAAGGGACCACAATGGTATTAATCCAGTACACAATGCTCGTCTTTCACAACGTATAAACTTGAATTTCTGCTGTATGCTAACAAAAGATAGTATAAAAAAGGGAGGGGAAAAAGCTGGTCACAGCTGGAAGTCAAGCAGAATTTAGGGCAGTAGAGAAAAAGCAGGCAATCTTTCTCCCCTCTTCCACCTCACCTTCTCCACTGTCCCAACTGTTGCAGTTTTACCTGTATTGTGTGAATAAAGCTCAGGAAGAACCTTCTGACTCAACCCACTTATCTAACCATGTGCAACATTTTGCTGCTTGTAAATTCAGGTGAATTCCTTAGAAAGCCTCAGTGAGCAGACCTGAATTTCAGAAGACCCCTCAATCCTTCTCTGATGGTTTAGAACATGAGGTATTTTTCTTTACTGAGAAAATGGAGCTATGTACGCAAGCAGAGAGCTTTCAAGGAGAAATGATTTCCTGTTAATAAAGTCACAGCTGCATCTCCCAACAGGCATTGCTGACTCTTTAAAACAAGAAAAAACCCCAAATCCTTATGTCTTCTTAGCTTTTGTATCATAAGCCTCAGAAGGATCACAAATTGAGGTGAGAGGGTCATGCCATTACTGAATGGAAATAGGCAGAAGCTCCATTTATCACCAAGATCCTATTTGTGCTGTTACAGCAGGGATGGCAGAGGTATGTGCAGGCTCTGTCCCTGCCAGCCAGGGTCAGCTGAAAAACTCAGGTCTTCCTTTAGAGCTCGAGAGATAATCAGGAGATCTTTGCCAAGTCACAAGTTCAGTACATGCAGATCTCATTCTTTGAGGAGAGATCTTAGCTTTCCTTCCTTTACAGAGACATCTCACGTAACCAAATGCCTTAAGCTGATATTGATTTCTCTCTTCTTATCCTTTTATTGATTGTCTAGAGGAGCACATGCTCGCTGTGGAAAAGAGGTATAATTCTCATTTTACGGACTGAAAACAAAGGCAGAAAAAAGGTCAGTGGTAACTAAGGTAAGAGGAGTCTGTCTTTCCACAGATCTGATGCTTGAAGTGGGCTGGGATCTTCCAGTCAGCCCAGCTCACCAGCTCTGCCTGAGAGTACACCCAAGTGATTCCAGAAATGAGGCTGATAAGTGCCCGAACTTAGCAGCAGAAATAGTAAAAAGATAAACCCTCTGAACCACATCACAAGGGCCGTATGTTCCACTGCCTCAAACAGACCACCTCATACAGCGGGTTATGACAAAGAATGCTGCCTGTGAAATGTGCACTTTTTATTGCACAGTGTATGGAGTAGCATGGGGAAAGAAAAGATATTTGACAAGAAAGGGGAGATGTTGCTGAACGGTCAAATTAACACTATTTCATACTTTCTTTCAGTCTCCTTTTTCTGTCTAGTAGAGGGACTTTGAATATTCTATTCAGGGCAGGATCAGTGATGGAGACAAATTGTTTTAGTAAAAACAGGGATGGTTTTCTACAGAAATTTCAGGGTTTAACTCTTTGTGTGCCTGGATAACCCTAGATTTTGGCAGTATTCCTAAAAGAAGCCTGATCAGGAAAGAAATTGGAAGAGTTTGTGGGGAAAGGATATAGTTTAGTTTGCTACAAACAGAAACAATGTACTGTTTCTGTTTGCTTCTTTCCAATACATAATCAGGGTCACTCACAACATGAAACAGAGCGCAGTAATTACGTTATCCAGTTGTGTTTCCCTGGGGCAACTAGAGAATAATGTGCTCCTTGTCATCCAACAGAGAATGAAGCTTCTTGTTTCTCTACAGATACTATCTTCCTTATTCAAGAGATTTATCATTATTAATTGTCATCTGATTGCATTTGTACTTTCACAAAACCACATGGGTTTTATCTTTTAACAGACACGAGGGAGCGTCTCTGAAGCACCATGTAGAATAACAGGCTTTTAGATCTTCATGGTTTTATTCTCTTTTATTTGAAGCATAATCTCAGACCTCATAGTACAAAGATGTGTCACATATTTTCCTGGCTCTGTTTTTTAGGCAAGCCAAACTGGAAACATTTATAGGATGTGACTCATATTTTCCTTTTACAATATGCTTTTCTACTTTTTGGCTATTCTGTACTAGCATGGGACTGCCAAGATCCTTGCTAATGGCTGTGTGGTTTAGTCCTTGTGGCTTGCTTCTCACAGTGAAGAGAGAAGACCTACCATTAAGCATCTCACCACCACAGGCTCTTTGTCACACACTCCACACCTCCGCCTGGGCATTTTCTATAACTTGCAACTCATTGCTCCTGAGTAACCCATGCAACATCTCAACCTATTTTTCCTTGGGAGCCTCCAGAAATGTTCCTCCAAAACATCTAAGAGATGTCAAAGTTTATTCATAAAAGGCTTCTCCTCACTCTAGGAAATTATCAGGCATGGTACTGACTTGAAGAGCTTGGCTTGAGTTCTGTTGTGTGCTTAAGGAGAATATCTGGCAAGTTGCACCAATAAATCTAAAGTCAGTGGCTAAAAAAATTGACTAAATGCCAACATGAAGAGGAAGACCTTGGGGATTTCCTGATGATCTCATCCTGGAAACATGAACCCAGGCTGCAGGGGATCCATAACAACTGATACTGCAGGGTTTAAAGACAGCAACATGTGAAGCAACATTAAGTTACCTGGAATACCATTCACAAGACTTAAAGACCATTCCCAAGATCTTAAAGGTTCTTGTAACAATTACTTTGAGAGAAGCAAAGGAAGAGTTAATAATAGTAATAACCATGAGGTTCTGTGGGAATATTTTTCTTGGCAAAGCCTGTAGAACCAGTTATTTTCCTTATCTGTAAACACTTTCTCAGACTATCAAATGAGAAAGTCACTGGCTAGGGGTAGGGAGGAGATTCAATGACTCAGCAGAAGACTATGTTTGTTCTGCCACAAAGGCCTTTCATTCTGATTTGTCTGAGCGCCAGCTTTGCAGACCAGACAATTACTTCTTTCTAGATCACAAAAGACATGGACTTAATTATACAGGAAAGTAGTAGAGATGACATGAATTTAGCTTAGTTCACTCAATTTTCATGAAATCAGAAACATTCTTCTGCTTCATGCACGCCTAGAGAGGGAGATCACAACTGCTCCTCACCAAAAGAAATCACTTACAAGCAGATTATGAGTCTGATAATACACTTACCTAAGGCCTGCCTGAAGGATGCTTTCCATCCCCTGTCTGCTCCATAGAAGTCAGTGCTAAACACCAGGAACAAGTTATTGCTGGAGCTCTTAATATTTGGAGGCAATTCTGAGCCACAGAATTTCCCAAGGAGAGGAGCATGGGTATCCGAGCCGTCATACACTGCAACATAATCTTTGTAGCAGGAGGGAGACATTTCAAGCTGGAAGCTGTTGAATCTGTAAAACGCAGTTGGAACCTTAGGTATCACATGTTCAGTTCTTTTCCTGTGTTACGTGTGTTTTAATGCTTGAGGAAAGGTCCAAGTACTAGCATTAGCCAAAGCCATACACAGACAAAACTTGTCCCTTCAGGAACAAACCAAGCAACTATTATATGTATGGCAAAACTCTTCAGTCAACAAGCCTCAAAGAAATTGGGACCCTCACCCACTGGGTCTGCTGCAAGGCAAGCTGTCAGCACACTTCAGCTTTCTGTGAAGCAGTAGGTCTCTCCTGTGCAAACACACCCTCTCACTTCTGCAATTGCTCAGGCTGCAATTTCCTTGGGCATGTGAGGGCAGGCACAGAGTGCAGGCCAGTGAGTCTTCTTCTTAGGTGGGAAATGTTCTCCGAATTCACAATCATATGATTGAAGAATGGATCAGTTTTTAATTTCTCAGTGGCAAGATTTTGTGGCAACAACATCCCTCTCAGGCAAGACAGCATGCACTTAGAAATATACTCTTTTTGGGTGGATATTATTACTTTGTCTATAAAGTGAATACTACCCTTCTAAAAGAATTACTATTTCTCTTGTTTAAACTTCTCAAAGGCTGGCAGAATTTAACTAAAAAGCATGAACTGCATTTTTATAATTTCTTAGTCCTCTCAGTAACCAAAGTGGGAGCTTAAAACTGTGGTGATGCTTTTTACATAACAAGTTAAAAAGAAAGATGGAAGGGAGCCTGAGGCTGATCAAAATGACTTCAGTAACCATTTCTTAGTTTAGTTTAGCTTTGACCTTAGAAAAGGAACTTGGAAAGTATTGTCAATAATTGCTGTCTTTAACTGGAATCAGAGACCGCCCTGTTCCCTTAATGACAAACTAAACTTGGAGTACTTACTTCAGGGCCACTACTTTGCCATTTCCAACTGTGATGTAGTATGAGCAGTTCATGTTGTTGTGATAATCAAAAACTGAATGGGCCGGACTGCTGATAACGCCATTAAAGCCATTGAAAATGCCACCACAAGCTGTAGGGGAAACAGAAAAAAGAGTGATTAGTATCTGAATACTAGTTTGGTCCTAATTCTCATATTTCTTTCAGGAGTTTCTTTCAGTCTTTCCGCAAGGAAAGAGAAACCCTTGATAAATGAGGAGCAGTCTTCATTGTGATGCCTAGAACTATTAAATGTGAGGTGCTTGTCAGGCTGTGCTCTGCAGTGGAAGACTAATCAGCACTGAAGTAACAGGTTGTTACTAATCCATACCAAATGGCACTGGCACTGTGCAGGAAAAGACTGAGCCTGATTTCAAGTGTCTTGCAGTAGGTCCAGGGAGCAGCAGGATGGGGTGGGTGCCCCATGCAGCAGCAGGAGTGAGAAGTGCCTGGAGTAGCTCTGCACTCGTTCTAGCTTGCCAAGAGAAACCTGTCTGATATGTGGGCAAAGACATTCCTTCATCCAGATCCTGGCTCCATGGAAGCCTCTAATCAGCCACAATTGCACTCATAGCCCTGTCTCTGATGTTTCTGGAATAAATGTACGCGGAGCCTCATCATCTGTCAACACCCTGTCAGGGCTGGGGCATTGCTGTAGTGTTTGTTCTGCACAGAAATGCATAGAGGAGTCTCCAGGTATCACTAATCCTGTTCCCCACCTCACCCTGTGCTGGGACTCACCAGCACTGTGGGGTGGCTGAACTGAAGGACTGAATATTTGCTTTCTGGCTGAAAAGCAAGTTAAACTCTGCAGCTGTAAACTCAAGGCACTGCTTGGCTTCTCAGGGTTTCACACCATGGATACAAATGAGGCCAGGATGTGGCTAATGTTTGTTCCCAGCTTCAGTGCTTCAGGGAACAAAAACTCTAATATCCATTGTTAGCTTCAGCCTTTATTTTATAATTTTAAACTTAGCCAAAAAAAAAATGTCTCCCTGAGTCTCCCTGCATCCTGTTGATAAGCTCAGAGGCGCACACAGTTTTTTGTGTTTTAAAGAAGATGCCATTGCCCAGGCCACCAGCCTGACAAAGCCACTCCCATACAGGGCGCTGCTGGATGCAGAGTCCCTGACTCCTCAGGCTGTCAGCCTGGAGCACTGGCAGATAAAGGATAGGAGCTGGGAGGATAAAGAATCAGCATTATTCTACACTAGGAGGGGGGAGCCTTTTTCATTTTTTTTCAGCAAACAATGCAGCTGGGGGGAAGAGGAATGTTAATTGGCAGAATCTGCTTTGTATACAACAACAAGCTAATAAAGCTGCAGTCATCCTTCTGAAATGTCAGAAGTCACAAGTCAGATAGCAGCAACTGACTTGAGTGAGTTATGAAGGTCTTTTCCATGAGTAACTGCACATTGTCACTTCTCAGTGCCAGTCCCTCTGTCTTATCTGTATCAGGCCATTCATTTCACATAAAGAATTTAGCCTTACGCTTTTTTGCTGTGGCTTTGTACACGAGGAATGCATTAAGGGAAATACCAAAGTTACAAACTCACACTTTTCTTTGCAGTTAGAAAATGATGCTTTCAAACATAAAAGTCGTCTCTACCAGTTAAACCTTGAAAATATTAAAATTGGTTTTGCAAATAAAAATCAATCTTCTGGGATATTCATATTTGTGCAGAAATTCTAAACACAGTTGGAAATTTCTTTTTTGAATTCACATTTCCTCTTTAAAACATAAGACACCTCTTGTGAATGACAAAAGAGCTTTGGTGAAAATAGCTATTAAAAAACAAAAATAAATCTATATCTCAGGTTTTATTTACATTAATTCCTAGCACTGCAAGAGGGTCATCAAATGGAGGCATATAGCTGTGCCCATTTACCTGTTCTGTTTCCCATGTTGTGTAATGTAGTTTTAGTATAACTGAGAAAAGACCAGTCTCCTGTAAGTGATAAAATCTATAAAATTAACTCAGTTAAATAAACTAGTGATGTTTCTCCCTAGACAATGCAAACAACAAACAAACAAACAAAACCTGCCAAAAATTGTTGCATTTCTTTACTACAGAAAAGGAAAAGTGTTTCAGTTCCTGACTTGGTCCCATGGAAAGTCTAGAAATGAGAACTGTGAGGTAACACATCATTCAGAGTGTTAATACACACCAAACAGTGCCATGTCCTGGTCCTGAGAACTGTTTTGGGCAAATGCAGAGGGAAAATGCACCATCTACATCCATCTAAGGTATTACCAAAATGAGGTATAGCTTTCCTACATGGAATGTTTCTGCCATCTAAAATACAGAACAGTGTATACTCACCAATTGCTCTGTATCTGGCCTGGAATCCAAAGCCTACAATGTGGGAGTCAGTGTAGAAGTTGAGCAGCATCGGTCCAAAGACACTGACTGGGGCAGGGAGCTCGTTCCCACAGAGCGTGACGAGAGGATGCCCGGCTGCGCTCTTCCCACTGAAGATGCTTAGTCCATCATAAAGACAAATTCTGCTCAGGAGTGCTGGGGCTGCATGGACACAGAGCACAGGAGTGTTAGCAGCATATTTTACATGTGATTTACTGAGCAACAACTATATAGGCCTAATCCAGGATAAGAAATTTTATATTACTCTCTGTTCCAGGGATCTCAGGACCTCATTTGCTTGCTGAAGAAGCAAATGTCAATTTTTAACATGGAGTAAAACTAAGGCAGAAAGAGGCAAAAAGACCTTGTATATAAGACATCAGACTTGTCTCATTCAACACATCCTATGATCTGGAAAAGGCTCCAGGCCCCTTGAATTTGTGGGAGTTCACAGTTCAGTGAATACTATCTATGAGGAGATAAGAGGACACAACAAAAGCATGGATCTCCTCTGCAGACAAAAGCAATGCACTTTTTGTTACAGGCAACTAGCTACCTGGAATTTCTTTCCCCTCATGCAGAATTCAGCACTCAGTGCAGGAAACTTTAAACCATTAAGAGTGAGATTTTTAAAAAATCAGAAAGTAGTCCATACACTGGCAAGTTTCAGAGCTGACTTATTTCTCCCTGATTTTCCTCAAACTTCGGAGTACCTAAACTCAGGCTCTTCAGCTCGACTCAAGGAAAAGTCAGAAGAAAATTTGATCTTGCAGTGATTTTCTAAAGCAATCTGTTTTAGGGGGAAAAATCAGTGCAGATATTAGGCTGAGTGGAACAAAAAGGAACACAGAAATGGAGAGTTTAGCATTCTATTATTTTTTTCCCCACTGGTTTTAAGTTTCTCATTTGCAGTTAGCTTGCTGGAGGAATGAGACATTTTCTCTGACTCCTTGCCCTACCTTCAGGACTTTCTAGCCACCTCACTGTTTGCAAACAGATTCAACTGAGGTGAGCGGTCTCAAAAATACAAAGGTCATATCAGTTTCACAGAATCACAGAATACGCTGAGTTGAAAGGGACCCACAAGGATCATCGAGTCCAACTCCTGGCTCTGCACAGCACCATCTCCAAGAATCACATGTGCCTGAGAGCATTGTCCAAACACTTCTTGAACTCTACCAGGCTTGGTGCTGTGACCACTTCCCTGGAGAGCATGCTTCAGTGCCCAGCCACCCCCTGGGGGAAGAACCTTTTTCTAATGTCCAACCTAAACCTCCCTGAAACAACTTCAGGCCGTTCCATTGTTTCCTGTCACTGTGCACCACAGAGAAGAGATCAGTGCCTGCCCCTCCTCTTCCTCTCACAAGGAAATTGTAACTGCAATGAGGTCTCCCCTCAGTCTCCTCCAGGCTGAACAGACCAAGTGTCCTCAGCCACTCCTCATGTGGCTTCCCCTCAAGGCCCTTCACGATCTTCATTACCCTCCCTTGGAAGCTCCCTAATAGCTTAAAGTCTTTCTTATGTTGGGGTGACCACAAGGTCAGTAGCTGAGTAAGAGTGCCAGAGGAATGTTCCCAAAGAAGGACAAGCTGCACTTTCCGGGGGTGTGAGACATCTACCAAGCACCTGCCGCTGGCAGCCTGGGAGCTCAGAGCCATGTCACCACCTCCCTGTCCAGCTGGGAGCTATAAACATGGGGAGAAACTGGTGGTACCCAGACTGGCACCACCAAGGGATACATGGTGGGAGCAAAAAGACAGCCATTTGGGTTATGCAAGAAAGCTGAATTAATGTTGTCAGTGAAAAACACAGCACACACCTACTGAAAAATTAGTTTCATTAGTTGTTATACTTAAAGAATAACTTGATGTTTTCTTTGTCTTTTTCATCATTTACAAGCTTATTGGAAGCTGGGGTGTCACATGTTTAAGTTACCATGTTTAGTGACCTGTAATAATGGGACAGTTAC
Organism: Lycocorax pyrrhopterus obiensis; assembly: GCA_014706295.1. Lineage (NCBI taxonomy): Eukaryota > Metazoa > Chordata > Aves > Passeriformes > Paradisaeidae > Lycocorax > Lycocorax pyrrhopterus. The sequence continues at coordinate 20,934,353 of JACSVZ010000002.1, read as the reverse complement.
TTAAACTGCCAAGGATTAATAGGGAAGTCTCTAAATTTAACAGGAGAGATGCTGAGCCTACTGTTGTAGCAGAGTGATTCCTGCAGATTGTCCAGTCAAAACAAGCTGCTTCCAATTGTTGCAGGAAACAAGATAACTCATATTGAACAGGATAACAAGTAGAACTGGAGGGATAGTTCTGTTTCATGAGAACAACAGAATGATCTCAGCAGTTAGATGTATTTTAGATCATCTCTGGAGATGATCTAATTTTAAAAATTCCTTCTGTCTCAATGAAGACAATGTATGCTAATATGCTTTGCAACTATGTCAATACAGAAATATGGCATGGTGCTTGTCTGACTCTAGTAAGGGTAACTAAGCTGATAACAACCAGCCACATCAGATAGCTGATTATACTGTTGATAAAACAACTTATTAAAAATATTCTTCATGTCCTATCCTGTTTTGGAATATTTGATAATGTGATAAAATTTTAAAACATAAAAATTTTAAAATTCAAATTTAAAAAAAGAAATTGAGATGAGTGCAATTTCAAGATGGAAAAGATTTGAGAAAGCAACCTAGGTCATTTTCTGAAAAGACTGGAGAAAGGCATGAAGTGAAACAAATTCCTCAGCAAAGCATAGGTCCCTAATACTTATCACAAGTTGATTTGCAATGCTGCACTGGAAAAAATAAGATGGTTGATGAAGAATTGTGAGCAAAAGTCTTAATTTCTAGATTTGAATCCTCATTGTTTGGGCCAATATGATTTATGACTCATGAATCCTGGCAAGACAGATGATTGTTTGATCTCTATCCTGTAACTCGTTCTCTTGTTTACACTTTTCTTAATTTCTCACCAACCTAACTGCATTATTCTGTAAATATTCCCCAGTTTTGGATTCTCCCCATGTCATACTTTCAGCCTCTACACATACTCAGCACATCATCAGCAATTCTTCTCTGTGGTTTATTTCCTCTAATCATATAATCTTAGATCTTTTCTAGACCAATTTCCATCCCTTACACTACAATGAAATAGCTTTCATGAGTCTCCAGAGATCTGTTCTTAGCCAGATGTCAGACCCACATCCTCTTTGAGCTGACAGGCACTTTCCACATAACCAGCACTATTTTTCTTCATAAAACCTTGTCTACTAAGAGCTTTTGCTCATCCGTCTGGTATTACTGTATCCTCTCTTCTGATTCATCCATGAGGATTCAATGAGATATCTTCTGTCTTCCGCTCCTTATCTCCACATTAGCTCTGTATAATCTCATTTGCAAGGACAGATGCAACTGCTCTCTCTGTGTTGGTGACCCCATAAGTTTCCAGTTACTATCTTTAAGATAAACTCTTTCCTATCCTTCCATATAGCTATGACTCTCACCTGAGAAATACTGATTATTTCAACATGGATAATGTACCATTCATTCCTCTAGCCTTGACAATATTTCTTCCAAATACTTCTGGAGAGATCATTTATTTGGCTTGACATTATGAACATATCCCTGTTTCTTTGAATCGGTGCATGCATTTGCTTTCAAGGGCTTTTGTTATCTATCTGCACTCTATTTATCATCTCTTGGTACCATTCAGCATTGATACATTGACCCTTGCCTCCAAAGTTCACATGATAACAGCTTCAGTTGTCCTTGCATTACATTTTGAAATATGCCTTTGGGTTGTCTCCTTTCCACTTAGCAGAAATTTCTGTCCAGTCTCATTATTCTCCATAAAATCATTTGTTTGATATGATGCCTGCACATAAACCTTGACCAAATCTGGGCCCCTGACTATCTGATCACTAATATCAATGTTCTGTTTCCACCTCTCTGTCTTTAGCCATAGATTCTATTTCATTTAGTATTGAGGCAGAACCTGTCTTTTTGTTTAAAGTCTGTAAAACTTCAAATAATGAGGCTTTAGTTCACAACAGCAGCTTCTGATATAAATGGCAATACAACTAGTAATTACTAATGTAGAAGAGGTACAATATATCCCTGTGCAATATATCAACCAGCTCTGTAGCACAAGATATTGTTTTGAAAGTAAGGAATTAAAATTCTTTCTCATATATATCCTATTTCAAAATAATCCATTGCTAAACTTGTCTATTTTCTGAATTGCCTGGTAACAATTGAGAAAGCAGATAGAGCAGACTCCAAAACAAAGCTGTGACCCTATCCCAGATTGCAAAATTGCAGACAAATGTTTTTTAGAAAAGGAGAAATAAACATGCTATTAAAAACATTTTTCAGGTCAACGTGGTATAATCAAGCAGTTGTCTTGTATGCACAGAGTATAAATACTACAGAATTTGCAGGAAGCCTACATCCATTTTCCCTATTTTCCCATTATTTGGGACTCTGACTTTATTGTGTGTTACACTCACACTTGAAGAGTATTACAGCCACTTAATAATACATTACTGTAGCTGTCCTAGAGGTGAATTTGTCGGAATGTTCATCTGAATAAATCTTATGAACAAAAAATTGAATGTGACTAATTATTTCTTAGATAGTAAGTCCAACAAGAAAGATAAATAGGGGGTTTTTACTAATTCTAATGTGTGATTTGTGTAGACTTTTGATCCAAGGAGGGAGGACAGATGGAAGACATTTATCACTGCAGAAACTGGGCTGAGATAACAAATTCACCCCTATTTGTTTGGTTCTTTATAAAATAACCAAACACAACAACACATGTGGTAGCTTATGCAACTTCCTGAAACTGGCAAATCAAGAGAGGTTCTGTGACCATATTGAGTTTGGCACAGGAATAAACATCCTTCACACTGCGAGGAAATCACAGAAGCTAAGCCAAACTCCATTCACGGGGTTAATCTTGCCTATGTTTTCCTGCCCAGATCTCAAGTATCTTGTGTAAGCTATTGTCCATGGCTTCCTGCCATAGTCAGTAGGTAAAGAGAGTGAGAGAGGCTTTCAGGAAGTAATTCGCTCCACCTGCACAACACATTTGGTTCTGAGTTTAAAGCCCTCCTCTACCACTAGGAGATAAATCTAGATGAATATCTAAATTAGATGTATATTTTCAGGGGCTCAAAGTGAGATGAAAATTGTTCTACCTACCAAGAAGCAGAGAGTTTAGATTAAATTTTGATCACAAAATCAACAAATGCAGTTTCCCCCAGTTCTCTCTTACTCTGTTAGTTGCTATATTTAGTGCTTAATACATATTTAATATTTAGTACATACATGTCATGTTCATTTGGTTCCAGATACTGACACCATATCACTGCTGTGGGTTAACAGCCTCAGTCATTCTTTATAATCAGAACAGGCATCCCATCATAACTGAAAACATAGCTACTCTAGGGCAGAGATCTGTGACTAACTCATGAAGTCATTCCATTTTGTAGCAATGAGTCACTGTACTATAGACAATTACCTTCTGTCTTCTAATTTTCTGGAGAAGATATCTCAACCTGTTCAAGTCAACGAGATATGCATGCCTTACAGGCATTATTTCAAATATTTCTTTACTTAATAACTATGGAAAAAAACCAATTAGGTTTCTTTTGAGAGGTCAAATAGTTAGTAAATTACGTTAACTAGACATGCAGCTAAACTTAAAACCCAACCCAGAATGTCTGTAATAGTATGGCTAAAATTGTAAAGGCTGCTCTCAGCAACAATCTAAGCAGGTGTGATGCCTCCTTGCATATGGAATAGCTAGAAATGTTTTTAACAGATGCTGCCAAACATTGTCCTGCCTTTGCAAAAGAACTAATGGAGTTCACACTGGAAACCCTTAGGCACATGTGCTAAATATATTCAGTGTGACTGCTGGATAAGTTTTCACTTCTGCAATGATAGTTTGCAAGATGGTGGTTTCAATCTTCTTTACAATTTAAACCCAGGCAATTTTTCTTTACTTCAGGGCTATATTTTAAGATTTTGTGAAAAACATTAGTAATCAACTACTGGAGAGTGTCATACTTCCTCTTTGCTAACCAGATGTCCATTAGCTCATATCCACAGTTCTTTCATGTGACTAAGAATTTTTAGTTGGTGTAGCCTAAGGAAGCCTATAAAAATAAAGGAACAAATTGCCCTTCAAGAAATAGAATATTTTTAGTACTTATGTAGATCTATGTTTATTATTGTGTCTGTATCACTTACCTCTCTGCATTAACCCTCTCGATAATAAAAGCTTGGATCCATTTATAAATTAACTGAATGCACAGACAGAATGCAGATTAGTAAATGTACTCAAAGAGTAGTCAAAATTGGTACCATCTGATTCAGCCTAATGTTTAGTGTGTCTGGTGAATAAAAATTTCTTGTGTGTGAAGAAATTATGTAATATCTGCGGTTTACATTTTATTTAAAAAAATTCTTAAAGCAGTCGTTTGTATTAGGGGATGAAAAAACGTTTCAGATAAAATAATAGTCAAAACAAATCCCTACCTCAGATCTAAATTAAGTCTGAATCAGAATACTTTTGAATTCAAAACAGTCTGGAAACTTAAAAAGAAAACAAAAGAATCCTATTTTCTGCCTTTATTGTTGGGTCTGAAGAAAAATTCAAATCATGCAACCCAACTTAGTACCAAATTACACAATATCTCTTTGTCTGGTAACTTCAAGGGAACCAGATTAAGATGGCCTCAAAATATGTGATGCCACCCAAGTAGTTTGGACATACTGATTCCTCTGTGTTATCATGGCATGTCCATACATAAAAATTTGACTTTTTCAAGCTTGAGAAAGTTTTACCATTCACACCAATGGGATCAGGATACTATACTTGTTATTTCTTGGCTAAATGCTGCCAAATTTGACAATCACAAGAGGGACTTTTTTCATTGGTATATACAGGGTAATCACTTTTATGCATTTCTCATTGCTGTAGTCTTTCACCTAATTTTGTATTTCTATGTTCTTACATCCTTGTAAAACATCCTCATATATTTATATCTATTTTATCAGTTAAGGAACAGATGCACTGAAAAGCAAAACAGCTGGCCTAAGATCAAAAAGATTGTAAGACTCAATGGGGAAAAAAAAAATAGCAGGAACAAAGACTCAGATTAGCCACAGTCGCTTTTATATTCCAAGAAACTGGTAAATTCCCAACATCATTGCAAGATATTCAACAGGTGAAATCTCTCTTCATTCTTCTGGAAGACTTCAGTGACTCAAAACCTAAGCCTGGAAACTATAAATGTTTGTCTGTAAAAGATTTTCAGAATGGACCAGCAAATTACACCATCAGTGATTTTCAATGATAGAAGACTTGTATGTTTTCAAGTAAGAAATTACAATTCATAATATATACTGAAATTATGAAGAACCAGTTACCTTCCAAGTGAAAAGTCTCAAATTCTAGGATCACCAGTGACTGTGGTCCCCGATCTATGATATAATTGCAGTTCAGATTGTTGTCATACTGACTAGGATAGTTTGGAGAGACAATACGACCTCCAGGGCTGGTGAAATTTGCTCCGCATCCTGCAAACAAATAAATAAAGCACAGTTATAATCCAGGTGATATTATTATTCTGGGTTTACAGTAAGAAACCTAATAATGTACACAGGGACCCCACCTCTCCTGGTAAAAAACCAGGGAGAGCAGCATATACCACAATGGCAAAAGCAGGTCTTACACATACACAGAGCAGCGTTTTTGGGAAGCGTAGGGCCTTCCCGCCCAGAGTGCCACACTCTTGGATAACACCAGGCCATAGGCCTGCAGCCCACTGACCAGAAGGACACAGCACTGCTCTTCCTGTGGGTGTGGAGCCTGCACATTGCAAAATCCCTTAGTAAATACAAACATACCTGAATTGCAGCAGGAGTTATTGGGGCACAGCAGCAGTTCGGCCTTGTTTGAAAATGCCCACATTAGTCTAAGTGGTGCCGTTCTTGTTTCACGCCTGGCATCCAGGAGAATACAGTCTGCCATAAGGCCATCTCCTCATTTATTTGCTACATGCAGAGCCAGGAAAGGTTTACCACCCAGAAATTTTCAGGCACACAGAACAGTTCATTTTCATGGAGCTTCTTTGGATCCTAATGACTTGCACGGCCTTTGTTTCTCTTATTTTAAGACAAACGCTTAAAAGAACGCAGTGCACAGTGAAATGCTGGTATAAGATTAGGAACAGGCATATGAAGCCTGTGACTGTCTCCACTAAGAGATTGTTAGATGTTACTGACAATGTTAGTGCAAACATAAAACCAAAAGTGGTTTCAATTCAGAATCCTGTATGCTTCAATAGTGTTTCCCTCTAAGTACTTAGTTTCTTGCTGTTTTTATCTGAATCCCATGAAGGGCAAGTGGTTTCCTCTGGCAGCATCCTACTAAAAAACACAAGCAACCAACAGCAGCTGAGCAGTAACTTTTCTACTTCTGGTGTGTTTAGCCATCACAAAGCACATGCCATTAGGTTAAAGAAATATCTTTTTAAGAAATTTAAAGCTTTAGTTTCCATGCAGTTTAACTATAAATTTTTAAAATTTAAAGCCTGATCATTCTTTTCATCACACTGGGAAGGCAAAGGCGGCTGAGAATAACTACAAAGTTAGGGCTGCATCTTGGGCAAGTCCAACACTAGAGTTCATTGCATTCAGTATGGAAACTCTTGGTTTACAAATCTGGGCAGAGGCTTCAACGCCTTGTTGGACCAGGGTCTGAATTGCTACACACAGGTCAAACTAATCCCAAATGGGCCAACAGAGCAGCCATCTGGCTTTAATATTACTTACTGCTTGTGAAAGATGCGGAGAAACCTGGCGCAGGAGCATCCTGAGACTGAAATACTGTAGTTATCACATTGTTTGGAGCAACAACAGGATCAGGAGCTGAACTTCCACATCCTGTGGCTAACAAAGCTGCTGCTTCTTCATTATTTCCTCTCCACACCTGGCAGGGCCAGATTGGAAATGGTTTAGTGCTTTCAAAGCCTAAGCAGTTTGTGGGAACCCACCAGGAATTACATATGCAATTTTTCTTTTCATAGAGTTAGGGTAGGGTTCATCTCACACTGAACCTAAGAGATCTAAATTGGAGCTAATTACTACAGTCAGTGGAGACAAAAAGGTTCCTCCAAGGAGTGAATCACAGTGAATAACTTAGGGTGCCAGGGACCTCTGAAAGGCATCTGGAGGTCATTTGCTTGAACCCCTCCTGGTAACAGAGCAAACATAGATCAGGTCCAGAGGACAAGAGAGAAACACTTTATGCATATCATTACCTACTTCCATTTTGTCTCTGCTTACTTAACTCCATACAACCCATGAATATGCATATCTGTGCATACAAGGAATTATTACATGCAATCCTCATATTATTCAGTAAATAAAAATCAAAGCTGTCATGCCAGGGTAATATAGAGGCATCAGACTGTGAGATCTGGATCCTTAGTACCTAGTGTTGCTAGTAATTTTTTTTTAAATTTTGCATTCACTTGTTCAATGACAAGTATCAAATCAAGTAAAGAGTTAATAAAATAATAAAATTAAAAATATATATATAATAAATAAAAAACCAATGATTTTTTAAAGTATTACTTCAACTGCACCAATAGCCCATTGAAGCTCAATCAAACCACCCATTCAAAAAAGCACACTCAGGTTTAGGTAGGTATTTAAGTGAAATCCTCTTTAGCTAATTACTTAAATATGTGCTTGAGGCTCACAGTTTAAGTACTGAATTTCAAGACAGATGTAAAATGAAACAGGTATAAATGTTTGATGTTTCTAAACATTTAAATATTTTCCTGAATCATGGTGTTTATTGACAGGATTTAAAATGTCTGTTTAAATAATGAATTATTTACTCTAATAATAAAATTACTTTTGTTGATGTGTTTGAACAGTTTTTTACTGTAGTTTATACCAAAAATATATTAAATAATATCTGACTTTTAAAATAATGTGTTTGAAGGAAACTGAGTGGAAACAGTACAACCACATGAAATTGTGATTTCTCTAAGCAACCATCCTAGAAAGGAAAGGGTTAGCCAAGGGTTAGTCTGTAAGTGTAAGCATATGAATCACCTCATTCTTGTGACCAGGTGTTTGAGGCAATGGATGCTCAAAGGATTAATTTATACAGTCTGTAGCCTGGCCAAGGTTTTGCAATGTCACTATTGATTTTGGATTACTCTCTTTTGGCTGCTCAGTTTGGAATAAATGGAAGAAACTTACATCATTCTACAGCTTTTCAGACACCTTCGTACATCTCAAATTGGACATTCAGAAAAGGAAGTGGACATCAAAAATTTCAGATCTTTCTCTATGGAGAAAATCTCCAATTGACATTGTTTTTCTTATGTAATTCAGGGCAGTTTAGGAATTTAAAATTAAACACTTTTACTGAGTGGCATTAAGAATTTCATATTAGTGAAATGTATTGTAACATTGCATCAATTAATTTCTGGAGCAGGTTATGAAAAGACAAATCTAATAGCTGTGGGTTTTTTTTCACAGCCTTAAAAAATGAATGCAACTGTGATTTGTAAGTTGGTAGGTATAGATCAGATGTACAGCTGCTCAAGTCTTCCTACATGTGAAATTCTATTTGCCCTTTATTTCAAGTGGGAGTTGTACTGCTGGGGAGAAAATTAGCACAAAACCACTGAACATATGCCAAATGCCTGAGAAAAGAATGACACTGAAAAATTCAAGGCATGTCCACTCTATTCTATTGCTTTAAAAAAAGGAGTAGTGCAACCTGGACAGTCTAAGCACTTATAAAGAAGTTTGGTAGAATTATAGTGTGACATTCCAGGGTTTTTTATTCACTGGAATAATTGAAAAGATCTTTTCTTTATGCTTTATTTTCTCATTATTTTCTGGTTCTGAAATAATAGATGTCTTTTTTATATTTTTCATTTTTGGGGAAGCATGGGTGATGGGACCCTGCTGGAGGAACCTCAAGAACCGATGAAAATTAAAATTATATACAGGGCAGTTCACAAAGAACACAGAAAATGGACTGTACGATACAAGAACTTTAGTTTGTATTTCCCAAACTTTGTGCCTTGACAGTCTAAACCATAACAAACGCACAACAGGGTTCTGAAATCATGACTTCTTAAAGCACTGCTCTGCTGAGCTAACCTCAACAATTATTTTACCTTCACATAACTGCTCTGGCAGCTTCCATTGCTATCTGGAATCTGGAAGTTACTGTGGAAGTTCATCTCCAAGTGTTTGCTTTCATGCGTAATGATGGTCCATGTGCATCTGCTGTTCATGGGAAAGTTTTGAGGCCAATGAGGGGACTTGATTGTACCATTATCTGAATGAATGATTCCACCACAACCTGGAAAAAATAGTAACAGATAGGAGAAATGTTCAAATATTTTTGGGTGGTGTCAGCTTTGAATGGTTGTTTGCTTCTGTGGCTGCAAGGGTGAGAGAGGAAAGCCCTGATACTCATTGAAACTTCATTTACCCCTCTTGAATTTCTTTTTCCCACCCCCACAGCAGGGAGGTAGTTATACTCTAGAGGTGTCTCTTTGTACTTCACTTTATTTTCTTCACAAGCTCGTTCTCCTTGCCACTTCATAGCCTTTTGCAAGGTCCATCTATATACTCCTGGCAATTTGAAGTGAATATTGCTTTGAAAGAGTGCAGGGGTCATATATATCTGAGACTGTGCAGATTCCTCCCCACAACCCGCTGCACACACATTGTGACAGCCATTCGGAAAAGCACTCCAGGGAAAAAAAACAGTCTACTTTATATCCTTTTTTCTTCTCCCTCTGCAACATGCAAATATTGCAGCTCCACATGTGAATCTATTCAAGCTACAACCATTTACCCAGGGCAAAATGGTGACTTCCCTGGTCCAGGCAGCCCTGTGGATCTCAGTGGAATTATGGGGAGGGCTGAAAAATATGCCTTTAAAAATTGCTAACAGATGCATTTATAAAGCGGAATGGCTGGTCATGGCTCTGTGGCAGCTCATGTTTTTATACATAAAAAGTTTAGTTAATTTGAAACATATTTGCAAATACCACGCCAAGAATAATTTACTAGGGCTATGCGTACAGTACTAGCAACCCCTTATTATTTCAGATGCAATGTAGTAAAAGGATGAATAAAGAGCAAAAAAAAGGTTTGTAACATCCTACTTTTTTCCTCTTAATTGAAAAAATACATAATAGCTTTAAAAGGAAGATTTTATTTTTCTTTCTTCTATGTTAGAAATGGCAGTTGTGTTTAGAAGGATGTGAAGCCCAGTTTTGGTCACACATACAGAATGTGTGACCCACAGATTCTCAGGGAACAAATGAGAAGAAAGCTGAAGAAAGTAAATTAGATACATAGAGAAGAGAAAACTTTCACAGAGAGAATACTGCCTAAGCACATGGCACTTGTAGGCTAATGTCTACTACACCATTGAAGAGTGCACTTCATTGCACATGAAATCTGAGAGACATCAGGGAATGGCTCAAAAACTTGCTAAAGTGACCGTATAGTCATGCAAGCACAGACTATTGATATGCTTAAGAAGACACTCCATCAACTAACTGTGAATACAACTACATCATTAGTGTACAGAAAGCTGATCAGGATCAGCCAGAAGGTTTGCAGCTGGAGGTGACACTAGGAAGCATATGCCAGCTCTGTACTGAGGTAGGAAGGCACAGTGATTTCTGCCCTGCCACCATCTGCCACATCTACACATGCCTTTAGTCCTTTAGTGACTTCCTGAAGTACGCTGCACAAATGGTGAGCTGCCTTATTGTTTTTTTCTGTAATCCAGAGTGATGATAATTTCAAGAGAAGGAACGTAGCTTTGAGAAATGTACCATTCAATCCTGCATGTATACCACCTTCAAAAGTGTACCAACATCTCCATCACAGTGCAAGAGTTCTAGGCTCTTGTCACATGTGCTCTTTGAGAAGATCTGTCTGCCTCTCTGTTTTGGAACTCACTTCTTCCTAGTTTTAAGTGTTTAAACTGAATCAAACTGTGGAACAATTGTTATTCATGAAGTGAAATGTCTCATAGTCCTTGACAATAGATACCACTGCTGGGAGGGTAATGGTGATGGTATCAATTTACAGCCATCAAGAAACTGCCAGTAGGAGGCTTAAAAAGTACAAAATCGATCCAAATTTGAATTCATTGTGTGAGATCAGAAAGCACTGGATTAATACTTGAATTTTTTAGTACTGGCTTCTTTCAGGGATCCTGAAGATGATGGCATGCATTTCTTTTGTTCTTTAATGTGAACTTACCTAAAGATTCTGCTGTCCATGTTGCATAAAAGCCACCTCCTTGAATTGAGTGATCAGAGTTAAAGATGACGACTAGCTTGTTGGAACCAGACCGAATAGTCCCAGGTGAGGTGTTTCCACAATACTTTCCTATGACAGGAGACCCTGGAGAGCCACCATTCAGGATAGTAACAGAATCCCACTCACAAAGTGAATGGTTTTCAATGTGGAAGGCTGTAAAAGTAAGCTGCAACACACAAAGGTGACATTCAGGTCCTAAAACCAGTCACTCTAGGGGAGGGTTTAGAGCAATTCCAGACAGATCCTGAAGCCATCGTGGCACAATGATTTTTGGGTGCACTCAGAAATCTGACCCTCACTTCATGATGCTTTCCTGCAAGTATTGATTGGAATCTTGCCACTACCAGTAACAGCAGCTACTTAGCTTGAAGAAACAAGTGGAAGAGGAATTAATATGTTCAAAACTGGCATTATTGTGACTTTAACATATTTTGAAACTAACTGTGTGCTTCAAAACAGTGTTGAATATGTACAGGTGTTGAACCACTTTCCTGCACTCAAAGTTTCTGTTCATGAAATGTAAGTAGCTATGCAAGCAGAAGGCCTTGAATCTTTTTCTTCCTATTATTTTGAATCAATATACTAACATTTGCTAAAAATAATGTTAGTTTCCACCAAAACAGAAACAGTTCCATGGTTCGTTCCTGCGGGCCTGGATGCGTTGCATAAACAGACCGGGCTGGACAGGCAGCCTCTGACCCTGTCTCCCTCCCACACGGATGCCATTTGTCCTTGGAAAGATATGCTCACAGGTGGGATTTCCAGTTCAAACATTTAGATTGCTCATCCTGTAGACTCCTGGATTTGTTGATGCTGAAATATTGATGTACAGTAGTTACTGCCTGGCTTTGTTTCCATCAGTTTTGGGGTTTTTAAACCAGTTTCAGGAGCAGGATCTCTGTAGAAAAGTTTAGGAAATACACAGTATTTTTTCTTGTACCTTTTGTGTGTCTTCATTTCCAAAAGAACCTATCTAAGACTAAATACAAATTTAGCTGTAATAGTTTAAATTCAAAACTTTGCCAGCAACTGAAACTGGCAGCTTATACTGGAAAAAATCAGTCTGCCTTCACTGAGCGTGCTGCTACTCAGTCGTTTCAAAACAGAAATCTGCTTTCATCTGATTAAAATTAGTTCTGCTTTAAACTAGTTTGTGGATAAAATAGAAATCTTGTGTTCTACTAAAATAATCCTGTATTCCCTGAAATAAGTACATAGGCAGTGGTCAGAATATCATGTAGCAGAATAATTAGGACTATGGGTTTGCATTTCTAACCTTCGCAGTTGTAAGCAAGGAAAACATGATAGGGAAATTAGTGAAAGACATTACATATGAAAATCTGCAATGTGTTTTCACAAAACTGCTTTTCAGATATTTTTCTGACCTGAACCATAAATGTCACTGATTGCATCTGTGCTTGCAAAAATCAGTCAAATAATTCAGTGAATTAAGTTTTGCACTACTTGGCCATAAAGGTGCTTAAATTGGTCTGTCAGGAGTTTGACTCAAAAAAAGTAGCACCTCAGGCAGACTTTTAATACTTATTGGGAAATAGGAGCAACACTTTATTGATGTAATTTGTACCAGAAATCATATTATGTTTCAGATTAACCAGTAAGACACAAAAGTAACTTTCTAGTGGCTTGAAACTTTCCTGCAGAGAAAAAAAACCTTCAGCCTCACTTATTTTCATGACAGTGAGAATATCAATGAACATCTAATAAAATGAGTTATTTCAATTTTGTAAACATAGAAAGTCATTGTTTAAAGGAGAATTCAGTGCTGGGTTTAGGGATCAAGTTATCCTAGGATCTTTCTGCTTTTCAGAAAGAACAATCTGGTTTTGATGCGTTATCTTCACTCCCTCTTTTAGGTAAAGTCAATAGGAAGATATTTCATTCCTCCACATTTCTGACTTTCCAAATTTTCTCAAATCTGTTCCTCAAAACTCAGAAGGTACTTCTCACACTGTCTGCTGTGCACACAATTGTGACATGTTACTTACAGTGATGGTTTCACCTTCAGGGGCTTCCAACACCCAGGAGCAGTGATTCTGATTGCTGTAAGGCTCTGGGTAGTTAGGGCTTGAGATAATTCCGCTTTCACCTGACTGTATACCACCACAGGCTGAAGAAAAAAAAGTAACCCTTCAATACATTTTTGGAACTGAACACTATAATCAAATGAATGAAAGATTATTCAGGTTGTAATAGTACTGAAATATATTTAAGTTGTACTGATAAATATGAACAATTTACCTGGGAAATTCCAAGTTTTAAAATCTTTGTCATTGAATAGTGAGTAAAAAGATGCAACGACCTTGAAACTTTGCATTTATTCTGATACTTAATATAACTCTGCAAAACCTTTGCCAGCTGACACATCTGCCTCTTCCACCTTATCTTCCATTTATCTCACTCTTAAGCCAACCAGTGCCATTCTTGGACCAACACAATGAAGCCAAAAAGTTTCTGATGTGCCTAGATAAGCCCCAAGGCTAAATTCAGCTGTGACAGGAAGAGTAGTTGTTCTGGCACGTAAATGGCAAAGTGGTGTAATTTGCACTGATACGGCTTCAAGTGGATTTCAAAATGAGTGCAAAGGTTCAAGCAGCAGAATGCATTTCAGCTCTGCTAGCACTCCAGAGACCTATTTGAAGTAAGTCAAACTTGGCTGGTATTACCTGTTACATCCCTATTCCCAAGAGCAACCAGCTGTTCTGAGTGTTGCACAGCATTGCAAAAACTCGAATGTGGTTTGGGGAACGGCAACAGTGAGGCAGAAAATAAATCTGAGAGTTCAACTGCTAGCACATGCTTGCTTTAGAAGGATATAAATAGTGGCAAGCACTGTGTAACTTTTGAGGACCTCTTTGAGAGCTGATTCCATCATGACTATTCTCCATATCACCAAATGACTGGCAACATTCCCCAGAAGTGCCTCAGTCAGCCAAGGCAGCAGTCTATCAAGCCATTTACCTTCAAATGTGTAATGGGCCAAGAATCCTTTATCTTCTGCGTTTTCATCACTTACAAAGTGTACCCAGACCTGGGGGGCAGCTATAATTAGTGGCACAGATGGTGCAGACTGACCACAAAGCCTGGATATTAGCTCTCCATCAGCATCCCCTAAGTAAAGAAAGTAAAAAAAATAAACACAATACTTTTTGAGTGCTAAAAGAGCGACAATAACATAAAGGAATAGTGCAAACATGCAATTCATTGTGTTTTGACAAGAAGGCAGAGAAGAGTACATATCACACAGTAACTGATTATTTGTTATGGATATGAGCGGAGTGTTGCAGTTCATTGCTGAGATCTAAATCTTGGCAACAAAAAAGTTCTCTCCAAACCTATATTAATGATCCTTTAATTACCCTGGGCTCCTTTTCTCCCCTTCATGCCATCCTGCACACTTTCATACGTCATATCAGACACACAGAAACGTCACTGTTCTGCCCCAAAACTACAGACCTTTTGGGACAGAACAGTGGAAAGAGATGGCCTAAAGACTGTATCACATGGACACCTATTGAACCTTTGTTTTTGTGACATCCTCATTAACGTCAACAGGGATTTTGAGTTTTCTGCTATATAGGGATGTGCACCATCCATGAACAAGCTGTCATCACTGTATTAATAGTGGGCATCTCAAAAGAATTTTGCACATCTCAGCTACATTTGGGGTCTCTTGGGTAACTTAAAGTTGAATTAGACCTTTCCCTAACTACGTATCTGCTGTATCAAGCGTCTTAAACAGCACCTGCCTGAGTATAGTGGTACTCTGCACTGCTGCATCTCAGGGCTCATTAAATGTTACTTGTCAGCATACACAGATGAATGAGGGTATTCTGCTTTTGACATGAGACTAGCTGTGAAACTGGAATTCCATTATTAGTGCTGAAATGAACACTACTACTTAGATGACAAAACTGTGTAGAATAAAGCAAGACTACACTTTCTTCCCTTTTCTTTGATTGTATTGCCTGGAGGCCTGAGGTTCACGATAAAGTGAGAGTAGCAGAAATGGATGAGTAACAAAGCAGATATATTTTACTATTTCTTTCTCTGAGTTTTCTTTCTATTATTTCCCAGCTCCAGTGCATACATGGGAGAGAACTGCTAGGCTACAGAGCTATGCAGGCTCTGGCTCTACACAGGGCAAACTGATGCTATACAACCAAAAGCTCTTGCTCAAATGACTGCAAATACGGATGTGACAGATTCCCGCTTTACCTTTTCACATGTTTCAGAAAGCATTTCCTCGTAAATTAAAACCTGCTCTCTCTTGGACTCACAGGTACAGCCTTTCTGTGAGGAAAACAGCTGCAGCTCTCATACTACACTTGGCAACAGCTGAATGACTTTCATACGACATTTCCAGTTGCTTGCTCTTGTGGATAGATAAAGATGCTCAAATATGCAGGGATATTACTGGTGCATTAATCCTGTCATTTTTTTTTCCTTTTAAACGCTTTAGTCTCTGGTTTGCAATGCATTCTTGCAGGAAATATGGATTTCTTTTTGAAGAATCATCTTATAGAACACAAAAATGGGTCTGAAGTGGGCATGCAGTCCAGAGGCTATGAATAATTAAAACATTCTTTACTCCATTCCTGCTGTCCCTGGAGATATTTCAGGACCAGGCAGAGAATGGGGAGTGGACCAAATAAATTGTTTTGATGGCTGCAAATGCCATCTCTCAAGGAAGATTAAGTGAAATTCATATTGTCCCTTGCAAAGAGAGAGTCAGGTGAGTATTGCAAACAGCAAAACTATTTATCGCCCCAAGATGTCTATCCAGTTTTCCATTTTCTCCCCTGAAAGAACAGGTGACCAAATCCATGCATTCAATGCTCTGGTAGTGAAATCCCACTTCTGATCATGGATGCAACATGGGAGGCATGATATGAAAACTCTCAAATGTATAGATTCTACAACAGCCACTCCCTGCAAATATATATGAACCAGATTTGGCACAAACACAGTTGTACAACCAGGATCTTAATAGGCTTTATCCATTCTCCTGCTGAACATACAAACCTATTCGTAGCTCTAGGTAGTCATACTGGCAGTTCTGGTGATGTTCCAAGTGGAAATCCTCAAAAGATATATAAATGGATGAATTATAGTGGGAGGGATTTTCAATGGTCCATTCACAGTTCAGGTTACTTGTGTAATTTTTGATGCCATCATAACCAGGAGAAGAGAAATTCCCACCTGCATATGCCATCAGGGTTCCCCCACAAACTGCAGAAACAAAACATAGTTTATTTAAAAGTAGTAGTAATTCTTGCATGAGGAGATCTCATGCAAATAGTGATGATTCTTGCCCCTCTTTATTCAGGTATGCTTATATCAGAAAGCACATGTGCTGATTAGATCAAAACCTTTTCCATCTTCTTACTTTTTTATAATTTACTGCTGTGTGCAAGAGAATTCTTGCCTGGAGTCCTTGAATTTATTGGCAAGTCTTTAAAAACACACATATAAAGCAAAGGACAATTATTTACAGTATCAAATCAAGTATTTCAGCAGTGCTATCAATACAACAAGCATTATTTAATATTTTGATAAAATCTCAGTACAGCTTCAGTTCAGTATTGCCCAGCCCTACTCATTACCTAATTCTAGACTCAAGAGAAAATTTTCATGGAAGATATCCTCATGCCATAGTAGGATGCTTGGAGTGCGAGTTGGAAAATAAGTTCAAAAGACTCAAGGCTGCAGTAGTAAGGCTCTGCCAGCTGCCTCCTCTCTGGAGGCTGGGCTTGCAAAAGTAGGTTAGCTGCACTCTTTCACAAGCTACAATAAATTAATTACCCCTCTGAGTAATAAGGAAGCACTTGAATTATTCAATTTGTCTATAGCACTATTCTTTTTGGAACTTTAATGGAATAATGCCACTTCAGACCACCTCTTACTCAAGACTAAGTACAAAACAATAAATCAGTAGGGAGAGCAGGGACTGTAATTCATACAGAGGCACATGAAGTCCATTGCTCCCAGAGATTCTCCATTGTTTTCAAGTCTTTTCAGCTAATTAAAGATACATATTGTCATGGAGTATCTATTCCCATCCAGAGATGTAAGAGAAAAAAAGGTATCCGAGGTTTATTATCTGTTTAGGTAATTTTTTTTCATATGTGCCAGTACTCTAGCTATGAAATGACTCACCAAAGATCAATCACTTAAGTCAAAAACATACACTACCTGCATCTTCACTAGAGGTATATGAGACACTGAAGCCTCTGGTTGCATGGGACATATCTGTCACCAAAATGACTTTCATTTTGTTTCCAGTGGATTTCACCTCAGTGCCTGGATTTACCTCTCCACACAGCTTGGCCAGCCGGGGAGAGTTTTGCCCAAGGCCATTGTAAACCTGTGGGGTCAAAATAAACTCTTATTACACCAATATACAGTCTTATGAGCATCTCCTGTACCATTTAACAGTGTTTACCATCTTTAAAACAAAGTTCACTGACCTCCCTCACAGGGGGTTGGGTCTCAAACCTACTCAAAACCTTGCAACAAACTTTCATTGCCTCGAATGGATGAGGCCCTGGAGTAAACATCAAAAATAATTTGCTTATTTTGGTGAAATACACACATATTCTCTCTCTCTCTTTCCTTCTTAAACAGAAATTGAAATTGTTTTATTGGGAAGCATACCACGTTTTATCTCAGTATTTATATATTCAATCACTTAATAATGCCAGCTACTGATCATAACAATTTAATTTCAAATCATCCTCTTTGTATTCTTGGTAAAGCCAACATCAGCTTTATCAAAATCTTCTCCAACATATTGAGTGCTGGTGGGCATTTCTGATTATTTCACTTTTTGATGATCCAGAGATATTTTGCTCTGTTTCTTTCATGCACCCTTTTGCCTAGAAATTAATTTCCTTCTTTTTACTCTGCAGTGCGAGCAAGGCAGAAGTGATGTTTCCCACTGAGACCTGGAATATATTAGAGTGTTGAAGGCATAAAAGCTGGCAGGAAAAATCTTCCTTTAAGAGATCATTAAGTGATAAAAAGCCAGCTCCCAAAGGTTTGTCTAAAGCATCTGTGAAGAAAAACAAGGGAAACATCATCTACAAACCTCAAGGGATGGATAGCTACTTCAGCCCTCCATGCTTGTGCATGGATTGGCTTCTGATCATCCTACAGTTAATTCCTGTGTTTGCACTGCTTATCTGAACAAGTGGGAAACTAAACTCTACCTCACATTCCTGCAATTTCATAGAGGAATCATATTTTTGAGGCATTTGTACATCTGACCAGGTCTAGGTCTGTGTGCCAGGTTTGATTTTTTTTCACAAAATAACAAGAAATCAAAAATAAATATGATAAAATAACCAATATCTATCTTTTTGGAGGTGGAGAGTGATATAGAAGTAGAGTTTATTGGGGTTTCCCTATCTTTAGTTCAGAGGAGTAATTTGTTGCAGCCTCTGGGTTTTTCTTTTCCTTCCTTTTTTTTTTTTTTTTTTAATTGACAGCAGTAAGTAACAGCAGCAGTAGATACCTCCAAAGTCAATAAAACCTGGAACTGACTGATGGTTTTTGTTTCCACAGAAAACAGACACTGAAAGCTTTCAAAAATCCCAGATTTTTTTTTCATAATTGATAAAAAGACAACTCCAATGATTCCTTTAAGTCTTCCACTCTGCCTGGGCCACAATTTCAAAAGTTCCATACTCCAAAACAAGCAGATGTTTTTAGATGCTCTACAGAGATAGCTTTCTCTCATTAATCTGCTTTTCTCAGATTAAATTATGATTTGTCTTAAAAGCATAGATAGACCTGTAAGTGACTTTTCAGCTTTATTAGGTCCATTAATTCTCCATAAAGAGATTAGGAAAAGCAGTTTCTGACTCTACACCCAATACTCACAGCCACATAATCTGATGAGCAGCTCCAGTGGTCTTCAGTTTTCATGTCATTAAAGGTTAGGGTCACACGCCGGCCTTCTTCCACTGTGATCCTCCATTCACACACTCGGTTATGTGGGTATAGGTTGGGATAGCTGGGTGAAGTAAATGTTCCAACAGGTGCAGTAAGATCCCCACCACATTCTGAAATATCCAATTATTGGGACACTTCTCAGGGTAAAGCGCTGCTTATAGAATTATAGCAAAAAAAATCAATGCTGCGAGAAAACGAGATCCTGAGAGGCTGATTTGATCGGCCTACCCTGTCCACGTGTTTGTCTAAACAGCCAAGTTCCTGCCAGCCTTTATCACTCAGTCATAAAAGCAGTTGAGTATTAACTGACCATAGCCACTCCTTTTACTCTAATTTAGTCTAATTTTAGTCTAATTGTTAATAATCACTTTTCTGAAGGGCTCGTCTCAGGCCTCAGAAGCCTGGGTGACCCACAGGCTTTGATGCCGCATGATACGAGCCCCTCATTGTGGCAAGACTGAGACATTTCTGACTTTCAGAGGACCAAGCAGAGCCACACAGAACAACCAGGGTCTTAGAGTGAGCAATGACGGAGGATGTATTTTTCCTCTTCTGGATAGGAGAGGTAGAGAAAAAGCTTTTAGGTATTTTAAGCAACACTTTTGAGTACAGTTATTTTGTGCTTTTCCTATCTTTTTTATGAATAGCAAACTCTGCTGTGAGGAAAGAACAGTGAAGGTCTTGGATATACAGAGTGCATTTTTTCTGAAACCTATGAGAGAATTTTACCAGCTTACCCTCAGTTTCCTTTTAAAATAGAGCGATATAGTTTAATGGAGTGTAGTGGAAGTCCCTTTCCTCATGCTCACAGATTCTGCAGAATAGTCTGATCAGTGCATTCACCTGCATTAAATTTTTGGTAATAGAGTTTCTCTTCTAAGTTTGCATAACAGGATCCTAGGAGTGGAATAACATTCTTTTGGAGATTGTTTCCCCCCTCTGTTGTTTTATTGCATAATCAAACATGAAGAAAGATTTCAGCTGAACTTTTAAATGAGCTGGAAGGAGTTAAGAAGGGTCAGCAGCAGATTTTTCAAGATGACTATTGCGAAGAATTTCTAAAATAGTAGCCATATTTTGGTGGGACAAGCACTGCATGGACACTGAAGATGGTGAAAGAAGTGTGAAGCAGGAGTACATCCGTGTACTCAGTCCTTATTAGAGCAGCTCTTTGAAGTAACTGTGCTCAGGAAAAGGGGCAACGGGCACAAACTGAAACACACAAAATTTCACCTGAACATATGCAAACACTTTTCCCTGTGAGGATCATTGAATACCAGAATAAGTTGATCTTGCTTATGAAGAGGGATGTGGGAAGGGTATGTTTGGACATCCCTCAACTGACTGTTGAAGAAAAAAGGTGTGGAAGAGTGTGCTTCCTTGTGCCACTGATGGCAACATCCATTATAGCAGGAGATTGCTTGCTTCAATAAGTTTCAGCTCAGCTAAGTTGTTGCCAGAGAGCTCTATTCATACACTCCCCTCAAGTTTAAATTTAAGAGCAAATACACACCACTCCAAGAACAAGTAATCTACAATATATGCTCTATTAGTGCAATTATGGTCTGTGGTATAAGTTGCTTCCTGAGAGTATATTTCAGCCTTACAAATCCAACCTTCAGTACTGGAATCAAAGCGCAGTCTGAATCCTTGGGCATTGACTGATCCATCAGTGACAAACTTGACATAAGCAAAACTGTCAGAGGTGTCCACAGCATCAGGGAGAGTACTACCACAGTACCTGCCCAACAAATTTCCTGCAAAAATCACACAGAGAAAGAGAAATTGATATCAATATATTATTTATATTTATATTGAAGGGTCACTTTCCAATTTAATTGGACAGGCAGGAGTAAACTAGTAGAGTCAAGTTATTGCTGGCAAACAGAAGGGTTTTGTTTGCCTTACTTTGCATCAGCAAGCAAGGCAGACACAAGCAAATACTGTACATTGAAAAGGCTCACTTTGCACCCAAAGAGAAATGCTTTCAGGAACCTCTGGTGAGGTTTCATAGTAGTACTAGGGAGGGGAAGACAAACACTGAAATAATTCTCAGACCAGAAACGTTGTATTCTCGGATCTCCACAAAGTCATTTGTGCACTCAGAAGAGTTTTGAATATCTAGGCCTTCCAGTCTGATGGTAAGATAGTGGCCCCTGGGACCCTGCAGAAACCATTCACACAGCAGGTTGTCTTGATAATGAAGGTCAGGATACCCCACGCTTTCGATGGTACCAGTTTGTCCTATCACTGTGCCACCACAGGGAGCTGCAAAAGGAAGAATATTGTTTGGTTGACTGTAGAATCTCAGAGAGATGGTCTTTCTCCTAACCAAGACTTAAAGGTTAAGGCACAAATGACTTGTTCTCTAACTGCGGTAATAAAACAGGAATTGCCTTCCAATTAAAAATCTTCCATATTTTCAATCTGATTCAATCAATCCTGGTTGCTGGTTTGTTTAGTTTTTTTCACACCCCCACTGCCCCCCCCCAACCATTGCAAGCATCCCTTCCTCTCTTTCATATATCTTATAATTTGAATAAACTCACAGTTTTCAATCTAATCTCTGCCTATGTCCATATTTACCAGAAAACCTTGCAAAGATGTATCAGATAAATTAAAAAGAAATGAAACTTGCTAAGTGTGAATCTAAATTTTTTATGACAGACAAAAGTTGACTTCTGGTTTGGGTCAACAGTTATAGTTCAGCCTCCTTTTTCCTTTCATCCCTTCTTGTTCGCTCCTTGTGACGCCTTAGAGAGTAATCACTGCACAGTGTGTAAAACAGCTATTAATTTTTAATTGTCTCTTTCTGAACACTCATTTCTCTGCAGTACCTGCAAACATAAGTTTTAGTAGTAAGGCTTACAGCAAACGTGCTTACAGGCACATGGTGTGGTTCTTGAGGCGGTCATGTGCAGGGCCAGGATTTGGCCTTTGATTACCCTTGTGGTTCCTTTCCAAATCAGGATACTCTATGATTCTATGAAACAATATTCTCAGGTGGAATTTATTGGATTTTTTTTTTCTACAGTGGTTTCTGTGTCTGTCAGTTACAATCTTTCCATGGCAATAACAGTTGTGTTCATACTGTCACTTCCTTGATTCGTTAGCTCTTTGTTTCAGGATGACTGGCATTCAGCTAAGATAGTGTAAATCTGTTATGGTTAAACGTAAGTTATGGCTTCGTACACTAACAAATATATGTATATATGCAAGTTTCTTCAGTTTTCACATTCAGAAATACGATAGCACTCTATTTTGGCTTAAGTGTTTCAGATCTAATGCAATCAGCAAAATTCTGTGTAAAACAATACAGTTCACTACTTTGCCTCTGAGAAATTAACAGTCCTAGACTTTCCTATATGAATGATACTAACATAATGGCTGTTATTCTTTGAAGATTATTAGCATTATCAAACCCCAAAAAGTAGCATATTTCTGAATCTGATCAAAGACTATTTTTTCTTGAATGTTAAAATTTTTCTAGTGCTTTCTAACCCTGTTCTTGCAGCTTGAGAGCAAGTAACTTTAAAGTATTTCTTTTCCCAGATGACAAATAATGGTTCTCATTGCTCATTCCTTTTCCAGTCCATTATTATGCTGCCCTTGTTTGTCTAGCAGCTTTGTTATTATAGATTGATTTACATTTGCATAGAGAAGCTCCTAATTTGTTCTTCTACTGCCAGTTCTTAGCTGATCTTTGCATTCACCTTCAGAACCCTGCTCATCAAAGTTACACTGAGTTTGCATGCTGAAAATCAAACCATGTTACATTACTTTATTCACACTGACCTTTCTTCTACTGCTCCTTTGATAACTGGCTTTGACAAGAGGTTATCCGTCAGTAGTTGTTTCTGCTGCTGCTGGTCTATGAGCACTTTCCTATTAATATTTCCCTAATTTTCACCTCTTGCTAGGTGCAGAACATGCTGATATCCTGATGCCTTAGCTCTAACACTAACTGAAAGCAGCATGTACCTGTCAGCCCACCTCACAGGTCTGATTTAAGCCCTATTACAAAAGTCTAACGCTTGAGACCAAAATCTTCTTTAAAATCATAGAAACTGCTAAGTGCAAGCATTACCAATGGAGTATTTAGCATTGAATCCCGTGTGTGTGGCACTGCTGTCAGACCTGAACCTCAAGTACATGACAGCTCCCGAGGATCTCTGTGAGCCTGGCATCAAACCTCCACACAGCTTGGCAATGAGGGGGGCACTGGAGTCGGCGCCGCTGCGCAGCTCTAGGTAACTGGAAGTGCAGCTGGAAGAGGAGAGAATTTTCTTTTCAATGTATGGCAGTATTGGTTCAAAACCATTCCAGTAGGTGCATAAAGCCACGAAGCTGTAGTGAATTAGATTGGTTTCCATGCAGTGTGACCAGGACAGAATCAACAAGATCATAATCCATTGCAGTTATGTAATGATTGAATCAAAAGAAGTGCTAGAAACATTGAGAAAGATTAATCTAAAACTCAGTCTATGATCAGATCAGATATGACAGGAGCAAATTCTGACTAGGGCTACGAACAGCACTGGCAAAGTAGCTGGGACCATCTTTAATACATTTTTTTGCAGGGTTCAGATTCAGCAGATATTCCCTACTAAGTCTCACTGATGAGTGTTGAATTAAGGGACAACAAGAGGACAGATTAAGGGAATAGAAATTCAGTTCTGGGGTCTAATTAGGTGGGCATGCAAAGACCAAAAATATCTTAACTATAAGCTTTGTCTTCAGAATGGTGCAGTGTACTTGAAGCCAGAAAGGACATCTTTGGGCTTCTCCATCCTTCACTATTTTTTCTGGGTGTGGTTTCACAGGCTCACCTTTGCCTTACAGTGAACTTCATCTAATCAATGAAGTTACATCAGCTGGAAAATAGCCTTGTTTTATGCTTCAGGCAGGGAGTGCAAAATGTGTAGACCCACAGCAAACCAGCAGCCAGGCAATGGGGGAGGGAGGCAAAGTGTCATGGTGGCAATCTATTGGCTTTGAAAGCAGCTGGGAGTCCAAATGACTGGAAACCTGAATATGAAAGGACTATAGGGCACAGATTTTACAGAAAGCACCTTTCTACCATGGATGTTTCCACTTTTTCTGTCACACTGATTTCTGTTATGCATTGCAAAGTGCTAGGAATGTTAACCAGTGACCTGATAGCTTCAGTGATCTCTCAAAAATTTCTTAACCCCATTTGATTTCAAATATGGAAGTTTTTGTTCTCTGGGAGGAATTAGAGAAAGTAACAGACAAAGAAAAATCAGAATGGAGTCTCTGAAGAAACAGACAAAATAATGTGGATGTATACTTTGGTGAAGGTTCAATGTAAAACTGATCTTCAAATTGCAGCTCTACTGCATGTCCATTGGGAGCAGTTATGGTCCAGACACAGTCAGCATGCGGAGGGTAATTGCTCGGGTAGTTGGGGGAAGATATATATCCACTGGGGTTGAAATCATTGATATAAATGTTCCCTCCACAGGCTGGGGAAAAAAAAGATCACCAATAAAAAACAATACGAAAAGGAAATGGGTGAGGCATCAAAAACATGACTTATCACTATATTCCAACACAGTTTCCTTTTGATGTCATGCAGCTACATCAAAAAACAAATGTATGTTATTGCTTACTGTGGGAAAACATTTTAATGCAGTAGAATCCTATATTCCTGTGCTTCTGCTTACCTAGCCCTCCTCATTTCCAAATGTTCAGGTCCCTGAATTAAACTGTATTATTTCTTCCTTGGATTGCTTCTAAAACAAGCAGAAAACTTATTTCTTGGCTTGTTCCTATCCCAATTCCCAAGAGCTAGGAAGTCCACAAGTCAGACCCATCAATATTTCTGTGAATCATTCCCAACATCTACTTTCCAAGAACTGAAATGTCTGTTTGAGATAATAATGAATGTGTGAGGAATGCCAGTCAAAGGAAACATGAGGATTTGTTCAGGTCCTTTACTTGACAAAAACATCTTTATTTTGACCAGAACCTTTCTGTCCCAAACCCCCTCTATATTCTAGCAATACTGGTTTAACACAATTCCATAAATTGAAGTGGTAGAAATGCTATTGTACAGCTTCACCTATTCCCCTCATGAATCTTCTAATGTAATGCTAATTCTTTGGGGCAGCAAGGAAAATAGGCAGAAATCAAGCACTTAAAGATTTGAGCTGATTGACAGGTTGCCTTAGTTGTTTAGATATACTGTTTAACAGGTCTCCAGGCGTGCCAAGTGGCGTGTGTTATGGGCGCAGTGTGATAACTGCAAATGCCAAGTTCGTGATTTACTCCTGGGACCTGGGTCTCCATTTTGTTCATTCTTTCAAAAAAAGTTAGCTTTGGCAATTAATGTTATTTTCTCAGTTGGGAGTAAAACCTGTGAGAAATGTTGCCACCTTTCTAGACACACTACCCTGAAAAATTCCTAACTTCATTTAGCACTTGCACTGGGTACTAAATGTTCAAAACAATGTTCTTGTTTCCAGGAGTTTTTTGCTTTCCCGTATGAATTTTTGACATCTCTTCCTAACTGTAGATGCTACCTCCCTACTAAAGGGTCTCCTCTTTTTTTTTTTTAATCTATCTTTAATATCTTCAAGTTCTGTGACCTGACACTCTTTAAAAAGGAGAAATCTGAATGTCAGATCAGAAGTCATGCACTACAGGACATTTTTGCAGACATCTGATTTTACCAGGTTTGGACCTTAGAACAAAAATACCCTTTAAGAGGACAAACTCCAAGTTACATGCGTATAAGTTGCAGAATTTAAGTGTGTTACCTAGACTCACCTAGACTCTTAGCCTCATATTTCAGTTTGAATCCTTGACCCTCATTCGTGCTGTCAGAAGTGAAGCGGACAAACAGCTGATTGTCTGTGGTGTACATGGTAGAGATGGGGCTGCTTCCACAAAACCGTCCATTCCCTCTTCCAGACACCAAAGGTGGGGCAGCATTATCTAACCCATTCTTCAGCTAAAACAGAAATTGCTGATGTTACTCAAGCAAACAGCCCCGGAATGTAAATTTTGAGCACACATCATCTTAATGCTTCCAGCCACAGGGGAAATTAATAAACTAGTGATTAATTAATGCGCATTAATAAAAAAGAGAGAGAGTGAGATAGAAAGAAATATCATCTTTGGTATTTCTCTTTGGTGTTTGCACCCCGCGACATCCTGAGCTGCTTTACTGACCCTGAAATCTGCAAGGTTCAGTAGCTTTAACAGCTTTGAGGATTTGGTGACTCAGCCAATAACCTCACCTCCACGTAATCTCCAAGGATGCAGGAAGTATCCTCACTCTTAACCTGGAAAGGCTGTTCAAAATGAACAGCAATGATAAATCCAGTAGTTACCACTACATGCCAGGAACAATTTAGATTAGGAGAATAGTTTTGAGGGTAGTTGGGGGATGTTATCACACCCCTGCTTGTGTGCAAATAGCCTCCACAACCTGAAAAAAAAAAAATTAAGAGTTGAAGCAAAGAGAAAAATACAAGCGTCAAATATTCACCTATTCATTTCGAGAAAAACTCTGTTTCCTAAAAGATGTGATGGGTAAAAATAAATGTTGAAATGAGTGTATGAAGAGCTGAGGGGCATATAGCAATGCACATGATGAATGATCTCCCAAAACACAAGCTTATGGATTACAAGATGACACACACAAAAATTCCTGACAGTGAGACTGTTGTCAGGCTTAGCAGATGAATAAGCAGGCAGCACTGTCAAGGACCTCCTATGGCATGAGCTTATCATTATCCTGTCTGAGGACATTGCTTCTAGCCATGGACCAAAACACTGCCATCCACTCCAGCTGCCAGTCAGAAAAACTTCCCCTGATTGTCACTGTTGCCCTAACACCTTCTTGGTGCCGCAGCCCATTCAGGGATCTCTTATCATTCCTGAGTGGGTGTGGGAGGACTGTTGCTGGAAATGGCTGACATTCCTGCTAGAATTTATATAGCTTTCTGCATTTGTCTCTTCCTGCTTTGGGTCATTTATTTCCCTCTCTTTCACCCTTCAGCTGAGCTATTATAAATTTAGGCATATGGTTTTCTTCCTTCTGAGAAGTGACTGGTCTGGTTGAATCACGGTTTGTGCATTATATTGCTGGGAAAACAGCAAATTTTACCTTTGTAGAGTCAGCCATTTATTAACACATATTCATGAGAGGTGAATAATTAGATGTGTGATTAATTAGATTGTAGACAGCTGTTAACAATGCCAGAGTCTTCTACCCCTTTGTTAGCAGCAAGGCAGACATTTTTCTGGGGGAGAAGAGAAACAAGTCTTACTTTTGTGATAAGAGGCATTAAAACCAGCTCCAGTGACACTTGCATCCGACATGAAGCGGATGAACATTGCATCTCCAGTAGATCTTATTGGCCCAGGGGGTTCTCGTCCACACAGAGTAGCCAGTACTGGGGAAAGACTATTGTCTCCTGAGATAAAAAGAACATGTTAGTGTTAAAACTAAATCAGTCCACATCTGCCTGTTTGTTTCTGTGGCTCACACTTTCAGGAAGGTGCTTTTCAAGACCTTTAACCCCTTAAGGATTTAGAAATATTTTTATAGATCACCAAAGATTTTGCTAGACTTTGCTAATTTTATGTAAACTAGCAGAATGTCTCAGAATAGAGGAAGAGTACTGCTTCAGGGCATGTTCTCATTTCTATCTAGATTGCTTAAGCTCAGTGGAGATGAGAATTTGAGGTATTTGGACCTTGGGTCTCTACTGCATCCTGTCAGCGTAGGGCAAGACTGGCTTCTCACCATCTCTGATAATAAGTTTGTCATAGTTGCATGAGTTGTGAGATTCTATGTCTAGTCCCAGGATATTGAATTCCACGGTGGATCCAGGAGCTCTGATAAGCCACGTACAGTCCTCAAGATCTCTGTAATTCCTTGGCCAGCCCGGTGAGAAGAGGAATGAAGGTGTTTCTTCAGTTGTTACAGCCCCTCCACATGCGCCTGTTGTGGACAAGAAGACAGAAAAAGAAAGCATCCTCTTCTTAAACAGAACACTCCCCTCATGTAATATGACAGTCCTATAATTAAGCACAATGAGGGCACAGTGATGATGTGTGCAGTTACAGTAATGCAGGAATTCTTCAACTTCAGTTCAGGTTGGAAGTATAAAACTTGAAACTCCTCATCTGTGAGGATGTTCCTGTGCCACTTGCTGCAGCAATGATGTGACCTATTTTACCATGAGGAATATCTTGCAAAAGACCTAAGAGCATCTACCACAGTTTAACGTAAGTTGTTGTGCTGTTTTCATATCACAATGGCCAATGATTTAGAATGGTTTTTCAAGAGGGATAATTTTCCAGGAAGGCATATCAATGTTTAGATTTAATGAAATACCTGTGTAAAGAAGAATGATCCTCTAGCAACATCCTTATTTTCAGAACATGGTAAATTAGTATATCTGAGAGTCCCTAGAAATTGTTTTAAAAAGCTAGTAAAATGCTTCATTAAAGTGTCACTGAAAGCTTTCTCTCATTAAAAGCTAGAGCATTCTCTAATGGGGTAGTTGGTTTGGAGTTCTTTAAGTAAAGTTGAGTGTATCACTGGCTGTATCACTTGTAACTGTGCAACCCACTGAAAACCCACCTCTAGCAATGCGCTGTGTAACAGCAGAAGCATCCACTGCATACCACTCCAAAAGAAAGCCTTTTCCAGTCACAGACGAATCTGACTGGAACTGGATTGTCATCGAACTGCCAGAGGATGCAAAAGAAGCAAGGTCTGCACCACAGTATGTTTCAATAAGACGAGAATGAACAGTGGGCCCATCATACACCTGCAGAGAGAAGAACAGTGCTGTTCCTCACAGAGCCAGATTTTCATCTGCTCCATATTCAGCAAATTTCCAATGAGAAAACTACCCTCTTTAAATGAGAGAGGGATCTTTCAGCAAATCCAAGTTAGCGAGAAACCTCTCTTATAAAAAGGGAACGAATGATATGCTGTTAAACGTGAAACTTTCACAGAACAAGGAATTGAATGGAAGCCATCAAATTCAGCTCATTCCCTATCATAGGGCTGCTCTTTGGGGACATAGAATGGCATCCCACATTAAAAAATGTCCACAGGTACAATTTTGACCCTTGATGGGGACAAAAAACCCCATGACATGCAGTGAAAAGAAAAGGAATTACTTTTCTTCTTTTCCTTTCTCTTTTTTCCCCCCACTGAGGAGCATATATGTTTTGAGTTCTATCAGATACTTATGCAGAAATATTTTTTTTTCATTGTATGTATTTATAAACCAAAATCTTGACTGGTTACAAGATGTTTCTCCTTTGCCACCTTTCAGGACTATTTTGTTCTTGTCATCTACCACCCAGTAAAATGCCCAGTAGAGAAAGCTAGGAAATATTAAATAAACATTAATATTACATTAATGATCTGATCCTTGAGTCAGGTTAAAGGTCAGGCTGATTTACACTCACCAAATGTCTAGCTGGTTTAAGAAACTCATTTTGCATTAAAAGGGACAAAGAAAGGCAGGCTGAGTTAGGAGAAAAAAATGCTGGTAATGCATGACATGAGATGAAAGAGAAAGTTTTATTTCCCTTTTGAACTAATATTACATTTGAATATCAGTAAATGAATAATGAACTGAAAATACAGAACTAGTAGGAACTTTCTCAAATATAAAAAAGGATAATTGATTAATTAACTGCTTTAAAAAAACCAAAGAAAGCAATAAGAGATTTACCTTATTTAAGTGGTTATGTTAGCTAAGTTCAGAAAAAAGTTGTGTCCTCTGTCGTTCCATTTTGCTTAGCACCATGAGTGCTGTATTGAAGAAGCACCTGCTTATTGCAGGGGGGTTGGACTAGGTGACCTGTAAAAGGCCCCTTCCAACTCCAAACTATCCCATTATTCTATTTTTTAACCTGGCTAGACTGTAATACAGGGGAGTACAGATAAACAACCAAATTGCAAGAAAGAGGCACCTTTCTGCCTCCACCTTACTGCCACCAGCAAAATTACTGATGCAGAGATCAAAGAAGGTGCAAGTAAAGGATTCCTTGTAGGATTTTAAAATAACTTTATTTTTAGAAGCATTGAGATGTTATTATCACTGTTGTCCTTAACTGAACCAGCACAGAGCAAATTTCAGTCTGGTATCTGACCTGAAATTCTTGAATACTAATATTCAGTATTGTACCATTGCAGACTTATTTTTAGTAAATTTCAAACTTACAGATTGGAAATATCTGTTAGAGAACCAAAGAGTACGTAACTCTTCCTAAAAATAATAATTATTGAAAAGATAACATAGCAAAACCAATAAGCCACACTAAATATTCAGAAATGCTTCCCATTCCTCCTCTAGGTTTCTCTATTCATCCATTTTACAAAAGTTGATTGAAATAAGATACTTCCAGAATGAAATCACCTTTAGATTGTCATACTGGCACCTGCGATGATTTTCGATATCCATCTGCAGGATATGGCCATGGATAACTTGTGAAGCGTTAACGCTTATCCGCCACTGGTAGTCGGAATTGTGAGGGTAATTTCTGGGCCACTGTGGTGAAGCTATTTGTCCTCTGTCTCCCACAATGTCATTTCCATACACTGAAAAACAAGAGAAAAACTAATGCCTCTAATTCACAAAAAGTAAAAGAAACACTGGGGCCCATCTGACTTAATTTTCTTAGGACTAGACAGTGCTGTAAGGCTGTAAGACATGTCTCAGACAGTCCTAAGATGCACAGCTAATTATTTTCTTGTTTTGAGGGCTGCAGTGTTCCCTTTTCTGAAGGAAATTACCCATTTGAGCCACGTGGGTCTATGTGTAGGAGAGGTGGGAAGACAACACATGTAAACTCCTCCCTGACTCTGACTACTTTGTGTTCATTTCTACCTAAAAGCATTAAAGAAATTTTTTTTTTAAATGCCTTTGCATGTTCTGGTAAAAAATGCTTCTGACTCCATTGAGGTCTGAACTATTGATAATTCTGTTTGAAAATGAGTAGTAAAAATCTCAAAATGAGGAAAATTATTAGACATTTATCTTGCATAATCAGAATGGCTGTGGACGTTTAGCTTCAGCAGTCTGTTCGTGCAGCAGAATTTCTCTTTTTCTAATTCTGCTCCCTGGTTGATGGCATCTAGATCCAAACCAGAAGATGGACACTGTCATATTAAAAAAGCAACATGGAAAGCTGTGAAAGAAATACTTTTTTCGAAATTTGTCAATTGCCTAATAAATATTATATACTTACAAAATTATTTAGTATACTTACATGCACATGAATTCTGTTCTGGCATGTTTTAGAGCATCCCTTTACATTCAGCAGATATTTTACAAAATAATTTTTAAGTGAATTTACAGCCTTTTTGACATCAGCAAATATTTTCTAATAGACTTTACAGGGCCAAACAATCACTTTTTAGAATCATTTCAGAAGTACTACGAAAGAATGATAGTTTTCAATCAAATTACATCTACTCACAGTGAGAGAAGGTGGCTCTGAAGCCAACATCTGTGCCTGAACCGTCCGAGACAAATTTGACCCACAGGATATGTCCAACAGTTGATGTGTAATTTGAAGGCAAGGCATTCCCACAGAATCGTCCTGCCAGCGTGCCTGTATCATTCCCTTCACGAATCTCCAGGTAATCTTTGGTGCAGCCACTACTATTCTCCACCTGAAATGCTCTGTTTCAATAGTAGTAGAAGAGCATTAGCATGCACATGACTGGCACATAGTTTAGAATGTGGCCTGCAAGGCCATGAATCCCACTGTAACTGGTATCCTGCTGTAAGAGTTAAGAAAAAGGCAGCAACAAAACACTCATCACCTGCCAAGGACACCAATACATGGGTCTCTCTTTCCAGCCCATTATTTTATAACAGAGCTTCAGTGTGCAGAGTTACTCATTTTAAAGAGTTCTCAAACCCTTGTAAAATTTCTTGGTTCTCCAAGAACAACCATGAAACACAGAAAGCCCTGAGATATAATCCAGATTTTTAATGTAAATCCAGTGAGTGTTGGGTGCAGAGAATATTTTAGCCCCTTCATGTGTGTATTATTTCAGCACACTCTGTGGTGAGAAAACATTTGCTGATTTAGTTGTAGTTAACACCTCAGAGCTCAGAAATCCCTTAGCAGTTTCTCCAGAATTATAAAATATTATGGTTTCTGTGGCCTCTCTGAGTTTCACATATCTGGGTGTGCAAAATAATAACGAGGATTGTTATCAACTCTTCTAAACTACCTTTTAACATAGAAAAGGAAGGGGATATAGTAATCAAATGATAAATTTTTAATTATTGCACCAAGATGAACGCTAAATATATTCTAAAAATCATTATCTGTAATTCTAAGTGAAATGCTTTAATGCAAACCAACATGGTTTTTAGAAGCAGACTATGAATATATAGCAAAGATTCCAGAGAGTGACTCTAATAACCAGTGCCTTAAATATTTGTGCTTTCTGATTTTCTGGTATCAACTTCTCCCTTTCAGATTTGAATGTAGACATATGTGTTCAGCATACCATGCTGTGAAATGGTCCCAACCACTCATCTGGATATATTTCAGAACAATTTAAAGCTAACCCACACATTACAAGACAGACATTTCAGTTCAGACTGAGCTGAAGAAAATGAATTACTTGTGGCAACAAAATTTTATAACCCCCTAATATTAAATGATATAAAACAAATACTGCTTTCTAATGCAATTACTCCATGCTTTCCAGTATTTTCAGCTTGCCTTTCAGCTATGTGTAACTGAAGAAAAAGAATTAACATCTACTCAGTGTCACTTTATATAAGTGAATTGTATGTTCCGTGGAAAGTTTCTGTGGAAAATTAGAATTTTGGTCTGCTTCTGAAAAGCTATTGTTTATTTGGTAGCATTTTGAAAAATGTTTTCAGGCTTTTGGAAAACATTTTGGAAAATGTTTTTAGACTGTAATACTTTTTCTCTGCTTCAGTGAGTAGAGGAGGAATACAATGTCCTTTTCATTGCATTAGTGAATCAGTACATGCCTAACAAGTTGTGCTTTATGCAGTCAGTATGTTACCAGAAAAATTTTCCTTTTGTTCTGATTAACTCCAAATGCAGGTTTTAGAGTTAGTTTTCTTTTCTTGCTCATTCTTGGTAAGCTTTGCTAAAGGTCAGTGCTCTCTTTCTTGGCAGCAGCCACTGTTTGATGCCTGGAAATGGAGAGGCTCAGAAATCTACCTCATGGGTAAAGAATGATCTAAAAGCCCTGGTAAAAGACTCCACATTATTCTCCACATGACCTTCCTGTCAGAAGTGTTCAAAGGAAAGTTAGTTTGCTGAAGGGAAAACAAAATTCAATCACATATTCTCCTGATTCCTGTTGTAGATCCTCTGCTTTAACTGTTGGAGACCTTTTGAAGAGTTTAATATCAATTTTAGAATCCCAGAATAGAACCATAGAATGTTTTGAGTTGGAAGGGACCTTAAAGTTCAAGTAGTTCCAAACCCCTTGCCGTGGACAGGGACACCTTCCACTAGACCAGATTGCCCAGAGCCCCATCCAGTCTGGCCATGAACACTGCCAGGTTTGGGGCATCCACAACTTCTCTGGGCAGCCTGTTCCAGTGCCCCATCACTGTCACAGTAAAGAATTTCTTTCTAACATCTAATCTAAACCTGTCCTTTTTCAGTTTGAAGCTACTGCCCCTTGTCCTGTCACTACAGTTCTTGATGAAGGGTCCTTCTCCATCTTTCCTGTATGCCCCCTTCAGATACTGGAAGGTTGCCATGAGCTCTCCACACAGCCTTCTCTTCTCTAGCCTGAACAGCCCAAACCTTCTCTGCCTGTCTTCACTAGGGAGGTGCTCCAGTCCCCTTTTCAACTTTGTGGCTTCCATGTCTTTCTTACACTGGGGGCAACACGACCATATGCATATTCCAGGTGGGGTCTCATGAGAGCATAGTAGAGGGGCAGAATCCTCCCTCGACCTGCTGGCCACACTCCTTTGGATGCAGCCCAGGATTCCTTTGGCTTTCTGGGCTGCAAGTGCACGTTTCTGGCTCTTGTGGAGTTTTTTTTCATCAACCATCACCCCCAAGTCTTCCTCTATAGGGCTGCTCTAAATCACTTCTCTGCCCAACCTGTGGGTGTATCTGGGATTGCCCCGACCCAGGTATAAGATCTGGCACTTGACTTTGTTGAATTTCATGAGGTTTGCATCAGCCCACCTCTGAAGTGTGTCAAGATCCCTCCGGAGGTATAACCCTACAATGTGTAGAACACCTAGGCCCTTTATATTAATCACCTATATAATAAACACTAAAACGAATCTTTACATTGTAAATGTAAAGAATTTCCTTTCTAAAGAAAAGACAGAGTGATGCTAAATTTCTTCTTCTTGTTTATAAGTGAGTGAGAACTGGCTTCTTCAGCATCCCATGCTGCTCAAATAATAAACCACCTATTTATATAATGCCGTGTATGCCTTAATATATGCAATGACTAAGACAGGGAAACACTGATTGCAAGCTGCCACTAACCCCTGCTGTGTTCTCTTTCCAAGTTACTCTAAAAATATGTTTCAGCTTTATCATTCAGTAATTACATTTCCTAATAAACACAGAACATCCTTCCTTCAGGTCTGTTAAAGGCTGAATAATAACCCCTGGCAATGCATTTACATGAAGGACAGCTGGAGCCGGTTGCCAGGGGAGCTGAGGATTGTCCAGACACACTCGCTGTTGAGAGGATATGGCTCGGGATAGCCAGGGCTGTTGAAAGCTCCTCTGTCCATGTGGAAAGTACCCCCACAGGCTGCAATGAGAAAGAGACAGTAGAGGCTTGAAAGGATGGCATAAAAAAAACCAACAAAAAAGCTTGACAGAGCCAGAGCATTTGCTAATCAAGAAAGCATTTCTCCTTGTCTCTTTGTTCTTTGCTTGTTGATGTACTTGCTGAGACTTCAGCCAAAAAGAGGAAGGGCAACAGGGAAGGGTAAAAAACTGAATGGCAGAGAGAAAAAGAGGTAAAGGATTTGTTCTTTTTCTTAAAAGTCAGAGGCATAAGGAAGTAGCACCTGTTGCATGGACTTACATGATGATGATGCAGCATAGGTGGCATGGAAGCCCCTGGCAGTAATGTTGTTGTTGGAGATGAAGTTCACTACCAAGGCGTTACCAAAAGAAGTGATAGGATATGGCATAGCAGTGCCACAGTAACGGCCTGAAAGAGAGCAAGCCAGAGAGGGGAAAAAAAATGAGTGCTCGGCATGTAATTACGACCGCTAATTTAACATTTGGAGTTAATGCCTGACAACAAGCAGGAGTAGCATTTGTTGCTTACAATTGCAGTTGTCAATTCAATCTACATAAAAATGAAATACTCCATTTCATTTGCACAAAACTCAACTCTTGTGGCAATTTTTTTTAATAGAAAAAGGACTTCCTGCTCTCCGACACCCTCGTCACTGGTTATTCTGTCATTGAGTTCCCTCAATGAAAATGAAAAAAAAAGAGAAATTGCTGCCTAATTGGAAATAACCCCCCCAAAAACTTATCAAATATATCTGACAGTGGTTTCCATTTCACTCAACTGGTTTCTGATGAAAAAAAAACAAGTGAAAAATAACAGACCAGTTCTGCTGTAATGGATTGTAATACGGGGATTAGAAACAGGAATCGTGATCTAGCAAAAAGGCATCTGACAGTAATAAGAGAGAGAGCAGCTAGTGTCATAGAATCATGAAATACTTTGGGCTGGAAGGAACCTTTAAAAGTCATCTAGTCCAACCCCCCTGCAATGAGCAGGGACATCTTCAACTAGATCTGGTTGCTCAGAACCTCATCCAGCCTGACCTTGAATGTTTCCAGGGCATCTACTGATTCTGTGGACAACTTGTTGCAGTTTTTCACCACCTTCATTGTAAAAAATTTTTCCTTATACCTAGTTTAAATCTACCTTCTTTTACCTTAAAACCATGACAATCTCAATAGGCCCTTCTAAAATATTTTCCCCATCTTTCTTACACGTCCCCTTTAAGTACTGAAAAGTCCTTTAGTCAAGTGAAAGCCAAGGACAGGAGACCAAAAAATGAATTCTGCTCTTAGTTACAAACCATTTAAATTGACTGCAGCCCCACTCCCCACAAAGGAGCACGTACAAAAGTAGAGTAAGGGAGAACATAATAAGACATGGATATTCTGAATTTTCCAGAAAGGAATTAGAGGCAATCCTGAGGATACGAGGAGAGCTGGGACCACCCTGTGTTCAGGGCTCTGAATTTTGCTGCTTCAGGCTGCTCCTGGCACTTGAAGAAGATGGTTCTGTCTAAAGATGTCAGAAGAAAGCTATAAAAACTCAAGAAAGAGCAGAAAAATTAGGCTTTCCATAGCTTGAGGAAAAACCATTCTCTGCTCCCAGAAATCTGCAGC
This sequence comes from Lycocorax pyrrhopterus obiensis, assembly GCA_014706295.1. NCBI lineage: Eukaryota > Metazoa > Chordata > Aves > Passeriformes > Paradisaeidae > Lycocorax > Lycocorax pyrrhopterus. The sequence continues at coordinate 20,897,693 of JACSVZ010000002.1, read as the reverse complement.
TTCCTTACCTGTGTTTAGCATGGACTGCAGTTATTTGCTGTGCTTGTGAGTTACATGTTTTTGTATAGTTGACTATACAAAAACTGGGAATTCAGTTTAAATTGAATTGTTTGGTTCCCAATATTGTTCAGCTGAGGAGGAAGGAAAAGGCAGCTGGAGACAACACCAAACTGCAGGTTAGTAGGAGCATAGTCAGAGCCTGGGAGGACTCTGCCATTCCCACTGAAGACTTATTCTCCATTCTCAGTTTCCTCTGGCCAGAGAGGCCAAGGAGATTCTGTTATCAAAGAAAATCCATTAAGCAGGAGGCCATGCACAGAAAACCTTCTCCTGCTTACCTTGGGTGTAGTTTTATATACACGAAATACACGAGGAAAAGGTACAATACCTTGAAGAGGAGCCTCGTAGTTATTCCCATCCAAAATCTCCACAAAATCCGTTGCACAGTTTTGTCTATCGTTTTCAACATCAAAATCAGTGAATGAAAGTGTGACGTGGTTGACTGCCAACAGCGAAGAGTAAAAATTTAGAAAGAAGTTAGTAATTTCACAGAGAAATAATTACATGTAAACAAATGTTCTTTTTTACCCCTGAAGTCAATCAGTCCCCATAAAGCATAACATCCGAAGTAGTTTTTTTTCATTGTATGTTGAATGAATTTGATGGAAGTGCATTAACCTTTACTGCAAAGGTCCTGGTAAATGTCTTCACCTTTCAGTACTTTCTAGTACAATCAACATTGGAAGGACAGAATTTAACACATACACATGGATCTAAGTTTCCTTGTATCTGGACAACTTATTATATACTGAAAACATTAGCAAATACAACTTGGAAAATCTACAGACATTCAGAAACAAAACTTATTTCTACACACTCATGACCTGCTGTCCCTTTGCGATCTATACCATAGATCTGGACAAATGTGAACTGCTGCTGCCCTGCTCCAGGCTTAGAAAGAGCCGCTTCTTTCATCATATTGCAACATTCCATATTCATCAATTGGACTGGTCAAAGGATCATTAACTACCCTCAGCTATACTTGTACAGAATTGGATTTTCCACACTCCTGGACTGCAGGCTATATCATGAAAAAGAGGATTTCTGGTTCAGGGTATTTTTGACTCTCTTACTACTCTTGCTTCTCTGATACAAACAAAGGTGAAGTCACAGCTGGCAGAAGAGAAGCTGTCCTTGACACCAGTCTGGGACAGTAGTTACTACTGGCCTTAGGGCTCCCATGCAGTTTGAGCGGGTCAGAAAGAGTCTCATGATTTAGACGACAACTTAGTTTTCTCCCACATTGACCAAGCTGAATTTGACACAAATATTTTGCTTCTCACTGGGCCCCACTTAATTGGCTCTCATAAGCTGAAATGACAGACGTGGAGCCGGCGCTGCGTTCAGCAGGGTGCCGCTGACTGGCTCAGCTGCATACGCGTGTTCCACGCTCCTTTGTGTCCTGTCTGGGCAATCAATTACAGCTATCAATGCAGGTCCTCAGGATACACAGCAAAAAGGAAAAACACAGTGGGTGGCCAGAGCAGGAGACTTGTTGGCCTTCCCAGTAAAGCAGAGCAGGAACTCAGCTGTGGCCTGCCATTGGCTAAATCTATGGGATATGCAATGCAATGTATGTATGCTATTTATGTACGTAATGCTGTGCGACGGCGTAATGAAGCCATGTGGAGCTGTAACACGAGGCATGGGTTGGTCCTGCTGGTAAGTGGAGGAGGTTACTGCTTCTTAAACAGCACTTTTATGGTCTCTCATACTCTTGTAATTCAGGAGACAGCAGTCATATATGAATTTTCAATATGAATCCAGGGAAGTTTGTCTTTAAAAATAAACGTTGTATAGGTGAGGAAGAGCTTTGAAGATGTCCTGTTCATGGACGTCCTATTTGTATAAGTAACTATGCTAAAAAAATGTATTGCTCATCCCCTGATTTTTGTTTTGGTGTTTTCTTGGCAAATTGATATTTGTTTTATAAACTAGAAAAATAAACTTATAAATATGATTGAAACATTCTATGATTGTAACAACAACAGCTAAATATAGGATGTACAGCTGAAGTAGAATAGTTGCTATTTAAAATTAAGATACCAGAACACTATTATAGGATTTAACACATACAAATTTTTTTAGGAATCTTATACAATGTAAAGGTAATAGAGGGTATTAAAGGTAGTACCAGTATCTGACGGAAAATATTTGGTGTTCTATGATCAATCATAAATCTGTGTAAAATTATGAATAGCTGACAGTGTATCTATGCCTATAACACCAGTTTATTTATGTATTTTTGTTTGTATTTGAAATTGAAATTTCTGTGTACCTTTTCTCATTATTCAATCTATTTTTTAATGTTAGCAGCATAGATTTCATGTAATGCAACTCTAGTTTGAAAACTCCAGACCAAAATAAGTTCAGCTAAATACAAGTGCTTTAATTACATGTAAACTCTCAGATTTTCTCACAAATGAATCCAACATCACATAGCATTCTACACCTCACTTATCATTCTAACACTTGGGTCACAGTAAATTGAGTAAGATGACAGAGTTGCAAATTGTTTTCCTCACTATGTACTAAATCTTTTGCAGTGAAATCTGACTTGTGACAGATTGGGAGAGCCACACTCATCAACTACCAGGATGCAGAGCTTCCTAAAGAAATAAAGGAGGAATTTTGCATTGTTATTGCAGAAAAGAAGATGAGGATGTTAGTCATCCCAGCTAACTATAAAAGATGTTTTTACTTACATGGTTCCTGAGCCTGAATAATCCAGCTGCAGTTCTGATTGTCTGGGTAGTTGGCAGGATACAGAGGAGAGGAAATTGCTGCCCCAACTGAATCTGACTCTATGAAACTTCCACATGCTTTAGAATGAAACACAAAGATATAGATACATATATAAATATTTATATATACAAAACACCTTGCTTAGATTCTGTAGTGAAAATGAATGCATAAAATGTAACATGGAACATCAGTGTGAAATGAGGATAAAATTCTCAATAGTATTTAATCAGAAGAAGAGACTTAAGGATTAGTTTCCAGTGCTGGGAGCACTTTCTTGACCTGGATCCACAAGCCATGCTGCACCTGGCTGACCATCTGCAAGAAGCCAGAGTCACTTTAGACCTGATAGTTTTCATCTCCTCATAGCCCAGAATAGAAATCTTCAGGCCAAAGTAACTTGGTTTCAGGGTAGTGCAATACATCCATTTCTCTGGTCATTTGTCTAGGTTGGCAGCTAGGAAGGAAAACATCCTAAGTAACTGTCCACAACCTTCCAGAACAAAGGGTTGGCACCACACTGCATTGGCAGGATCCTCTTGTGAGCTGTGTCAGCAGAACTACAATTGTGTGAGGTGTTGCACATACGCTAGAGCTTGACTGACTGCAGAACTTTGGCTGACAGTGCTGAGTGCTGCCATGCCTCATCTCTGAGCTCAGTGGCTGCTCATAAACTGCCCAGGTCAGTTTAACACACACCTGCTTTGAGCTGCAGGGTGAGGAGGTGAGTACCAAAGAGTGAGATTCATTTATTGTGCTGTGCTGCCTAAAATACGAAACAAAAGATAGGGCTTAACTGAGTGTTCTCAGGAAGAGGGAAGCTGGGTTGCGAACATCATAGGCAGGGAGCCCTCACTCATCAGACGTGGTTTGTGCAGTACTAAATCCAGTAAATGTGTTCTGAGAAAACTGAACAGATTAGGCTCTCACAGCTGCTAGCCAGAAATGCCTAATTAGCCTATCTAACTAGTACCTCAGTAACTGAGTAACTGAGATTTTTGTTGATACAAAATCCTCCATTTCTTTATAATTTTTCGCAATATTTTCAAAGAACGAAACATTTCTGGGAAAAGCAATAATTTATGGTGAAAAGAATCCTGAGAAGAAAACAAGAGAAACTGATTTTCTCTGCAAAAATTAAATGTCTGTATCTTGGGGAAAAACTGTTGCCAAAATTATTGAGAAAAAGTGAAAGCAAATCACCAGTTATCAAATAGTATGTAATTTCACGAAAAATTCTGCCCAGTTGGTGTCATTTTTCATTAAAAAGGAAACCATGTAAAATACCAATTAGTCTGCCACAAATTGGATAGTTGATGCTTGGCAGTGTGTGCAAGCCTGAATCCATGGACTTCATCAACAGCACCACACAGAATTCTTTTATAGCTTTTCAGATTCATGCGCATGGATGGACACATAAAATGTTATTTTGTCACTAGGTCTGTGGAAACTGCCAGGTGCACATTTTTCTCAGGACGGTTATGGACAGCTAACCCTCTAGGGAGGAAGAATAAGAGGTAGCTGATGTATGCTAGATGCCTTGCTATAAAAAGTACAAAATATTTTTTCCCAATTGAAGAATCTAAGTTGATCCTCAGACTTTAAATTCTTTAATCTATAATTTGGAAAAATTCATTCCTGGTAAGGATAGACGCTGCTGTGCTGCTTGTGTAGAAATGATACTTTCCCTTATCAGCTGTGCTAAAAGACTGTGTCTGATACAAAGTGGTGATTAGATAAATATGCATTAATGTAAATGATGAAATTACCCTCAGTGAAGTGAGCACTGAAGCCCCTGTGCTGGATGGTTGCATCAGAGTGCAGTCGGATGTACATCAGATTCTTGGAGGATGTGATAGGAGGGGGATGCTGTGTTCCACAGAGTCTCCTAAGAAGTGGTGCTTCATTGTTAGGACCATCAAATACCTGTTATGAAAAGATCAAATGAAGTATTTTTTTTTCAATGGGAGTATTGAGAAGACTTTTATTTCATTCTCTCTCCTATGTTTCATATATTTTGATCCTGATATAATCCTGCTATGGGCAGTGCAAACAAACTGTGCATTGCCTATCTTAAGTGGCAATTTCCAAAAAAATGTGTGTTTCAGGTTGAAGCTGCTGTGACCCTTGTAACAGAAATGCCTCAAGCAAATATCTTCTTTCATTTGTATTGGGTATTGAAGCAAATCTCCTTTAACAATCCAGATATTCCTATACATTTGTTGTTTTCTGTTAAGGGCTATCATGAGTTCCTGTGTAGCTTTCATTCAGTTAAACCCTACATCTTGCCTCAGTAACATTTCTAAACTGACCCTAACATGCAACTGGTGCACCAGTGAGAGCTATGACTCTGGATAAAAGGTCACTAGGATTATGGTTTTTAGATACATGTACCTGGCATCAAGGATTAGAGTCCTATATCTATGTTTTGTAACAGTTTTAGAGTGCTGAATTACACACATATACATAATTAAGCAGAGGGTAAAGGAAAAAAAAAGAGGAAGAAAGTAAAGACAGGTTTACAAACTTCACTTTTAATTTTACCACAAATGCCTTCCTTCTCTTTTTTCCCCCCTACAGCTGATAATTTTGTTTCCTTCCTGTTTCACAATCAGGAAGAGAAGGACAGAGAAGTTAGCACCAACTTAAGCAACTTCAAAATTTTGACAAGAGAAAGCACAGAGAGAGAAGAATGGCCACAGTCTCAGTCTCCCATTAATCCTTCCTAGCACTCCAGTAGAAGTGATTTGTTGCTGCTGTGTTTGGAGCCATGGGACAATCTCAGAAGTGCCTGGTTCCAGAAGCGAGGAGTGCTGGAGCTCCCAGCATGGTTTCCTGACCCACAGAGGAAGAGTCTTTGGGCTACTGGGCAGCAACAGCAGCTGCATTCAGTTCCTGTTTCAGCATTAACATCCTGCCCGGCCATAGGCACACCATTTGATATAATTTATGACTCGGCTGGAGAAAAAAATGGATTAAAATATGTATAGGAGTACTTGAAGATGGAGACAGGATGCTAAAAACTATATAAATGCCATCAGATTAGAAGACATGTACTTTTTATTGAGATTGTCTTCTTTTACTTCAAAATGCCTCACATTCTAGCGAGTCTGTGCAAGGCAGCACCAATGAATTAGAAATTTTTAACTAGACTATGTAACACAATGAAATGTTTCTGCCTCCAGTATTCAAAGGCTTTTGAGCACACTAGTGAAAACAGCAGCTGAGAGAAAGATGACCTGTCTCAAATAAACCTCAGAGCTAAGAAATAAGGGACAAAACTCCTGCTTAATCCCCTGACATACCCTACATAGTCAATGCTGTACTCATGAATTAAACATTTGCCTGTGATTCTGTGAATACTAGCTAGCTGTGTGGGATCTTGTGATGGAGTATTAAGTCTGCAACGCTTGTTAAAATTAGTACCTGGTAAAGACACCCAAAAACATCCATCCATTCAACCTTTTCTTCTCTCTTGGAAGCCTGCCATAATCAAACCTCTAATACACAGCGTGCAGTGTTTATTCTTCCTCTGCATACATATCCTGTATATAACGCAGACTTGCCTGGAGTTAAAAACCACAAACCATGGAATGTGGGGAAAAAAAATAACCCTTAGGAATTAAGGCAGTGTCTTTCCCTAGACAGTAGTGAGAGGATTTTATCTGAATGCTAGAACTGAGAAGAAGCATTGCATTGACAAAGCATAGAGAGAGGGCCTGACTGCTCCTGGTAAAATGCTGGGTTTCATTGATCTGTGTGCCTCTGCCGAGCTGAGGATACAACCAGGAGGATTTCAGGCCTGAAGTTAGATCAGAAACCACAATATTCACACACTGGTTCAGGAAAGAGTTGTGTCTCTGCAGTTTCTTAAAGTTATTTTTAAAACATCTGAGAAATGCATTTTTGTGGCTACATGAGCAAGGAAAACTGATGCATCTGCTTACTTAAAAGCCAAGTTTTCAGTTGCATTGTGCATAGCAGCAATTCCCTTTCCACAGTGAACATAACTGACTCATTGCCTTCTTCTTCAAACGTGTCCTGAATTTTGCACAAACACATGACAAAAAGATGTCAAATTTTGTCTTCTGAGCCAAAAAAACTCCACATATTTCTAACTGTTCTCTCTTGAAAGATCCTCTTTGCCAGCATCTGGAATAAAAGAAGTTGTACCTCCTCTCTATCTCCCAGAAGCTTACATTTCTACATTCCTGTGTACTACTTGTTGTACTGCAACAGGAAAGAAAAAGAACATTTACTTAATGAAACTCACTGGACAGAACAAACTACTTCTCCCTCCCCTTTTTATGACCTTGTGCTACAAGCACTGCCTTCTGAGCCATGTCCTCCTCTAGTGTCCAAATACTTGAAACTCTTGCTGATCTGAGCTCCTGGCATAGCATCAGATACATTACTGGTTAAACACAGCCCAAAAATACAGCAATTGGTGCATTCACAATTTCTTTCCCTCCATTTTCCTTCAAATAAACAAATTTGTTGTGAGACACACTCTCCAGATAGAAGTACACAGAGGCTGGTACACAGAGAGGAATTAAAACTTTACTCAAGGATGGTGACAGTGACAACAAAAACTCTTATCAAAGATCTTATGATAATAGAACTGGGTTAGACTTGAGAGTAGAGAAAGGCTCTACACCCTCATTTAGCAGATGAAGAGATGGTCATCTGTTCTGCCAACAAGTAAGAAACAAAACTGAGCTGCAGAAACAGAGGACTCAACTCAATTTAGAAAGCTAAACAAATGACAAATGTGCTCTCTGTGCACTCCCTCCATTGGCTCTAGAGGAAGCTCAGGGCAGTTATCCCATGATTTACCATCACAGGCTCAGAATATATTTGGCTGAACCTAGATCTGTGCTCAGATTCACATCTAAAATCACTGAGCAGAAGTGAAAAATGCACTGGGCTTTATGGAGTTGCAGCATAGCCAAGAAGCAACAGACACAAGTATTTTCCCTCCTCCCACTTTGCTCACAGAACACATGTGCAATGGAAAACCTTAGAGGAAAAAAAATACATTTTCATGTGTTCCCCATAGAAAGGAATTTATGGTAGAAATATTTGAAAAAAAAAATTGAGTCATAATGCAGGAAAAAATGAGTGGATCCAGAAGAGGGAGGGAGGAAGAGAAGACTTGGTACACTCAGGGGTGGAGGGAAGCCCCAAGAGAACTCACAGAGCAAATAAAATCCATACAGATAAATAAAAATTCAAGAAACAGAAAAGGGTGGAACCACTGTGCTACTCATACATAGTAGTTGTTCCTATATTAGGGAGAGAAAAACAACCCACCTGCTTCCTTAGCTGCCTGTATTTTCCATTTACACAATTTTTGGAATGCAATTCCTAAACCGGTCACAGTCAGACATCTACTTGTATTTTCCAGCTACTCTCTGTCCCCTCACTCTGTTCTCCTATGTGTGAGGCATAAAGCAAGTCTTGGAACGAGGTGAACACAAATCACATCTAGGTGTTGGTAACAAGTGATTCTCCTATTATTGGCATACCAGGAGTGAAAGAAACCCCATTTACTCCTTTCTTGCCCTGCTGGTTCCCCTACATGAGCACTGAAAAACTCTACCTCATACACCAAAGCCTCAGACCCCTTCATTATCTCTTGGCTTAAAACCAGCATTCTCCCTCATCAATTTTCAAACCACACTCCACTTGGTGGGCAGAGATTGATGTCTGCATCAAATTTGAATCTCCAGTTGTGTTTGCACAGCTGGGGCTGATGGGCAACTTCCTTCTTCAGCACTCCCAAAAAACCAAAAAATAGAAGCAAACAACAGATATTCCTACAGCTTTGGAAGACAAGGGTTGTCACTGCACATGGTCTGCAGACTCTGTTCAGGCAAAGAGCTCTGGCACAGCCATCTCCTCTGTCCACTGACAGAATGATTCTTTTCAATGATTCACAACTCAGTGTCCTATCCAGCCACTGGTAAGTCTCCCAAGGTAATGGGAGACTTGTGGCTGTAGCTGCAAGGAGCTCATGGAACCAAGTACTCCACAAAGTGTTTAGATATGTGCAAATGTCCCTTGGCATCAGGTCTAGAAGAGAAACTTGTATATCAGGCCTTTTCAGAATTTAGCCCTTAATTTGTGAATGGTTTATTTGCATAAATACATATACTACCATCTCAGATAGCCTGTGTTTCTGTCAGGCACTTTGACTTCCTACTCCTTTGTCATAGCACAGAAGATTTGAAAGTTCCTTTTCAATGGTCCCCTGATGTAGTTAAAAATTTAAATAAAAAGGCATAACCATATTTCCTTATGCTTCATACCCAGAAAAAAAAAAAAAAAAGGAAGAGTGACTGTACAAAGATGCTTTGTGGCCAAATGAAATCTTCAGTTCTGCTCAGCAAAATGGGGGCACATTTCCTTTTTTTCTAGCTCAGTACAAAAAAGCTTTACGAGGCAATGTTGTTAAAACTGATGCTGTTTTCAAAAGAGTCTCAGCTCCTGCCAAATTGAGTTCTTTGTGAATGGCAGTTTATCAAGGAGAGGAAAGTTGGATTTTGGGCTACAGCCACTGTGCTTTAACTGACTAGAACTGATCACACATGCCTTTGTACTGAGTGAAGTGCAATCTGACACTGAGGGTCAGGATTTCATGTCCCTGCTCCCAAAAGGCCAAGTGGAGACTTGGAGAGTTTTTCGTTGTCATGCACTGATTGAGCAGCAATTTGAATTTCTGTGACATCAACAAAAGTTCACAAACCATCAGCAATGTGAAGCTTTAAAGAGAGCAGTGGGTCTAACGAAGCAATTAAACAAACAGCTGAGGAACACCTGAATACACAGTATACACATGAAGAAAATCAGCCAGCAGCAAATCCCTCTGGATGTAGACTCCCTCTCTCCTGAGTTTGTAGCAGAGTGTGGGCAATCTGCGATATATGTCAGCAGTTCCTCCTATGGCTTGGAGCAAGCTGTGGTAAACTGCACTATAAATGGGAAAGGGTGTCGTCATAACAGTCATCTATGTATGAGGTTATTTTGCAAGCATTTCACCAGACTAATTAAGGAAACTTTTGAAATTTCTTTTGTTACTTACTTCAACATTGTCATAGTTACACGAATGGTGATTTTCAATGTCAAAATCCGTGAAATTCAATAGGACTCTGTGGCTGTGGTCAACTTGGATGACCCAGGAACAATCTGTGTTGTTATTATAAGGTTGAGGATAGTTTGGAGAATGGATTTCCCCACTTGTAGCTTGAAATATACCACCACAGCCTGAAAAAGACACAATTTGTTTTAATCACAAGTTCTTCTCTTCTATGCTTAGTGAGAATCCACCTCTCTTTTTAAACTAAGAACACCGCCTTCTTTATGTTTCCTACATTAAGCTTTTGTAAGATGAATGCTACAACTGTTGAAGTGTCCTGGCTGCGACAAAAATCAATGGAAATTCCTATCAGGAAAGCAAAACATTATCATTATAGTTAAATATGCAACAGCACTGCTCTGAGTAACGTAGCCCCAAGCTGGTAGTAGATGTTGTAAAGGCTGAAGCATTAGTTCTGGTATTCCTCTATCCTAGATACTGTAAAAGCAGTCCAAAACACTGTTCATATGAATGCCATAGACCTGGCATACTGAGAAAGCAATAACTAGGCCTAGCTGAGCACAGGGTGAGAAAATTACTTCTTTACTGAGAGAGGTGGGAGCTCCTTGTTGCTCATGTGCAGTGCAGCAATTGCAAACCTCACATTTCTACTTCTCTACCCATGAAGTTGAGGGTTTCCTGAGGACTCCACCCTCAGATACTTCTGATCAGAACAGATCTGGTGCTCATGAATATCTAAACAGCCTGGAATGATAGATTCCGTGTGGGAAGTACCAGGGCTTTCAACAGGACTAACCCGAACAAACGGACTTTTATATCTTTAAAAGGGATGGAGGAGGGAGAAAGAAAGACTTTGGGATTGCTGTAGATGGAGGCAGCCTGCTGGAGGGATAAAAAACTATACTGTTATTGCATTCTGGTGAGTGGGTATTTTAGAGGCTAGAAGGGGGTTGGAGTACAACAGGCAAGATATTGTAAAGGAATGAGAAACCTTCAGGGGGCCTAAGTAGAAAAAATAAGCCGCCAGATCTCAGAAGGGGATTAATTCAAAGGACTATTGTACACTTGTTTTATTAAGAAAAGATCTTGTGCCTTTCTCATAAAACTTGTGAGAGAGAAGAAGTATAAACCTTGACAAATTAATGAATCAGTGTGCTTAATCAAGCAAAACTGCAAGAATTAAAATTTGCCTCTTGTCACTTTTCATTGCAATTATTTTCTGATAATTGCCCTTTTTATAACAACTTCCATGTAGAGATATGGTTGAGTCTTTTAAGCATATCTCTTTTTTTATTGATTACCTGTAAGGCTACGAACAACTGATCGCATTGGGGGTGGATGAACCTTTTAGAGTTCAAGTATTTACTAATCACTCCAAATATTTTTGGAGTTCACTGAATTATTCAAGTTAAGCCACCTTCTCAGATATTTTTCACTTTACCTTTTAAAACCAAAAGCAACATTCAGTGAATAAAGTACTCTGTATGGGTAAATGGGTGGGAAGAGCCGGTAGCATGCAAAAGTCCTTTGCTGATTTCAGGAATGTCTTGATTAGTTATGAAGAGAAGAAACCCAAACAAAATACATAAATAGGCCTAGGTTTCAGCTAATTAGACAATTTTTAACTCTGTGTATTTTTCAGCATCTCTTAGTGTTACCAAATTCAGTATCACCCACATTCTTTTTCAGCTTTCAGTCCTGTGCTGTTTGACTACTTTAAATGCTTGTATGGCTGATCCTCAACTCTCAGAATTCCTGAATTTCTCATGGCATTAATCAGTATACTCACCACCTGGATTTTCTTGCCAGGAGGCATTAAAACCTTTCCCTGCCACTGCTACATCTGTCTCGAAACGGACAATGGCTGAATTGCCAGTGGTGGAGACTCGCAGTGGGTTCTGTGCTGATCTTGAAACACACAGCTGGGCTAGCCTAGGAGAGAGGAAATCTGGGCCACCAAAGACCTAGAAACGGAAGAAATATTGTCAAAGTTTTCCAAAGAGAGTGTCTGCCACACAGAGTATGTAAGAACTGTTTAGTTTTTAGGAGGAAAAAAACAACCCCATCTATAATTATTGAAAATGATTCAACATTTTAAAATGTAAAGCAGCTAAGAGAGTCATTTTCTCTGCAGGCTTACTTGGTATCTGAACCACCTGTACAAACCAAGTTTAAAATTCTAGATGATTACAGCATATCCTTGCAATAAACAGAACTTTCTGTTTGGGGACTTGGCCACATTCTTCTTCCCTTTCCCTCCAGAATTAGCACCTTGTTTCTCTGGGCTTATAAACCCAGATTCTTTTGCGTGTGCTTGTGCAAACAAACTGCTTCTTTTTGCAGGAAACTGTACTGATGATTTGCACCATTGATATTTAGAGGCACAGTTAAGGATTATTTTTAAATTGGGGCTACATTTCATCCTTCCTTCTGATAAAACAAAAAACCACTGCAACTTTATTTACTTCAAGGGCAGCATAAATATCCAAACTACTGGATTTGGGTCAAGTAAACTACATTTTAATAATGTTCTTCGGAAGCAAGGATATATAGCATGCATATTTACCAAAAAAGATGGGGTTTGGCTTTTAAGAGTAATTATTTCTTACTCAGAAGAGTGTGCCTCAGGCAGTCATATACCAGAGAACCACCACTCTCTTAAGCATCACAGCAGTATTATGTACTTACAATGCATTTTTAAACCAAGTGAAGTGAAATAAGTGGCAGTGCTGAAGCCTTGTTACCCCTGTTTCTTGTTTTCCAGAAGGGACGTAGGATTTTAGTTTGAACCCATTTATGACTGGTGGAACTGGCTCACCTTCCCTAGTCTTCCCTCTCAAAGCAGAAGAAAACACACATGCTCAGTGCAATTTCCAACTGACATGTGATTTTGGTGCCTAGAGCCCTCAATGATTGAATTTTCTTGGCTTCCTGCATGCTAATGGAATAGCACCCAATACTAATAGTCTGCCACTTTCCACTGGTTTGTCCCTCATGGGACTGCAGCTGCAAAACTCAGCTTGACATTAACCTTGGATGTGAAAACTATAAAACGGGTACACCTAATAGAGAACATGCTGCTGTCTTTCAGCAACTGAGCTAGTAATAGAAAGATTCTAATTCTGTAAGCATATATTATATAGAAATCCTAAAACTAAACTAGATAACAGCAAGTTCTAGCAACCAAAAATACCCAACCCAAAACAACAACAAAAACAAACAAACAAAAATCCAAAAGCAGAGAATAGGAGTATAAGGCAACAAATCCCATCAGATTTTTCCAACAGTAGCACCTCAAGTCCACTCCAAAATTTAATAGTTTGGTAAACATCAAAAATGTTAAAAGAAGCAATCCATGTATCTTTCTCAAAAAGTGACAGTACTGTTAAAAACAGCTTTATATGTGACCTTTTCTTCTATGATCACTTCAAGATGAGGGGAAACTCGATATTTTAATAAGCTCTGTCATACACGTTTTAACCCCAGAAGTTTGGTTTCTGTCCAAGCTAAATATCTGTGCAAGTCTAACAAAGAGCTGGGCTAGTCCCTCCACATCCAAGGCTAAGTGTTGCATTGTTACATAATTTGATTAATTGTGTGCTCACCAACTGTTCATAAGGTCTGACACTGCTCTGATGTTAGAGATATAAAAGAAATAATTTGGTTTTAACTGGAAAAAAAATTCAGTGACTCCCGGTTAACGTGAGACCTCAGGAACTGAGGCTTGCATCCTCAGAAGAAATAAGGAATTAATTTTTCTATAAACATCATAGTCTGTTAGATGTTCAAAAGACAGTATTTTGCTTTGGTGGCTGATAACATAGGCTTAATAGCTTAAACATTTTTATTTTGACCGAGACAGCAGTTTTTTGCATTCTGCAGGGAGGCTGCGTGACTTGAATGGATAATGGTTCCTCTGTCCAATTGATCGTCTCAAGGCATTCAAAAGGAATCACTATGGCTGAAGTCACAGCTCAGATTCAGAATCTGTAATGAAGCTGTCACGGTCTGGGGAAGAAGCCTGCTTGTCCGCTGGAAGCGCAGCGTCTTCAGAAAAATCTTACTGCTTGGCTGCTCATGAGGCCCAGTGACAGCTGCATTTGTCAGAAGTCTGTTCAAAATGTGAATTTTAAAATGTGTTTGTGGTACATTCCCTGAGTCAGAGCCACAGCATGAGAGCTAGCAAGAACACATGCTCTTAATAATCTAAACCAGCCTAGGGAAGCTACGTGGCAGAGGAAACAGCAGGAGTTTCTAATATGCATCTAATAAGTCTCAAGGACCAGCCTCTCACATCATCCCTGGTGCTCCCTGGGGCTTTCTGCACACCATGGGCAAGGGAACCAAACCCAGCTCTGACATAAACCCTGCTGATTTCTGCAGCATTACCTCAGAAATTAACTTGGCCCTAGCTGAACACTTCGAATTGACCTGTTGGGAAAGAATTAAGGATGGGGAAGAAATATTGATGGAAATCTGAAGTTTGTGGGTCTCCTTTACATTGTTAACTGTTCAGCAACAGCTTCTGCACAGTTTCAAAATAAAAAGCAGTCAGAAGCATGCTCTTTATAGTTAGGAGTGTATTTTATTTTCTCCTTTAGGCCAGTTCAATCAATCAGATGCTTTCATAAAGGCTGGAAGAAAAACAAGTTTGAGTGTTTCCATGACAAAAAACAATAAAATATTGTATTTGGCTACAAAGAGAAAAACCAATAGTTACCACATGAAAAAAGAAGAGGGAAAAGAGAATGGATGGAAAGAATGAATTCAAGGGTGTGGTTCATAAAGAGTGATAGGATATGTGAGCTGAAAAAAAAAATAGAAACATCTAGTCTGACCAGAGTACCTGATCCAGAGATAAAGTGGTATTGGATGGCTTAGCAGGGCAGCAGGACACTGCCATAAAGCCCATGGTTTTAATCTGTTCTTATCATTTGCTTCTGCCCCGTTAGCTCCATTTAATGTTAACAGTCAGCATTCCAGAGTTATGAGCAACAGAAAGCTGTTTTTATGCGGTTGGTCACCCTCATGACACAGATTTTCTGGGAATAACACTGATCCCTGCTCAGATATAACTTCCAGCAAAGGGAGAGCCTGGCTTTGACAGAGAATTAAGAACTATGGTAATACCTGATGTTTCTTTATATTTAAATGAGAAGACCAGAGCATCTAATAGACTCAGAAGTGCAACGAATTGACAGTCTTCCCTCCTTTGCAGCTCAGAGCTACATCTTGCTGAGGCAGAATATATTTATAATTTATAAAAAAAATCTGGTCCATGCTAAGGAGAAGATATCATAATTTATGTGTCATAATTTACTCAAAGCAGACATGGTAATTTTCCTCTATGAATGTATTTTCAATAGAAACCATTTAAAAATTATTTCAACTCTTTCATTGTGTCCAAAATAATGTCTTCTATTTCCATGAAACATTTCTAGAAAACATCTTTAAGAACAATTTAAATTTGCTCCTGGATGTTTATGAAAGGAATGGAATTTGATGGGGAAGAAAAAAAGACAGACTGCAACAATGTCATAAAACAAACAGGAAGACAGATCAAAAGAGAATGTGTCAAACACGTGTACCATAGGGATAACCTGAGGATTTTGCATTAAAAAAAAAAAAAAGAATGTAACTATTATTGCACAGTTGTGGTGAAACATATGGCAGTCCTGGGACACTGACATGAAAATGACAGCTTGTTTAAGAGGCATTGTCAAAGGAAAGGGAAGGGAGACTCTTGCTGCCTTTTACAAGAACCAGTATGCTTCAGACAAATGTGCAAGAGTGAAATATGCAAGAAACTATGGTATAAAAATGAAGCTAGCAGCAAAGGTGTTGCAATGGGAAATATCTCTTAGAATTTTCCTAAATTCACTGCCAGCTCAAACGCATGAGGGTGTTCCTAAGCAAAAGCTAAATGCATCCAGGAGAGCAACTTTTGTGATTACTGGGAAATATTTATTACAAGACAGCTTATTCCAGGTAGCAGACTTAATGGGACATGGAGGGACAGCAGAGTGCAGAGCTACTTTAGTACTGATTTTGACTTCCTATTAAAACTGGAAAGTTGTTTGACATGAAAGAAAGCAGGAAGCATTAGAACTTACTACTCAGAGATAAGGAAAATGTGAAATCAGGAGAATAACCACAAGAAAAATCAGATGTCAAACCCCAAAGAATACTTAGACAGGATATTTCTGGGAAGATAATGTGAGAGACCTTTGGAACCTCAGTGATCACTGAAACACACTGTATCAAAAGCACACCAGGAACCTCTTTTTTTTAACAGTCTGCAAACTTAAATGTGTGTGTGGTTTTCAGCTTGGACATACATAGACAACTACAGGAAAGAAGATGACAAGATAAAACAGCTTCTGAAAATGGCTAACCATGGGGTTTTTTTCCCCACTAAATCTGAGTCACCACTTGTTCTGTGCAGACTATGTCAATCATGCTATGAATGAATTTTATAATGAAAGCCAGAAAGTATGTATGTAGACAGGTACATAAAGCTCCACCGAGTGCCTGCAGTTTGGCAGGGGAAGCTCTATGCTGCCAGGCAGGACCTTTGATCATGCACTAAAACATGAACCAATTTTCCCCTGTAAGATGATTTATGTTAGGTTATCTGCCAGCAGATCAGAGACAGGGGTTGGGAACTCGATAAACCAAGGTCAGGAGACAAGTAACTCGGAGCATGCTGGTTCTGAGGGCAGGAAGGCAGGGGAGTTCAAGCAGCAAGGTGAGCATCTGTGCAGATGAATCAGTACGGTTGGAAAGAAGCAAAACATACCAACTAAGCTGCAAATGGCAAAGAAAGGAAACCCAAAACCTAAGGTGAATACCTTGCTCAGGAACACAGAGCAACAAACTGCAGGATCCTGTTAAACAGTGTCTTTAAGCAGTTGGTTGTTGGGGTGCCTTGGCCCACCTCGGGACAGCCCACTGTCCATCAGCTTGCGGCTATCCAATGGGCGGATGAGTCGGAGTCCGAGGGCCTGTCCATGGGCGAGGCCGAAGTTTAAACCCACTCCCCTTGCTCTGGAAAATTCCCTGTTCCTCGATAGCCCATTGGTCTACGTTGGTTGCTCCCTCCTCTGTGCACCCGATTGGTCTTTTATCACCGGGTTCCTCCCCCTATGTTGTATATCATTGGTACTTTTCACTTGCTCCACCCCTCTCTATCCCCATACTTAAAGCGCTTGCAGAGCCTGTCCCTTGGCTGTTCTCGTCTGTGATCCTTCTGCGTTACACACTTGGAATACGTACGAGGCAGTCCTCTCTCGCCTCCTTCGTTCCCGGGGCAGCTGGGGGCTTGTGCCACCTTGGTCTCCTCGAGGCGTGCCTGCTGCTCTGCGAGCCAGGGCCGCCCGACCGACGGCCGCCGAGGACTGCACACGCTTTACTCCACGTGTCTGCAGGAAGGTCACTGGAGCCTCCCCAGCAGGACAAACATTCCTCCTGAGGCTGACCCCTGGGCAGTGACAGTTGGTGTCTGGCAACTCACTCAACTGGTTTTAGGCCAGCTACCTTCCCAGTCACAAAGTTCTCAAACGAAGGATTGCCAGCCATCTGTACTCTTGCTGGATCATGATAGCTCCTGAGTGACCATCTGCAGATGTAGGTATTGTCCTTGGACTATTCAAGAAATGGTCATCCACAGCAAACTTAGATTTGGAGGCTGTTTAATGGATTCCTCTGGGCAACAGAGGCATAACTGAAGTTTATAGGCAGATTAACTTCAATCTAGTAATTCTGGGCACAAAGAACAATGAAGTTGCAATACAACAGACTTCATCAATACCCAAACCAGCCAGTACAGGTCACCTACTCACAGTCTGTGGTATCAGCAACATGACATACAGGCATACTTGCCAATGCTACTGATGGAGAATTCATGCAACAGCTTCCTTACACCCAGATCCTACAGAAGTACCAAAGTCAATAGGATACTCAAAGCACAGTGTCCATTTGGTCAAGACTTCCACTGCATTGATAAGCTAGAGAAGCCTGTTTCAGAGCCAGAAAACAAGTTAAGTTACGTATTTCTTCTACTCATACAAATTCTTATCTATCTATCTATTTATCTAGCTATTTACCTATCTATCTACTATATATTTAGGACCTGCTTTAGTATATGGGTTAAATTTCTACGAATATTGCTGATTACTGTGCACTAAGTAACAGTCTGGAGAAATCAAAGCTACTAATGGGGGAATAGGCAGCAGTGCAGAGGTGTGGGTGCTGGACAGAAATTTGTCTAACTGTATGCTGTATCACATCACCCAGGAGAAGAGGAGAAGAAAGGCTGCAGCAGAGTGGTACAAGTTCTCTTAATCAGTCTTTTGGGTTCATTACAAAAACATTAAAATGTCAGCCATGTAGTAACATTGACGAAAAATCACAACAAGTGTGCTTCCATTAGTGATCTGAAATGTCTCTAGTGAGAGCAGTCGAGAAAGTCTATAATTCTAAACAAGTTCTTCCTGAAATTATTTCCTATCCCTTTTTCCTGTACTGGAAGTCTATTCAACTCTGTTAGCTGAGATTGGTCACCTGGTTGCTTACCAACATGAGCAAAAATATGTCTTGTATAACAGGGTCATCCAGTCTTAGGATCTCTTAAAGGTCAGTACATCCTTAAAGAGGCCCCTTTGCTCCTTTTTCCACCACCCTAAGATGACTAGGATATTGCCTCTTCTTTTATTTTTTTTCTTCTGAGTGCAAAAATTCTGCATAATTTTCATCACTCAGGGTTTTAAATCTCCTCACATTCTTGGAAGGAACTACACAAGGCCTCACCTGAGTTATCCCCACAGTGATCCATCATATGCCTTTACACCAGGAAATTATCTTCATGGTACAGCACCCTACACTTAGTTCTTTGTAAAAGGTGGGCTTTTTAAGAGTAAGTTTTTCAAAGCAGTTTTGTCTCTTGTTAGGAAGCATACAGTGTTTCCTAATATCATAATTGGTTAAGATGTAGTCACCAAAGACATAAAAGCAAAAAATTATAAGAACATTGTGGCTTCCGTGACAATACCTGTTGAACATAACTATAACCACAGCAGAAATGGGAAATTGTGGTAGAATTGTTTGTTCTGCATCTGCAGTTCTTGGGATTATCTGTTCCAGACAGAAATAAATATAACTTGTGTGTTTTAGAGGAGTAAATCTAATGCTCTTACCTCCAAAACATCATAGCTGCAGTTTGGGTGATACTCGATGTCGAATTCCTGAAGGGTGAGTTGAATGCTGCTACCAGGTGCTGTGTGGATGTACCAGATGCATTCCCTATTGCTTGGGTATCTGGTGGGGTAGCCAGGGCTGTGAAATGAACCAGAAGGGCCAGATAGTTCTTCTCCACAACCTGACAACAAAGCAAAGTAGCCTGTCAGTGAGGAGCTCTGGAAAAACTCACCAACAGCTCTATGATAAGGACAGGCAGTAGCACCCATTTCATAGACAAATACAGCCCCTTCCACTGGGCTGGAACGTCTGCTCTGTCACAGGGAACCCAGGAAGAGAATGGCAGGCTGGAGCTGTTTGCACTGCCTGTGCAGGAAGTACTTCACCTCCTGTTTTGGTACGTTTCGTACCAAACCCCGGCATCTGCTCTGACTGCTGAACAAACTGAGACATGTAGAAAAAAAGTGACACTTCTTGTATTGGCTTCTAACTTTATCAGTTCTAGAAAGCTAAATCAGATCCATCCTCAGCTCTTACTGACTTTAAATAATGCAGAAGCCAAATTATCATAGGGAGGTCTTTCTATTGTTGTAAAAATGCGATTTCCCAGTGCTTTAGAAATCATAAAATTGAAGACAATGCAATTTGCCTCAGCCTACTGAGCATGATTACAAGCTGCCAGGTCACAGCGGATAAACCAGTTTTCTGACACTTGGTGAGTTTATGTTCTTTTTTTTATTCAGTTGTAACAGTGCAATTGTAAAACAAGCCATGTTTGAAAAGTCATGTATTTTCTTTTCAGATAAGAAAGTATTGTCCTAACACCACTCCCCAGACCCTGGGGTGACTAAGTTCTTACATAGTATGAGCTAGATTGAAAAAAACAACAGTAGCAAAACAATGGATGAAATGCAGGCCCTGGTTTAACAGGACAAAGCAGCTGAACATCTGAGACTAGTTTAATCATTGCTTTATGGAGATGTGGTAAGTGTAGCACTAGCCTGTCTTTAACGAATTCTGGGAAGATGCTATTCCTGACTCAGTCCCCAAGTTCAGGCATAAGCAGAGTAGGAAGGCACAGCAGCCCTCCCAGTTTCAGGGCAGATTTAGATCAGCTACATTCATAGTGAAACCTTACCTTTAGAGAAGCCAGTAGGGTGGCTATGCATCTGTCACATGCAGAAAGCAAAAGGATTCTGTGTTAGATCTGATTTTGTGTGTGCCACTCTGCCTTCCAGCAGCATTTTATTTGCTCTTTACATTACAAGCCCCCCAAGTGTTTCATTTAGACACTAATCTTTTGCTTACACAGAATTTATAGGGTCACTTGAGCTTTGTAATGCCCACACTCCATCAATCTCTTTGGCTTCATCTCCAGAGGAAAGGTTCTGTCACATAGCAAAGCCCCAAAATACTTAATAAAACCATCTGACAAACCATGAGCTCTAAATTCCTGGAGGCAAATACTGTGGTATGTCAGAAGTGATAAATAGCATCTGTATCAGAGCCTTTATTTATAGAAGATATTTTATGACATAAACCAAACAAACTACCCCTTTGATCTGTTCAACATATCCAGCAGATGTGTAAAACTCATGTAATCTCTATTAAATCTAAGAATAATTTGCAATTTGAACAAGGTGTCTGGCTATTGCTCTGCTTTACACCTTTTTTTTTTTAAGAAGCTGCAGATCAAGACCTTCAATTAAGTGCAAATATTTTCCTTAACACCTTTCATGCCAAACTTGTGGCTGT
This sequence comes from Lycocorax pyrrhopterus obiensis, assembly GCA_014706295.1. Classification (NCBI taxonomy): domain Eukaryota; kingdom Metazoa; phylum Chordata; class Aves; order Passeriformes; family Paradisaeidae; genus Lycocorax; species Lycocorax pyrrhopterus. The sequence goes on along the minus strand of JACSVZ010000002.1, from coordinate 20,876,842 downwards.
TAAGTCCCAGAAACATTTACCACCATTTCTACCATGGGGTCTTTCAGCTTCACACAGAAAACCTGACTTTGGCTTCCTTGTAGTTTCCTATAGGAGTTTTAGGACTGCAAAACACAAATCTATGAGGGGAAAGAACGGCCAGGTCTGAAAGGGAGCAAAGCTGTAAGGATCTGTTTTAAGCTAAAAAAGGAGACATCTAAATACACTGATCTCTCAGTCCATCACACAGTATCCACCAGAAAAATACCTTTTAAACAAAAGAATTCCCACTAATCCAGGTAAACTTTTACATAGCTGAAGCTGACTCGCAGGTGAATTGGCACAGGGTTAGCTCTTCTCCCTTTTCCCCACCCTGCTGCACACGATGCAGCTGGAGGTGGCTTGTCCTGCAGTCACAAAGCTACATTGTCAAACTGCTGGGCATCTCAATCTAGGAGCTAAAGAAGCTTTTAAGTGTACTTTAAATCAATCCTGCCTTCAATCCCTATGGAGAAAAAGGCAGTGCACTTCCTTCCCTGAGGCTGCCAGCACAGGTAAATCTTAGGCCACTGAAACTTTGATATCCATGAACATTTCATCAGTGGGAAGGAGAGGAAGAAAGCTTCTATGTAAACCACCATCCCTTTTTTTTCCCAGTGCCATTAGAAGATGGCCTGTTTTTCCTCTAAAGAAACCAGGTCGTTGAGGTTTTACAACTGGAGAAAAAAAGGTGTTGTCGTCGGGGAAGTCTTACAGTGGAATTTGCACACTTTCTTTCCCCTCAGCAGCTGGAATTACACAGCCACTAAGGACAGACTTCAGGAGGAAAAAACCTCTTTGCCAGCTTGGGAAACAGATTTCTCAACAAACAGACTTAATGTCTTGGCTCCTGAGGGGGTGGGAACAGGGAGCAGGGGAGTTTCAGCAGGAGAGAACAAAGCCAATTGCTATTTATCTCAGCCTGAAGAAAGCTGGGAACATTTTAAAACTTAACAGGCAGTTATGACTCAGCTTCTCCAACTGAGAGTTTCCTGATAGCCACAAAAGACGGGGTTTTTTTTAAATCCAAAATGGCTCAGAGGAGTGGAAAGCTTGTGTGCTCTTCTTTGAGGCACAGACCTTTCTTCCATGCAATCCTTGCAGGTAGCATTCAGATTACTCACACTCCTTCTCCAGAGAGGTTTATATTTCCTCGGAGCTCAATCAACATTCTCCTGGAGCACATGAGTAAGAAGGTCAAACTGTTTTTAATGTCCCATTTCTTTTCTTCCAACTAAAAATGTTCCCAGAAAAGGCTTTTTTTTTTTTTTTCAATTGAGTGATTCTTTTTAAGTGCGCCAGTAAAATGGAGGTAAAGTTTAGGTCTCTGAGATTCATTTCTTATAAGTTGTTTGCAAACAGATCAGAATTACTTGTGTTCATGCCTAAGCATTCACTGACTAATAGATGAAAAAAGAACTCACTGATCTTTGCAAATATGTGAACTTCACACACGAATTTTTTTGACAGACCAGCATATGCCACTAGAAACGTCCACATCAGAGCAGAAACAGTATCTCTGAACTCTCTGGCCAGCTGCCAGGAAGTCGACTCAGAATGTTTCTGTTCTTTATAAGGATGAGGTAAGAATAAATTCTGTTGTGCTTTTCTGAAAATATAGATGCTAGTTGATTTTTAAAACATATTTACATAAATACTTAAGAGATTAAAAAAAATGTTCCAAATTTAAACTCACTGGCTCTATTATAACACCCAAATGAGAAAACTCAAATAATGAACTTTCTGAAATGCTTACAAAACTTTGATTACAAAGTTACATGAATAATTAATTACACGAATACAAACCTTCTCCCAATGTTTGCATTTGTCTCCAAACATCAAATAAAAGTTTGATTCTATTCAAATAAATGGAATTTGTGCTGTTTATAGCAAAAAAGTAAAAAAAAATGGTCTTTAGGGGTAATTAAAAATGCAGAAGCAGAACCTATAAATTGCTGCATTACTTCAGCTCTCACTGAAAAAATAGTGAATAATACCAAGCCATTCTGCTCCTAGTGAAACATCTTTAAAAGATTTTCTCAGCACAGAAATACATGGTTTTGTTGTGTGCTGTGAAATGCAGACAGCTGCACTGTGGAAAAGTTTCTTGCAGCTGAACTGCATACAGCATATGACCAGTTTCTTACAACCTTCTTGCAGTAATTTTTGACATTTCATCTCTGCAGTTAAACAGAGAAAAAAAATAAGAAAGGGAAGATACTCTTTTAGTAGTGTAAAGGTCCTGGAATTCCCTTGAAAAATGCTGAAAACTACTACCTACTCTGGTGTTAGTTGCTAGGAAATCAGACAACAAACAGAAAACTTAGGAAACATATATTTGGTGGTTTTGCTTTCCTCTGACTAAAATCTACGTATTCACTGAAGATTGTGCAAGGGATGATTTACAGATCTTTCCATATTACTGCCTGTCTGGTTAGCAGATGGTGTTCATTAACCAAAGAAGAATCCCAATTCTCAGAAATAATTATAGCTGAACGAAATGTTGTAATATGTGGAAAACTCTATTATTTGCAGGGTTTTCAGATTTATTCATGGGTATGTTTTAGCCACATGCTAGAAAAATCCCATCCATAAAGGTTAAAGTGAACTGGCACTGTTCCTGTAAAATCAAAGTTGGGGAAATGATAGGATACAGAGTTTTCCAGTTGTGGTACTCATGGTGAAACATTTCAGTAAATGTAAATTGACTCTAATTGCAAGAAGCATATACTATAAACATTTGCCTGTACTACAATAATACTTGCATGAAGTATAATTTGGATTTGATTCTGAAAACTTTTGCTCTCTTGGGTAGGTTTGGAATATTGTCCAATGGCTGAAGTAGAATAATTTATGTCATAAGGGTTTATGCAAGAGAGCAAAAATTTAAGTGAGATACTGTTTTGGGTTTTTTCTGCTTTCTGATTTGTTAATATCAGACCCTGTTCATCCTTAGACTTAATGTGACAGAAAGACGCTGAAAAGGAATAGTCATTTTTGGAAACTGAACAGATGGCAATTTGTCAAAGGTTACACAAGAAATCAACAACAGAGCTATGATTCAGGCTTAGAAAATCTGGACCTCAGCTCCTTTGCTGACCTGCAGTGTGATATTCTCTTCAGCAATCCTAATGGATGCGTGACAAATGTTTGCAGTGAATGGCTTCTGCACCTTCATCTAACCTCTGTTTCTGTAGTGCTTCTCTGAAGAACTATCAAACTATTTAATGTTTGACTTGACACATATACTGACGATGTGAAATGGAAGGCAGAATAGTGGGTGCAAATTTGGACTATGCTGAGAAGAGACAATTTAATTTATAAGCTCTATTGACAATCAAGCAGTCAAGTGGAGTGAGCTTCCAATGAAAGGCAGATGTATATATAAAGCAGTGAGCTTCTACATGCACATTTCTTAATAAGGTAAGTCACAGGTCCAGGGACACATATTTATGTGTCTTCTCAGATATGACAGTTGTCACTGGTGTAATTTTGCACTGAGAGACCTTTGCCCTCTTGGCCTCCTGAATTTTTTTTAAGGAAAGCAATTTGATTGGCATTGCATCTTTGCAATATCCAGACTGTTACCACAAGTTTTTTCTTTCTCAAAGGGCCAATATATGCCCCCATATATATTTGCTTATATTAAGCTTCCTAAAACAGAGTGAAAGTAGAATAAGCACCTTGCAGATTCAAGCTTTCCACTGGTAAATAATCCTCGAGGCCTTGACTGCAAAAGAAAACATTAGTGATTTAGCCAAATCAATTCTAAATCCATCCTCATCAATGAAAGCCGCTTAGATGAACAATGTTATTTCAGAACCACAGTAGTTTTTAAATTTACTTATCTGCACTAGAGCTTTCTATCCAAGTAAAAATTATATAGGACACTTTTAAGCATAAATAACAGCGTTCTCCTAAGATCAGTTACTAATTCTGTCTTTGTGAAAGCCTACAGGTTTTCAAAGAAACCACTTTTTAGAACGGGTTTCCTCAACAGCTGGAAAGATCAGATGCAAATGTTTTAAATGAAAACAGTTTTGTTTCATTTGTGGCAGGAGGGGCTACTCAAATCAGCTATCAATGAGGTAAGCTTTTGTCTTTTTTTGACCACCTCACAACTGTGAAAAAGCTGCTGGGAAGAGTGTCTGAAGCAAATTCTATCAGGCACATGGCAAATATAAGTGCTGCTCTCTTTACCATCAAAACACGTGAATGTCCTTGAAATATATCTCATAGAGGCTTCACAACTGCCGGAGCACATGGACAGCCTGAGAAATAGTTCACAGCAGCTTGAACTCTAGAGCACACATTTGTCACTTGAGCAGAAATAAAAGCTCTTCTCTCAGCAATATATGTAGCTCTGTTATTTTCTTGTCAGGTGAGAAGTTACCAGATCTGGGTGTAGATTTCCCTAGGGATTTGCCCTCAGGGAAGAAAGGACCCAAATGCTTCACTCTGAAATACCCAACTCAAAGGCTGCATCTCCTGATCAGTTCCCCTAGACAAGGAGACTTTTTCCAGTGAATTTTTTTAATGTGCTTGAAAGATTTTCAGAAGGGAGAGGTAAATATAGTACCCTGACCACAGGGACATATCTAATTTTATCCACTCTAGAGCAACAGACAATGTAGCCACCAAGAGTAAGAGGAATGGCTGTATTGGTGCATGACACCAATGGAGAAAAAAAGAGGAAATTTTTGTAATGAACAAAAATATGACAGCTGTGGTCAGCTCTGGAGGAACTTGCACTCACATTGCAAGCTGTCAGAAGTCACAGCTGTGACGTTCTGAGCCAGCAATGACATTCCCTAAGAGCCAGGTCTATCTGACCCCACAGATCCTGGTCTGCTGCTTAGACACAGCCCCACATTAGCAGTCTGGGCTCTGTGCAGCATTAGGGTGGAGTTTAGCATCCAGGAATTAACAGAAGGGCAGTGCTGTCTGACAGAACTGAATGTCAGTGCAAAAAAGGACTGCAGAGGGGTGGGAAAGGAGGGAAAGCACAAGAGTGTTTACCATGCAGGCAGATTCTGGAAAGCTTTCAGAGCTTTAGAAAAGCAAGTTAACCCAGCACCATGGCTACTGTATGGAACTGATGTCATCTGGCTGTGCATAAAAGCCTCCGCTTTTTCTTCTTTTGTGCAGCTCCAGACTGACGTCACCCCAAAGCATAAGAAGGTACCTTTGTGCTGCAGCCCTTCCCCTGCTGGCTCCTGCTACACATCCCACTCCTTGCGTGTGTCCCTCCTCTACCCAGAAGCGCTCCTGCATTCACCCTGCTGAACGCAAGGCACCTCTGTGCAGCCAGCAGAGCCTCTGGGAGCCTGCGAGCTCCAGCAGTCTGTGGTGGGCACAAGGAGCTTCCATTCAAACCATGTGCTGCATGCCTTACACCTCAGCAACCCACAGGGGTGCCTCTGCAGCCCACTTCAGCTGCTTCACAATGCTGTCAAACCTGAATGCTGCGGGCTGATTAGACAGACAGGGCAACCGGGGCAATTTAGGTATTTTCAAGGTCAGAACCCCTTTGATGGGATGTACAACGGCACACAATTTAATCTTGTTAAATAAGCACAGTGAAAAATTCTACATTTGTAGTCTCAGGAAGAAGCTGCAAACATAGTTTGCAGCTGTACAATCATTAACAGATGTGTTTATAGTTGGTGTGCATGCTTGCCTGTTTAATAAGGCCTGTGACAGTTTTCATGACATTCAAGAACAAGAGAACAAACACCCAAAGCACATACTGGCCAATGTTATTTCATGCAGAGAAATGGGGCAGGGGCGGCTGGAAGTGGACGCTACCGAAGAAAACAAGTACCACCAAATTAAACCAGAGAGAAGCCTGCACAGAAAACAGAAGTCTATAGAAATGGGCAAAACTGAGGGCTGAATGCTCCCATTAGAAAGCCCAATTCACTCATACCTACCCATAAGAGCATCTATCTCCTGTTCAGTACAGAAATTCTGGACACGCCCCTCATCCCTGTACTTACTCCTGGAAATGAAAGCATATTTCACTAACAGCTCTCAGTCTGTAATCAGCTGATATTTGATGGTGTACATGTGCAGAAACATCCACTGGGAAAGTATGTGAAAAATTATGAGGAAATGCAGTGGATTTAGAGCTGTAATGGGTTATTTCTATTTAGATAATATAGAGTGCCATAAGCTGGGACTCCATTACACATACGGGGAAGGGAACCTACTTTCCCAGAGGAAACCTGGCTAACTTACCATTCACATGCCATAGCATCTGGAACCCACTTCTAGCATTCAGTCCATCAGAGTAAAACTCCACATGAAGGCTGGTCCCTGTAGTGCTCCCTGCAAGTGGAAGAGACTGTCCACAGAAAGTGCCTATCAGGTTGGATTGTGCATCAGGCCCATCATAGAGCTGAAATGAAATAAAAAAAAATATGCTAGTGAGTAAAAAGAAGCTCCCCAATTTAGCAGCTCCCCGGTTCTTAATGTTTTGTACAGGATTAAAAAAAAAAGCAGTGACACTTCTCCCACTGGCCACCTTTGCACAGCAATATGAGCCTGGGGAGTATGGAAAGATTTGGGTAAAATGATGAGTAAATAAAATGCCAATATGTCTTTAAACCTGGCTGCACACTGTGTGCAGTAGGAAGGGTTTGCTGTTTCTGTTTTGGTGTGTATTGGGGGTTGCTGGGGAAGAAGATAAAGGGCAAGTGGCAATGAACTGAAATAGAAAGAAAAAGAGGACGTCATGGGTCTGATTTGTCCATGCATCTAAGGTGCTCAGTGCCTCCAAACCCCTTGGTGATGACTCTGTTTACATCTTCATCTCTTTAAGACTGCACTCAAGTGACATGAGGACTGCCTGGGCTTCTAATGGAGAAAACCATGAAGTCAGCATCACGATGGCCTCCCAGATTAGTGAGGACAAACTGAAAACCAGAAGTAAATCTTCAAAAACACAAGGAAATTTCATATGTGTTTATTTGTGGTTTCGTAATCTCATGCTAGAGTCTTGCTTTGGAGGAAAACTGGACTGAGCCATGCTTCTGGAATTTTATTTCCTTGTTGTACTCTATGTGCCAGTATTTTGACAATCAGTGTGTTGTAAGATGTAGCCAGCCTGAAAATCTTTCTGTTCTCCAAATACAGATGAGAAATCCTCCATTCCACACTTAAAACATTGCCACTCTTAAAGAAATCCTAAATCAACCAAACAATCAAAGCAACAAAATGCTACGGAAATATTTCTGTATTTAAATATTTAAATGATGTCTGAAGGTAGTCACGGACTCACAAGTAAATGAAAACACTTAATACATATTTTGATGGGGTGATAGTAGATGCTTAGAGCTTTTAAACTTCTTTACATTGTTGTCTTCAGACAGGTTTAAATAGTCTTTCAAATTCTAGTTTTGTAACTTTTTCAAATCCAGCAAATCACACTGAACATACCTCTGTGTTCTCACCAAATATCCCATGCCTCAGTGTAATTTTTCAGTTGCGAGGAATGTAATTTTTGCTAAGCTAGTAAAAATGAGATATTTTAGTTAAATTGCCTTTGATTTACAATATCAGATTGCTGGTTATTTTCAAGTTATGACTTGCTTTATTATTTCTACCTTACTGGTTACTATGATTCTTAAAGTTTAGAAAAACAGCAACCCTTGTCCTTTATCATCACTTTGTGACAGTTCATCTGATCTCCTGTCTCACAAAGCATATCTTCCTAACACAACCCAGCAAATTATTGGCACAGAAACCGTGTCTGAACGTTCTCATTGTGCATTTTTGGCATGCTTCCTTTCAGAATTTCAACAAAAACTTTTCTCTGTTCTGAAGCCATCACTATAAAATTCTCTCCATTCAAAGAATAAAATCCATGATCTCTAGAAGGACAGCAAAGGTTTATTTATCTTTGCTCTCTATTCAAATCTCTTTTCCAAGTATCTTTGATTCCACTAAGAATTCTGCTACATTCAGTACTCTGTAACTCATACTATGGAAGTAGGACATTACAGCAAATACTGATTAACCATGCTAGCTGATAACTTTTGCACACGTTTTCTGGTGGACTCACATATGGGAATAAGTAATTAAACCCTCAGCCTTTCTGTTCAAGGTGCTTGTCTGGCAGAATCTTCAGAAATCTTGTTATTCATTTAAAACATAGTTCGGTCCAAGAAATCAACTCAAATGGTTTCAAATCCTCTAGCAGACAGTCCAGTTTAAATGTTTGGTTTTTTTAAATAAAAAACAAAATGGAGTTAGTTCTGCCAGAAATTAGGGGCAGATTGCAGGAATAATTCTATGGTAATATTCCATGGCCTATTTCATGACTGGTGATCATGAGTCTAATACAATTAAAGGCTCAAAGCAAGCTAAGTGTATTGCAACTTGAGAAATATCAGTCTATTTGGTATGCTTTCTCTTGGTGAAATCAGAAAAGATTGAAAGTTTCTAATTGCAGACACATTGCTGGTAGTGATCAGATGTGTTTGAAAATAAATATGGAATTGTCATAAAGATTAGATGGTAATATGTTGAATATCAATCTGTATTCTTTCCACACGTAAAATTTGAAGGACCACCTGATAGACAGATGGGCTGTTCCATGCCCAGCATTACAGTTATGACCTTCTTCCAAGCCAGGGGGAGAGTTTTACACATTCTTTCAAGGCGTAAGTTCAGTAAAATGCAATTAAGTCAGATCCAATTAGATTTTTTAATAGTACTTCCTTTGACAACTTTGTGGTATACACTACTCATACTTCTGTGGCTTCAAGCCATAGAAATCTTACACCAGAATAATATGAATGGTGAAGAATGAATCAATGTGGAGATCATGCATCTGTGCTCTGAATAGTAGCTAAAACTATGTCAAGATACATATTCACAATCTGCCATTAGCTGTTAGTGATTACAAATGAAAACCCATTCTAAAGAACTATGGACTAAACCGAACCTAGAAACTTCCAAATCCGAACAACAACAAAAAAAGCTTCATGCGTCTCCTGCAATTTGATTCATCAAGGGAGTATTATTTTTATCTAAGACAGAGAATCCGACATTTGTATGTCATTTCCTCTGAAAACAGTCCATCAGTTTTGCTAGACACAAAGAATGGTTACTATGGCAATCCCTTCATGCCGTGCTGCCCCGTGGGTTTGAGTTCAGAGCAGCATTTCGCAGGGAATTTGAGTGCCTGGCCAGCTGTAACTCATTGAGAGAGGCAGAACCACGACTGCTAGAATTACAGCCGGGTTTTTTTTGAGCTGTCTTTCATTTCTAAATGAAGGGAACAGCTGTGTGTTTTCACAGGGCATTTTGAACTTCTCAAACCACCTTTTGCTCTCATACAAACACAGGCAAGTGAAACTGAAGCTGAACACAGCTCTCATGAGCCACAATTTCTCTTCTGATCTCTGAGATAGTGTTTCTTGTGTAAGGTCCTGCTTTGTCAGCTGTGTTATCTTAAACTGCTGCAAATCGAGGGAAGGTTCTTCTGCAGGCTATAGGAGGCAAGATACTCCTTATGATTGTGCAGGACAATTGGATTTTGGGGCAGTGTATTGGTCAGTCCTGTACCATACTGACTCCAGGAACTGGTGATTTGCCCCCCTTCCAGCTCCCCATTGGGAAGAAAGTGCCTGTTCCCCTTCTGTGTATATATTGGTTTTGTAATATATTTATTTGTTCAGACCTTTTAGCCTCCACCAGAAAATCCAAGCACTTCATAATGATTTTGGCAGACAATTCAGCAGGCAAAACATACAAACACACATTCAGATCCTTAGCCTCTCCTTTTTAGCCAAAGCAATTGCCCAGCAGCAAGCAGAACACTCCATTTCATCGGCCTGCACCCCAGCACTGGGCCCAGGTGGGGCTGCACTACGTTCAAATGAATTATTTATTAGGCACGGGCTCAATAACTGTTAGAAGAAACTCCTTAACAAGCTGCCTAGGAGCAAGTGCATAAGTTGACACGAAGGTAAAAAGGGGAGGTACCAGCTCTCTAAGGGATGAGTCAAGCTGTGTGACTGCCCTGCAGTGAAGTGGCAGCCGAAAACCTTATGCTGTACATTAGAATGGGGCTGGGAAAGCAGGACTAGCAAAAGCTGCAGGAAGAGTTCGGCTTGGGTAGCTTTCCTGGGGGGACACCATGGTCACCAGCATTACATTTTGGCTTTTCTGGCTCTTCAGCCTGGAACTATGTCACTAACACCAATAATGATGCCCTGGAGGCCACAGCTGTTCACTTCTCTTTGGAAGAGCAAGGCAAAAGGGCATGACCTGTGTCACAGAAAAGCTCATTGCCAGAACTGGAGCAGGGGCTCAAGGTCTGAGCTGACTGGAAAACGAAATTTCTTCCTCTGCTTGGAAGAAATAAAGATCTAGAAAAAATGGGGTAATAAACTTTCAATGTGATCTATTTGGACATACTCGAGGTAGGGACGATTTTCTAGCCAAGCGCCGTGTAAAGCTTATTCCGCCTTGCAAAGTGAGCCTTTCAGACTGGCAGTGAGACTCCACCCATTCAGTTTTTCTGGCAGAAAACTGGGGGGTGGGGCGTGGAGGTGGGGGGAGCTTTAGGGCAAAATACCAGTTTTCTCTTTGACAACTTTATTTCTATGAAAAGGCATGGGGTATTTTTCATCAGGAAAAACATTACAGAGGAAAAGCCCATACCTAATCAGCTCTGGAAAAAAGCTGCTTATATACACTGGTTCATCATAACACATAGTCTTGATCAAGAGGTGATAGTCTCCAAAACCAAACTTTCAGTTTTATACGAGGGGAAAATCTATTCTATGAATACCGGCAGTTCTCATTTTATTGTACTGTAAATAATACTGTCATCAGATGTCATGAATTCATCATAATAATGAGCAATTATATTAATAATTGTCTCCAACTGAGTCTTGAAACAAACTGCTGTCAGAAAACCTTTATACAGAGACCAGCAGCAACAGTCCTGGGCTGAATTTGCAGAACTCAGGAAAGGAGGCATTGCCTTGGATCAGACCAACAGAGCTGTGAGTGTCCCACCCATGGTCAGAGCCTCTAGGCTGACACACGCAAATATCCCTTTCCTCTTAGAAGTGGGAAAGCTGATATGGGATTGTTTGGATCTAAACACCAGAGTCACTGATTACAGGCTTCTGAACAGCTCTTCCTGAGAGGAAATGAAAGGAAAGGAAATTTTGGAAAGGAAATTTTGATGGCATTGCAACAAATATATTACCAGAAAACAAAAAGAAGCAAAAACCAGACAATATAATCCTCATCCAAGCAACAGAATGCACTCCAAAGAGAGATTACCATTAATGGTTAAAACAAGAATTAACACAAACAAAAATAATTAATTTCCAAGCAACATATTTCCTTCCAGGAGGGATAGAGTGCAAACTTAAGAACCCTCAGGTCTGTCAGCCAGAGGGAAAAACCAAACAAAGTAAAGCTCCAGGATGTGGCTCAATGTGTTAGCCGAGCACCACAATGACATTGTTTCACAGAAACAAAGGCAGCTTAAGGCTTTGACAGACTGACTGCATGGAGCCTTGACACTTCTGCACAGACAGGAGAACAAAACAAGGTTATGTTTGTGCTTGGATGATGAGAAGAGTTTGCAATTGCCACTAGAAAAAGGCCCTCCTTGAGAACTCATTCTAATTAATATTTTAATATGATTATTTAAATATGTTTATAGCCTGGATGACTGTGATAAAAGTCCTTGCTCTGATCACTGCAGGCAACTTTCTTGTCTCCGCACCCTGACATATTTTCACTAATGTATCATTTTATACTACAGTAAAATGGAATTTGACATCAGGCATCACTTAGACATGTAAGCATGCTAGTTAATCTTGCTGGGATTTATCTAACATTTGGAAATAAAGTAATGTCTAGTTTTTTAATTGTAAGACTTTTATGTGAATCTATGTTTTGTCTTGTAACCTGAGCCTGAAATACTCAGAGCCCTTTGAAAATTTCAAGCAATGTTAAAGTCCACATTGTTGGAGTGATATTTTTTAAAACAGTTTTTCCCCTCTTGCATTACCACTTACTTCCTTCTTAAAGATTTCTAACTACAGTCATATCTGCTCATTCCTGTCTTTCTAGGGAAGGTTTATTTCCTCAAATTATATGAAACCAATATTTTTCATTAGCGATGAATGAATTATAAGAATGTAAGAAATGAAGGGTGTACCTTTGGATTAAATTTTAAAATTGTTTTAGATATAGGAGTAGGGAATAATTGGTGCTAAAGAGAGGAATGCCTAGGAGATATTCGCCTAGTCGGTACATCCCAAGATCTGCACTCAAAACCTTATTTGTTCAGCATGCCATTCTAAATCTCCAAAGCTGTATCAGGAAAGCACCTCCTGCTAATCTGCATGCTGTGGTGGACAGAATCCAGATGGGTTCCTAAAGTGTCTCTGCAGCCTTTGCTGACCAAGGAACTGCCTGGGGATCCACGCCTTTGTGGCAGTGGGATCACGTTCCTGGTGATGAGGCTGTTGCTATTTTGGTAGAGTGCCTGCTTTCCTCAAAGCTCAGAAATTGGGGAGGTTCCTCTGCAGTAAGAATCCACTCATGGTGGAGGGAACAGGACTGCTTTGAGCTCGGGACAATATTTCCAAAGTTATTCTTCAGCAGAAAGCTGTTGTTGTGGAAAAAGCTCCTTACAGAGAGAGGGGCTGGGCCTGAGGACACAGCAATCGGGGGATGGAGAAGTGTGCCTGCTCTGAAAAGCCCAGGGTGGTCTGAGCAGTTTGCAGCACTGCTGACTCGAGCCCAGGGCTGTGCTTCTCCTCCTGTGCTTTCCCAGCCCAGATGAACTGAACCGTAAGTGGAAGGAGCATCACACTGACACCAGAAGGGACCAGAGAGGGCAGGAAAGGCTCTGGAAATTCCCCCTTATTTGAGAAAATTTGCATCATGCGTATCTGTGGACATTACGAAGAGTTGCGGCTTGGTCTCAGCAAATGGAGACAGAAGAAAAGGGAAATATTCCTGCCTCTTAGGCTTTCAGGCTTGCTTATGGGAACAATGCAGGGGGTGCACATGACCTTCTTCAAAATCCAGTGTGGTTTTTGCTGCGCTGTCTGGGGTCTTCCCTTCCATGAGGGGAAGCTTTGACTGATTTAAGTGGAGTTTCTCCAGCCACAACTTAATTTTTCTATTGTGACACCTGTGCTGAGTTTGATAAGCAGACAGTCTCACAGATAATGGCCAAGCTTTCCAGAAAAATCCAGAATACAGAAGAAGAACCAAGGAAACAAGAATCCAGCTGCAATTAGATGAGTCCCAAATATTCTCTCTCCAACAAGGGGCGTGCACACTACCATCATGTGGTGGTATTTCACAGTAATTTCATTGTACCATGCTTTTTTTTCGGAAGGAGCAGGCTAAGTCACATTGCTATGAGCTGGCAGGGTGTGGAAAACACCAAGTCCACGAACATCTGACTCATTTTGAGTCCAAAAGAGGAGTCTGTGCTGGCTTCACTCGTGCTTCTTGTCATCTGAGGTTTCTTTGGCCAACCCTCTCATCTGTACAAACTTAGCTGTTGTGAGGGGTCGAGGGTTTTGTGTGCGTTTGTAATTTTGCTTCTATGTAACCTTTCAAACAGCAAAGCCCAAGTGTACTTTGATTCTGGCAATGCAGGCAATTAGAAAAACAAAAAATCTGAGCCCTGAGCCAGTCTTGTTTAGGGTGGGCAGCTTTTCGGCCTGACACTCTCAGGTCTCTCATTGGAAATCAGTGCATGGGCTAAGATTTCATTGTCTACCAATGGTGAAGCCTGACACAGAAATCTGAGGAGAATTGTGACTTTCATCCTTACAATCTTACCCTGAAGGATTTCTTGTGGAGGCCCATAACCCCCTGAAGGAATTCAGGGATGTGCTGGTGTGCTGCCAGCTTGCATGATAATAAGTTAATGGATACCACTGCAGCCTGGCCAGCAGGCTGTGATTTGATGTCTGTGTGCAGGACCTGGGTGGGTATATTTCATACATCATCTGCTTCTCCAGGGCGATGTACTACCAGTGACATTTTGTAAATCAATGTGTGGCCATAAGAAAAGCCATTCCCTGTGCTTGAAGAATTCCTGCAGCACTTTAGAAAGACACACTCATAAATAAAATGTAATAATGGTAATCTCCTAATAAAGTTTAAGCATATTTACTAATTGTAAGAGGGAGTAAAACTAGAAACAGGGTAAGATATTTTTGTGTTAAGCTAATAAAAAAAGAGGATGACCAGATGAGTGCGAGCGGCAATTATCTAATGCAGTATTCCCAGATGGAGAAAAAGGATATTATGGCACATCCCTGGAATGCTACTGTGGTTTAAAAAAGGGGGGGCAGGGGGGGAAAGACATATCCTGTTACCACCAGAAGGAAATGAAACAGTTCTCAGGAGCAGATGCCATATTAATTCCTGTATTCATTTGATAATATTCCTCATATAATCATGCAATGGCACTTCAATCACTTTGAGCCTAATTGCTGAAAGGGTCTGGGCTGCTTAAATACACTGACAGTAAGCAAGCAAGGCAGTGCTCTAGTCCACAGTGGAACTCTGTCCTGGCCTGCAGCAGAAAAAAGGCATTTGTTGTTATCAGACAGTTATTTGCTCTCACAAGATGTTCTTTTGCATTAAACCAATGATAATTCCATCATTGACAGTAGATGCACAGACCAAAGGGGTGAAACTCAGACAGAGAGCTCTGAAACTTGTCTTGCTGCCTGACAAAATTTTGCTATCTGCTCATCAGGCTGCTGGCACCCTGCAAAAGGCTGGGCAAGGTGTTCCCTTGTTCTGGTTCTGTCCAGGACAGGGTTAATTTTTTGCAGTAGATGGGAGGGGGCATGGCCAGGACACATGGGTTATTCTATACCACCTCACCTCATTGCCAGGGCAGGGGACAGGGCCAGCAAGAAGGGGCTCCTTCTGGCATGGGAAACCTGGCGGGGGGAGCTGTCTGGTATTGTCTGTTACAGTTTGAGAGGTTTTTTTGCCTGTATGAATAATTTCTTCTCTTATATCCTCTGTCATTAATATTGTTGCTCTTATTGTTAATTTTCTTATCTCACCCCTTGATCTTTGCCTTTTGTGCCTCCAGTTGGAGGGGGAAAGGGGAGTGGTGCATGGCTTTAGTGGGAGTACTAAACTGGAGAATACCATTCCTAAACCACGACATCCCTGTATTTAATAAAAGCAGATGCTAAATAGACTGGATGTCAAGGGACAATAGTACTTTCTGAGCAGAAGAACAAAGAGGGAGATTGTCACTGAAAGATAGAATGATTAGTGGTTTTCAAATACTATTTTTCTTATGTAAAGAAGAAGTGTATTTTAGTTTCTACTGCAGGACTGATCTTCAGGGCAAAGACTACATTCTCCTTACTTTGCCTCCCCAGAGATTATGTTCTGCCATACCAAATAAGAAGGTAATTCATCATTAAGGATGGGGAGTTAAATATATGCTTGTTCAGCTAATAATCTGATGAATGTAGAGGAAAGAATGACACTTTTATATCATTGTCTGCAATATCTCACTAGTTACAGCCCCATGACTCCTCTAGAAAGACTAATGTCAGGTTATTAGGCCAAGGCACAGCAAGCAATATAACTTAAAGACCATCCAGTCTAATTACAGTTAGTGTAGCATCACCAGTAAACAGTCTGCTATTTGATATGCCTTGTATCTTCTTATTGTCACTTCTGTACATGTCTTTATCAGAAGCACTGCAAAACTCCTCCCAAAATGTCACACATCCTATGAGCATTACTAGCAATGAGCCAACATCCTCTGACAGGACATGAAACACTGCATGGTGCTCATTTGCTGGGAAAGTGCTCGTATGAAATTCGTGCTAGAGACTGACATTATAAAAACTGCAGTTTTGCCTCCCTCCCACATTGCCCCTTCTCAGTTTCTGGCACCTACACACAGAGGCAGAGAATTGCCACAAATTCAGAAGAACAGAGTTTTTTCCTTCCTACTTGACACAGGCATAAATAGATGTATATGCTAAAGTGGTGGAGATGCAGGCCCTGCCCAGACCAGACCAAGCTGGAGTCACCCAATGCTCCCTGCCGAGAGAGAATGCTGCTCACCATGAGTAACACTGGCCAGCTGGTGCAACGGTGGCCTGGCTGACCAGAAGCATCCCATGATCAAAGGAGAAAAGGAAACAGGTTACACAATACACAGCAGACTTCTCATTGTGCAGCTGTGACTGAATTTCAGTCTGGGACAGCCATGCACTGTACTTGTACTTACTCGTACTCACTGGACATCTGACTATATTTTTCCTGTCCTTAATGTGAAACGGGTATTTGCTGTATGGCATGATAATATCTTTGGTAACTGAAAACCACTAGGAATACCCTTGTGTAGAAATTTTTGGTTTTGACATTACATATATAACTTCTGACTCATATGTAGACTAAGCCAGAGAGCAAATAGCAAATTAACTGTGTATATCTGGCTGAATCAGTCATGAGGCAAAATGCTCTTCTTATGTGGGTTTGGGTCAGAGTGTCAGTCATAATTAAACACAAAGCTGAAGAACAGACCCTTTTCCAGTACGGAGACTGGGACCAAAACCATTGTGTCCAGCAGGCAAGGTCCAGCAGTACTCAGGAAAACAGCTTGCTCCGTCTAGCTGTCCCTACCCCACCAAGCACCATGATTTTCCCCTTCATAATTCAGAAAGATTTAAAAAAAATTAGAGCTTTAGTTTGAGACTATAAAAATATGGCCACATGTCCATAAATCTGTTTCTCACACTAACTTTTAAAAGCTGCTCTACTACTTTTGGGTTTTTTGCAGGTGCCATTTCTTGATTGTAGTTTGCTAAGGCAGGTCATGTCTCTGCCATAATACCTCTGTAATATTTAGTCTTGACTTTTGCATCATATACCAGTTTTCCTTACTGCTTCTGCCACTACAACTGTGATCATCACCTAATCCAACCTAACAGCTAACTCTCGTCCCTCCTGTCCCCAGCCTCCCAGCAAGCAGGAGGAAATATTCACCAAGCCTGCCATCTGCTAGCTGCCATGGAGCAGCATGTGGCTGCTGTCAGAGCTGCCACAGAGCTACAAAGACAAAGAGAGTGTTGCTGTCTGCTGTAGGGGCCTGAGGTGGAAGAGCTGCTGCACAAACCCAAAAGGAGATGGGAGAAGGGACACTTAAAAGCTTCTAGGGAAAAGAGCACTTGATCAGCACCAGTGGCCACTCTGGTTTACGAGCACAGCTCTGCATGGAAAGTGTCTGACCAGCAGCTTCCGATTTCCTTCAAGAAAACAGTGAAGGACTCTGGCGTATGGTCCCTGCATCACCTACTTAGACTACAGTGAACAGGTTTATGTCTCTATTATACTCAGCAAAAGCATCAGGTCTGCCCCTCTTAGACCTCGCTGCAATGAAGGAATCTCAAAACTAACATGTGACAGAAAAGTATTTTATCTGAATAGCTATGAGGTTTCTTTTAATGATCCTTTTTTTCCAATTTGCAGCGGTGTCAGACTCCACATGGACTTCAAACAGAAAAGTCCCAAATATCTGAAGTCTGCTTAGAAAGTGAACTGTACACTTGGTCCAGATGATTCCCCCTTTCCCCTACACCACAGCACACTCCCAGCCTTGCCAATATGTTCCCCTTTCGCAAGATGCAGGGTGGGAGCAAATGCTGTTCAATTCCCTGGCTGGTTCAACCTTGTTCTCTTTTTACACTGTGGCACATATTTGTACAGCATGCAACAACCAAATGAGAATATCTTTTCCGACTGGTATTTCTTAATGGCATTTGGAGAAAGATTTCTAAGCAATGTTACATGAATTGCAAATAAAAGCCTCCTTAACACACTTCCATGACTCTATTTTCCCCATGTATTTTCTTTTTTGTACCTCTTTCAGTCTGTATTTTCTTTGATTGAAAGCACTGAAAAACTGTTAAGCAAAGAGTGCTCCTGTCTCCTCACTCTCTCCAATATGTTTTATTTCTGTTCTTTTAAGTGCTTTGGATCAGGTCCTTGTCTCTGGCACTATTCCTCCACCCCTGACTTATTTCTAGAATAGTGTCTTCTGGCAAGTTTCTCGCTCCTCACAGGCTGGCTACTGTGTGCAGGGCTCCTGCTTTTCATGAGTCAAGGCCTTAGGCATCTTGAGACGAGCACTGGCCTCTCCACTTGGCTCCAATGTTTCTTTTTCAGCCTCCTCACAAAAACAAACCAGGGCTTAATAGTTAGTTCTCAATACAGTGCTCCCTTGTTTATTTTCTTCACATGTCTATTCTTTCTTTCCATTCCTGGCCACAAAGAGAAGAAGCTGGAAGAACATCATTTTTGCCAGTTTACTACCAATTTTGAGCTGTGAAAGCTGCCATACTAAAGAGGGAGTGAGGGAGGACATCTAGAATGAACAGATTAGGCCATCAGCAGGTCTGTTTCTGAAGCTTCTGCAAGATCCCAGAGTAAGTATCCCCAGAAATGCAAGTACTATTCTATCATTCTCTTCCTGGCTGTAAGAAGTCTTCTCTAAGATTTCTCTAAATTTCAGTTCCTCTTTTGCAAAAACCTTAGTAGAGCACAGGGGCTACATGCTGGCATCCTGTACAAGGGTGAGATCTGAAGGATGAATTAGTTTAGCAAAACAGCAAAATTTTAGGCAGGAGATTATAATCCACAGTATAGAATGATCATGACTACCCTCTACATTCTACAGTACTAAGTACAAAATTGAGAAAAAATACCTTTTAAGTTGTCCTTGAAAATTTCAAGAAAACTTTTTTTTTGTCCTTGAAATTTATTTTTTTGAGGAAATGAAAATAAAGGGTACTTGGCTTTAGATTGACTATATGGTTTCATTTGCCTAAAAACATCACATTTTGTTTGTGGATGCATTCATTCTCTTTTAGTCCCTTTAAAGACACAGATGAATTATGAAAAGTATAAACATGAGACACAGCAACCCTCCCTTTAAAAATGTAGCAATTAAACATATAGGAGTTTTTGAACATTCCCCACTCCTTCTCAGATAAAACCAAGAGGAAAATAACTGGGCTCATTGCCTTTTTGCAATCCATTTACTAATCTCAGGATTTTCCCTTCTTTGCATGAAGTTGGAATCACGGCATCTCACTTGGCCATAAAAGCCAGTGCATCAAGCTAAGGTGGTAGCTAGACTGTACCAAACCGAGGCACCTGCAGAATGATTCATCCTCCCCGAGGCACACTCCTGTCTTAAGGTAGCAATGCTTCACCCCCTACTGATCGCTGAGGAAACAGGTTAAACAGTTTGGATTTAACACTTGAGCTTTAATGGCTAAATTTAGATAAGACAAATTTCCCCTTGCTCTTCTGCAATCTTATTACTTTTCTTTATTGTTAGAGACTTGATTTTTCTTGTTTCTAGAATCTGGGCACATACCTTCAAGAAGTCACGATCACAGTCAGATCCATCTTCTAAATCAAAGGCTGTGAAGCTATAGTTGAGAGTGTTCCCCTTGGTGGTTTGGATAGTCCAGTTGCAGTGCTCATTTAATGGGTAATTACTTGGATAATTTAAACTTTCCAATACACCATGGCTACGATTAACAGTCAACACTTCATGGCAAACTGAAAAAAAAGTGGTAATAGTTTATATTTGTACAGTGTTTTTAATCCAATATCTTAAAAATTACTAATTGAAGTTACTGATAACTTTACAAGGTGAGAAATATTTTTATTCAGATTAGAGAAGCATTGCAGAAAGAGAATGGTGACCTATTGAAGAACATATTTTATATGTTTCAACCAAAATTCAGACTTTCCAAACTTGAATCTTTCAGCATTATTATGACCTTCTCTGACACTTGCAGACCCATCAGTATACATAGTATATACAAATTTTGGGCAGTTTTCTTTAATTCTGAATACATGGGTATTCATGAAACAAATTTTCTTTTTTTTTTTTTTAAATAACTAATTATAGACATTTACCCTGTCATTTGAAACAGTTTAGGGAGGTGCTCAACAAATATTGACTAATAGATATAAGTAGTTTATTTCAGCTAACTGGGAAGAAATTATGATCCCTGGCTAAAACAACCAATGGAAAGTACACTACTAGTATTGGGCTTTCTAGCCCCAGAAAGTGAAACTGATCATGATATTTTTTAAAAAAGAGCCATGATTTTTCTTGTGAGACATTCAATAGCATCCTAGCACAAGAACTGGACACTCACTTGGAATAATAAGAGCTTTCCTTGAAGTGCAGAGAAAATGAAAATGAACTAAACTAGATAAAGAACAAAGTTACAATTATGGCACTAGGTCAGTGAGTCTCATTTTCTTGTATCCACCTTTCCCTAAAGACAAAAAAATATCAGTGGCAATCCCTTGTCTGGAGAGAGCATACAATGTGTGTCGGGAGCAGAGCAGTGTAATGCACAGGGAAGTGGGCAGGAGGCAGGCAGCAGACCAGGCTCTTTGGTTTGGGCAGCAAATCTGCAGAGTTTGAACAGCAGAAATAGCTGAGATTCACTTGCATAGCTATTCTATTGTCTGTCACCACAGATAGTACACCTACTTCCTGCACATTTTTGTATTCTATCCAAACGATTTAACGAGCAGCAAGGTCTGTGTTTTCAGTATTTCAGAATGCTTGGGATACAGCTAAAGGTCAGGGCCAGGCGGAGTGGAGTGGAGCTTGCCTGCAAAGCTACACTGAAGCATATGACTTTTTGAAAGGGTTGGACAAAGAACACAAAATGGGTTTTGAAGAATGCAAGATGGGTAAAAGCTGCCACCCCCTGCCATCAGGATTTTATTAGAAACATATCAGGCACAAAGGTGCCTTTGAATGGTAACTTGATACCATGTTTTCCTTTGCAACATTTTCCAATTAATCATTACATTTCTTTCATGTACATGTAAATGTATCTGGTATCTAAGCACCCTTATTTTACAACATACTGCCTACATAATTTTAGCTTTTGGGCAAGCCATTAAAAGCTTTCTCTGATGCATCTTCAGGAATTAAATATGAATGTAAATCACATTATCTGATAACTCAAGTTCTACATCTGAGTGCTTTGAAAGTGCTCTTCCTGTTTAATTAATGAAAGGGAGGGGGAACATTTCCTAATATACCCTCTTGACATTGCAGTCTGAAAAGTACATGGGAGATGAATATGTAGTGATATCTGTAAGGAATGAGGGAGCCAAGGGTCCCTCCCTCTTCTAATTACTCTATGTGTCATGCATGGGTGAATAGCTGTTTCATAATCCATTTACTATTGTCCAAACCTTGGACAACTTCATGTCTACAAACCTATAACAATCCTTATCACTTGGGCATGTCATACTTAGAGGACACAAAGATGCTTGCAAACCACTTTGTATGTGATGAAATTACATATCTTCCAATGTGCATTTAACCATTAAAAAAGCATAAAGTGTATAAAGAGATAAGTAAACACCAGGACTATATTCAAGATTATGACTGGGAATAAAATAACTTTGATTTGTCATATGTCTTCTTGTATTTTTCTCCAGATGTTATTATTCTGATATTTCTGGGGTAGTACTATTTTACAAAAAAAATGTTTGCAAGAAAAGTATTACCCTTACCACAAGATATAAAAAATGAAACTTTTTAAAATGTTCCCAATAGGCTAAATTATCCCAAGCACCCCCAGTGATTCAGTCCGGCTGACAGAAACTCAATTATCTTTTGTCATCCTGCCTCAAAAGCAGCTCTAATATCAGAGAATCTTGCTGTGTCTGCCTTCTCTTTTAAAAAGTCAGGAGCCTGAAGGCACAGAAGAGCAAGAATAGTCCAATCTATCCTGTTACGGACTTCCAGCACTTGTTATTCTGAGTAAATCTGGAGTCGTAAGTGCCACTGCTGCAGGTAATAGAAATAGAGCCACCTTACCAGCTTTCTCCTAAGGTAATCTCCATCCCAGGTAGATGGGCAGATAATTTTTAGCTGTGTTCTGTAACTGTACCACACTAGAGAATCTGTGTCAGTGGTATGCTCTATACATTTTACTGTGCTCATAAATAGGTAAGATCATGGGCTGCAAGCAGTTTCACAGACAACATGAGCTGTAGAAACATGTTCTCATCTTATTTTACTTACTTACCCTGTTTGTATTTGGCTAAGAAACCTCCACCTTGCAGACTGTTGTCTGTCCTTAGTTTTACATACACGCTGTCTCCACTGGAATGGATTGGTTGTGGTATCTGATCCCCACAAAATTTACCTAGCTGTCTAGCACTGCTGCTGTTGCCATCATATATCTTAAAAAAAAAAAAAAATCTGATGACATTACAAATCCTATTAAATTCCTCCTGATAAATGTCTGCTTAGAGAAATGTTAATGGATATACAAGAGGTTAAATTCCATTTCTGCTCAGAGGAAGCCTGGCAGGCATTTCAGAAACAAGCAAAAACAGGAAGCCAGTAACTGAATACTAGTGGGTTTTTAGGGGCTTAGTTACCAAGAGGGGAACACAGCACTCCATTTCAATTTTATTAAAAATATACAAATAATTTATGCAACAATTCAAGTATGAAATTTGGGATTAACAATATGGTTATTGGCACTGTTGTGCTTTTTTCCACTTAATTTACTAAGAAAGCGTACTAAGGTCTTGGTTCAAAACACAGAAAATTTAAAAGATATAAACAGATTCTTGTTTCTATTGATCAGATTCTTTCTATCTAGATATAAATGCTTTTGTTACCAGCAGCTACACAGACTGCTGCCTGGCCTCTCATGGCTCTGTGATATGAAGGTAGCACATCAGCATGGAGCTTTCCTATTCTGGGTCTGTTCACTTAGGAATATTTGAAAACCAAGGCCCTGTGTTTTTCCTGGCCTTTGTACTCAGCATACTCAGCTGCCTCCTATGGAGCAAGGTGTCCCAGGGGACCTACCGCAAGGTAATCAAAGGTGCACTTGGGGTGATATTCTAGATGGAACTGCTCAAACTGGATTTCAAATGGGCTTCCTCGGTTTCCTTTGAGCAACCAGTAGCACTCTGAATTGTGGTAATATGGCATAGGGTAGTTGGGAGACATGAAGATGCCTGAAGATGTTCCCAAAGTCCCACCACAACCTGAAAATGGCAGAGAAAGCAAACCAACATTAAACAGTTAGAAAACTAAAGAATTAGACATGGTGTGTGAGATTCTCACTACTGACCTCCTTCATATGCCCTGAACATCTTCAGTAATGCCCCAAAAATCTGCATCTAGCCATCAATGTTGTAAGCAGAAGAGAGCCCATAGCCCCTAGAAATACTAACTATCTAATCTGAGTGCTTCTGATAGAGAGTTAGCCTTCAAATTAGAAACCTCTTCATTAAATTCTTAATTACTGCTTTCCTAAGCAGAAGAGAAAATTGAAGCTACTGTATATCTAGGGAATAGTATGCCCTTCTCTATGGTAAAAAAGAAAGGCTAAGGATCAAGAAATATACTTGATCTTAACAACATGCATGCATCTCACTATATAATTAGCAGACAGACTTTAGAAGATGGGAAGCAGAAAAGTTGTGGCTAAAAAGGTGAGAAATTAAATACAAACAAAAGATCAAAAATGAGATGTGTAAAATAGTTCTATACTTGATGCAGTCATTTTACCTGCTGAGGTACCATCCCACTCTGCTGAAAATCCCTTTCTTGTGCCAAATACATCACTTACAAACTTTATCCACAGCTTGTTACCGTGAGAGATTATAACAGGAGGCAGGTCTGTACCACAGTATTTTCCAAGAGGAGGAGAAGTTTCATAGCCTCCATCTCTAGAATGATAGAGAAGAAAAATCTTTGGTCAAAGAGAGATACCATGAGAAATGCTAGCAAATCAAAAATCTTGTGATTCTTTCAGACCTGGGAAAGACTAATCCTGGCTTTTCATCTTCCACAGAAATACTGCTACCAAATACTGAGTCTTGCTACTTGCAGTAATAAGCCTACCACAACCACCTGCTTGCCGGGTGTGTCACTCTCTCATCTCAGCAGCCTGAGGGTATGTCAACACAATGACAGGCTTGAGAAGTGTCTCAGGTAGACTATATTCTCTATATTCTACAAGCTGACAATCATTGGTGCAACCAAAGGTAATCTTCTAATTTGAAGCAGTAATTTTCTCACTGCTCTCTGTTCAGCCTGGCGCAAACCTAGATGAGCAGACTTATTTTAAAAAGACATGTTTATTTGCCACCACACAAATGGGAATTCATTTCTGAATTAATTCCACTAATGTCATGCACATTTTCAAATATTTTCTTAGTCTTCAGAATTGGTTCTACAGCCACTTATTTTCCTATTTTTAAATTAAGTAATATTTCCAGTAGCATTTTTTAATACTGCGATCAGGATACACAGTTAATGTTCTGTTCTGCCTCCTGCACATGCCTTATGGGAATAAAAAAGATGGTGACAACCTGCTTATCAATTGCTTCCTGGCCTTGTCCTTAAGCACTTTCATACTACAAACACCCTACAGGTCAGTAAGACAATAATAGACACATTTATATCTATATATGGGTGTGATCTTGCTATGATGCTTTTTAAGTGGACAGTAATACTTTCAATTGCATATTCACATGTTCTCTGCTGCTTTTGAGAAAAATTTCTACTTAGCCTTTGCCACTCTGTTTTCTTGTCATCCTCCCAGCTTAAACTGCTTGCTGCTGTCTCATGTTACTGGCAGTTGAAGAAATGTGCCAGAACCTCCCCTCACTTGCATCTTGGCCTCTGCAGCTGTGGTCACATGAACAATTTTCTTAGTTGACTGAATGCAATTTATCAGAGGACACCTCAGGACAAGAAATGAGAGTGGCACTTCACCTAAGACTTGTGTAGCTACCCCATTTAACAGTATCAGGTTTGAAGAGACAGTCTAAAAATCCAGTTATGGCAGCAGCAATGTGCTGAGTTGCACTTAGAATGTTCTGTCCATATCTTAAAACCTGTTTAATGCTGCTGAACTCTTCACAGTGAAAACAGAGTTAAATTTATGCTATAATAAGTGTTTTCAGTTCCTAAGGTGAAAAAGTAAAAAAAAATCACCCTGTTTACAATTTGGGTCACCCCAAATTAAAGTGTTAATTGTTAAAATAAATTTAGATTAAATTTAATCTCAGATTGTTGTTTTAAAAAGAAAAAAAATGAAACGTTTTACTTAGAAAATATTGAAGAAGTTTTTCAGGTTTTCATAACTTTCTCCACTTTGTATGTACAGCTGAAAAAACCCAGCTCATTCAGCTGGGATTCAGAATCTCAATAGTGCAACTTCAGCAAGCAGATTTCTGTTTGGTTTTAAAAAGAAGATACTACTTACCAAGGAATAACCCATACAGAATATCTGGTATAACGTTCAGGATGAGCTTTATCAGGGTGCTCAGTGAGGTAATGGAAACACTTAGCATGCTCAAACTGAAAAAGCACACTGCATTCTGCAGATATGGTTCACCCAGAGAGCTGGCTCATGAGGACTGGAATGGGTACACCAACACTGCAAAGTGCAAATCCATCTGCAGGCGCACAGTAGAAAGGACACGCACTTGGTGCTGCTGTAAGCAGGTAACGTTCCTGCAAATATTAATTTCTTCTATTTGTCTCTGTCCTGTAAAATTTCCTAGAAATCACTAGGTTGGTGTCCTAAGTTTAATGGTGACACCAGTATAAAAAAATATAGCAGATTATTTACATGCTCCTCATGTTACAGCCTAGAGTAGCTGCTGTCTAAAGACTATAAACATAAAACAGAATATAGAATCACAGAACAGCTTGGGTTGGAAGGGGCATCTAAGGGTCATCTATGCCACCCAACTCTGCAATGAACAGGGGCATCTTCAACTAGAAAAGGTTGCTCAGAGTCTTGTCCAGCCTGGTCTTGAACATTTCCAGGGATGGGGCATCAACTGCCTCTGTGGGCAACCTGTTCCAGTGCCTCACTACCCTCATTGAAAAAAGTTTCTTCTGAGCAATCCAAAGTCTCTCAGCTTGTCTTCATATGAGAGTCCTCCAGCCCTCTGACTGTCTTCATGGTCCTCCTTTGAACTTGCTCCAAGAGGTCCATGTCCTTATGCTGGGGGCCCCAGAGCTGGATGCAGCACTCCAGGTGGGGTCTCACCAGGGCAGGGCAGAGGGGCAGAATCATCTCCCTTGAGCTGCTGCCCATGCTGCTTTTGATGCAGCCCAGGATACTGTTGGCTTTCTGGGCTGCACGGGCGCATTGCCAGGTCCTCTCTAATTTTTCATCCACCAGCACCCTCAAGTCCTTCTCCACTGGGCTGCTCTTGATCCGTTCACTCCCCAGCCTGTACTGATACTGAGAGTTGCTCCAAACAAGGAGCAGGACCTTGTACTTGGCCTTGTTGAACCTCACGAGGTTCACATGGGCCAACCAGTCAAGCTTATCCAGGTCCCTCTGGATGGCATCCTGTCATTCAGGTGTGTCAACTGCACCCTCAGCTTGCTGTCACTGGCAAATTTGCTGAGGCTGCACTTGATCCAACTGTCTATGTCATTAATGAAGATATTAAATAACACTGATCCCAGTACAGACCCTTGAGGGATCACTTGTCAGAGATCTCCATCTGCACATCAAGCCATTGACCACTACCCTCTGGATGTGACAATCCAATTCCTCATCTTCCGAGCCATCCACCCATCAAATGTATCTCTCTCCAATTTAGAGAGAAGAATGTTGCGAGGGATTGTGTCAAAAGCTTTACAGAATTCCACACAGATGACATCTGTAGCTGTTCACTCATCCACTGATGTAGTCATTCCATCACAGAAGGCCACTGGATTGGTCAAGAATGCCCTTGGTGAAGCCATGCTGGCTGTCTCGGGCCACCCCCCTGTCTTCCATGTGCCTTAGCAGAGCTTCTAGGAGGATCTGTTCCATGATCTTCCCAGGCACAGAGGTGAGGCTGACAGGTCGATAGTTCCCAGGGTCCTCTTTTCTACCCTTTTTAAGAATGGGTACAATGTTTCCCCTTTTCCAGTCACCTGGGACTTCACCTGACTGCCATGACTTTTCAGATATCATGGAGAATATGTCACAAGACAGGCAATAAAACTCCTTGTTTCTGCACTTAGGAAAACAACCCAAATGCAGTGCATGGTAACAGAGCCCACACAATCCACTTGCTCTCAGAACTGGAATTTATCAATTGGGAAAGCTGACAACAGAGCAGGAGGAGAGGAGGAAAAGGTAGCCTTTAAAGCTCTCTGGTAAGTCCTTTTCCCACATTGACAGCAAGGTGTATAGTTAAACTAAAGATTCTGAACATGCCTAAGTGAGTTTGGACAACTTACATGGTGATCAGTACTAAGGACAAGAGAAATAATTAGCCTTACCTGATTTCTACATAATCCTCTGTACAGCGTTTGTTCCCTTCCAAGATGAAGTCGGTGAAGTGCAGCACAATCTGTCTGTTTATTCCCACTGTGATGGTGTATATGCACTCAGTCCGGACAGGATAGTTATTGGGATAGTTTGGAGATGTTAGCATGCCAGTTTCAGAAGTGTAGTTGTGTGAGCAAACTTGAAAAAGAAAAGAAACAAAGATGAATTAATTTCATACGTCTGCTAAATTAACAGGAAATTTCTATTTTCAACAGGCAGAGGAGCAAACATCCTGTGTTCCTGTGCATTATAACTCTTCCTGGACATGTCTTACTGGTGAATGTCAACAGTATAAACTAAAACCAGAATCCAGCTGTTTCATGGGATTTCTTACATTTGAGTTGATTTTGTTCAGCTTTTACCAGAACACCATGTCTGTAATAAATAGGCAACATAAAAGCAGTTTCAGCTGCCTAGATGGTTTTGTCCTAAACCCCAAGTAAGCAGAGAAAGGAAACTGAAAGGGATGTCTTGCTGAACACAAAAGGTAGGATTCCTGAATTTCTGAAAAGCAGTGGTGATGGAAACGAAATATAGTCTCTAGCTATGAGGAGAAGCTACATTGTTTTCAAGCATTCCTCATGATCAAACCTGATAGAGGAGATTTTATATCTAAATATCTTTTTCCATTTTCTAGGCCATAAGTGACAGTAAGTGGTATAATCCTTAGAATTTGAGGACACAACAATTTCACTTAAGGTCTTAAATTAACTACATCAGCTGCACTGTAGCAATGTTTATGCATAACTCTTTAATTGCATAACAATTTAGGGGGAAGGGATGGCGCTACACTTCAGGCCCTTCATGTCTAAGGTTGGTCATTTCCTTGTCTGTTCTCGATCCATTCTAACTGCTAAAACACTTTTGCTTTTAATGGTGTGTTTTTAATGGCATTGTTTTGCATTCTTGGTCACCTAGAAAGCCTGTGTTGAAAACATTTTCTGTGGGATAAATACTCCCAAAGCTAGCTCTCAGACTCATGTTCCTAATTCATCATGGGGAGAACAGAGAAACAGGACACAAAAAAGGGTCAATAATTTTCTTCCATTGGCTTGTGCTTTGGTACTGACAAGTCAAAAAGATTTCATGCACTAGTTTACCTAAAATCATTATCTATTAAAGTCTTTATCTCGAATTTTAGTCATTTATATGTTCCATCACAGATATGCTTTAATGTACACATACAACAAACAGGTTAGTCCTTGTCACCATAAGAGCCTTGTGCTGCTTTGTAAATCCTTATAATGCCCTGGCTGTGCTACCAGCTCCCATGGTGTTTTGTGATATGTAGGGCTTATCATCAAACCCCAGATCCTTAAGTCATATGATTTTTTGAGAATGCTGCCTGAATCTGACTCAGAAATATCACCCAAGTTTTCCTAACAGATCACTACAGAAAAAGTATTAAAAAATTAGAAAGAAAATGTGTGTATATTTATTAGGTTACTTATTTTTAAATAATTATTTCCTCCTGCTTTTGGAGGGATAGGTGTCCGACTTGTGCATACTTAATGATTGGAGCTCTTGCAATACTGCCATTACGTACTCAGAGGCTGAGACCAAGAATACCAGCTTTCAGCCTGGAGAATATTAAAACTGGTATGCTAGATAAGAACTCTTACAGTAAAACTAGCACTACAGAAGCCAGAATTTTTTTATCAGTCCTTTTAATAACAATTTCCACAAAATTGTCCAGGTTCCCTCCCTCACCAAAGTTTTTCTTCTTGGGAGGAACGCAGACAGAAACTTATATCCCAAGTGTGCTGTTTTAAGCTGGATGGTGTGTACTGCTTTACATTTCACTTAACAATCTTCTTAATGAGCTAAGGGATAATAAACAGAGAAGATGGAACAGGGACTGCCTCATAAATGTTAGACTTCTGGCTACAGTGAAACAAATCCAAGTATAGATGGAATATGCTGGCTGCTATGAGGAATTAGAAAAGCATAAACGAACCCATGTTTTTTGACAGCCAGCTCTTTTCTGGTAACTGGATTAATTCGTTGTTGGGGTGCTTTGGACCACTTGGGGTCTGCCCGCTGCCCATCACGCCATGCCTACCCAATGGGCTGACGAGTCAGAGAGCGAAGGGCAGTCCGCGGGCGAGGCCCAGGTCTGAGCCCATACCCTTTCTCCAGAAGGTTCTGTGAAGTTCGATTGTTCATTGGTTTGTTCTGTAAATTCCCTCCTCTGTAACTTAGCCATTGGTTCTGTGTCCTCGGGATCCTCCTCCGGACTTATCCTCTATTGGTTGTTTGTTCTGTACCACCCCGGTTGAAAAAGCACCTGGAACCTTGGACTGACAGCCATTCCTCCTCTTTGCTTTCGGGGAAAATAAACTCCTGAAAGATTTCACGGAGTGGTCCTCTCCCTTGCCTCTTTCGCCTCTGGGATACCTGAGGGACTCGGACCTCTGGGTCCCCTCACATTGGGTGCGCCTGCTGCCACAGAGCCAGTGCTGCCCGACCACGCGGCCGCCGAGACTCGACACTTTCCAGTGCCTGTCTGCGGGAAGGTCACTGTCACCTCTCCAGAGCGGGACAAGTGCCCCCTGAGGCTGACCCCTCTCCCAGGGCAGTGACAATTCGTGGTGTTCTACTTTCAGTAGGAGAGCTGGCACTCCCCTTTAGCACTCACCTCACTAACAACATTTGGGGGTGTGCTTGGGCAGTAACAGACCCTTCAGTGAACACTTAGCAAAGTTAGCACGAAAAAAGTACTTGGACTCCTTTGCCAAAGTTCAGAATGCAGTCTAATACTATAGTGATTATTGTATGTCTGGAAAAAAATATGAATTCAGTTTAGTTGGAAGACTCTTATTACAGCTCATGAAAAACAGAAGGAGGCAATTGTTGAGGACAATCACACATCTTGCTTTGCCCAATGTGCGAGGTTTTGAAAGCTATTCAATCTGCCTTCTGATTTTAGTACTGAATGTGTTTGCTTTTCTGAAAAAAATGCCATAAATGGTAGTAACCCACTGCCCAACAGCAAAGAAAAATGCCAGCTTTTGTACTGTTCACTCATGCAATCATGCATAATGTAGAAAATTATATCCATGTTTTATTCCCCTAAAGAGATATCAATCTGTTGCCACAATCCTAATTAATCAAAAATCAAGCAATAGTGCAATATGTAACAAGGGATTTTTCTTTCACTCTCACTGTGCCAAAGGAAAACTGGGATTCCAAACAATTCACTCTTTATGTAGTACCATGCATGTTTCGGAAAAAAAAGAAGAAACTATCACATGAAGTACATGCCTCTCCACAGGCAATGTGAAGGCACATCTGTACTTCAGGGCCTTCTGTTACTGCTGCTGGCAGATGCTAAGAGGCTTGGTTTTTACCAGGGAGGCACACAAAGGTCTTTTGTAGCATGTTAGACCCAAACTCCCTCACAATACTGGGTAAAATGGTTCAAAAAGAATCTCTGCCTGCCTTCTGCGGATTTGCACCTAAACACACATACTGTGGAGTTGTACTCACATATACTGGCATGTATAGGCAGACTAATACCCTGACCAAACACTGCCAAGTTACAGCTGCCTAACCAGCTGTCAGATAACAGCCAATTGAGCCTTTTTCCTGAGACTTGGGATGAGCTGAGCAGATGCCCAAGACACATACAGGACATCAGCTTTATTTTCTGTTTTAGGTCAACCTCATTCAACCATTCCCTGTACATCTCTGCACATAAATATTTGTCAACCATTAATTTCCATTCTTGTCACTGCTTATTCAGCTGAAGACCAAAGTCAGGCATCATACTTCTAATAATTACTGGGTTCAGTCAGGAAGATAGGAATGAAGATTTCAACTTGTACTCAGCTATCAATGAAGAAGACACAAATCCATACTACGTTTTCAGTGCACTTTTAACTTCATGGGTTCACAGAGGTTTTTCTCTTTTCTCATCCTTCTCAAACTCTGACTTCTCCAAACCCTTGTATATGTTGTAACTAACATATATTCCACAATAAAGCTATTTAAAACCAGCTTACCCATCTTGATAAATAATACAGGATGATTCAGGATGATAATGAGGAAAATTATCTTTCACAAAAGCCAGAGAAAGACCAGGAATAAAAAGCCTATCATCAGGAAAGCAGTCTGCTACAAACCTAGTTAAGGTTAACTTTTCCCAGCAGAAAGAATGAAATGAAGCACCTCTAAATAAATAAATTTTGAAAAACCCCAAAAACCAGGAAATCAACCAACAAACCAACAAAACACACCACCAAAGCCCCAGTTGAAAGTAAAACAGATGAATTCCCAGTTATTTGTGAAGAAGTTCAGGGAAAAAAATAATAGCACTGAATCCAGCACTATTCCTATTGGAAAATAGTGGCCTGTATCTATCAAGACCCTGCCCAAAAATTCCAGAAAAGACTAAACTCTTTCAAGGATTTTTCAGTCTTTTTATATGGCTTATTTGTGATGTGGTCAGCCAAAATTGGCAGAAGACAACCCTAAAATCTACCATAACCCTTACATGGCTTTTATGATATTCATCTATCTGGTACTTGAGACCTGGACTCTTTGAAACAAATCAAAATATTACCTTGAATTCCATGTGACTTTCCCCTTTAAATGACAGAAGGATGGTGAAGAACTAAGAATCCAAGGTACCTGTAGTTTAAGTGGGTGATACATATTTTAAAATGAGTATCATGTGGGCATGTCTGACTGAAGGATTTCCATCTGTGTTGCTGCTCCATGAGCTATTCACAGCTACTAGCTGGCAGACTGCTAAAGCAATTGTTTGCACTTTATGGGCCATGGCCATGGCTGCATCTCATGGCATTCATTTTTTTTTTACAGGAAACATAGTTTTGCCTTTTATTCTTTTCAGGCTACTTTTCAAGTATTTAATATATCACAGATAAGCCACGCAAACAAAAACATTGTTTACCAAGATGCATGGAGAAGAAAATTAGTTTCATTTTGCATGAAAAAAAAATTCACTTATGCTTCTTTTTTAAACTCCAGTTTATTTGGTGGGGGGAGGAGGGGTAATCTTGTCCATGTTTTCAATAGCTCATTCTCTCTGAAATATCTCCAGGCAAAAGACTATTGAAATGTGTAATATGAACCAGAACATCTTTGAAAAGTTCTGATACTGGTTATGCTCTGGCTGGCTAAGTATACACAACTTAAAATATAAAGGATTCTTATTGCAAAAGAAACATTATTTGAACCATATTTTCTTTAGCAGAAAAAATGTAAATAAGCGGCAGATGTAAAGAAAAAAAATCATAGTCTTGGTAAATCTCTCAGACATTATTATGCTTAGCAATTTGCTACCTTATTGTAACTGGATATACAGAAGATGAAGATCAGACCTAAGCCTGAGATGATTGCAGGGAAGTGAAGAGTTGCTTCTCACAGAAAAATCCACATACACATACATGTTTGCCTTCTCTCAGGCCACAGAAACTTTGAAACACATTATTCCTAATAAAAAAAGTAATTTTAGCTGTCTGGTATTTATGAAAACTTTATAGCACTGCCATGCTTG
This sequence comes from Lycocorax pyrrhopterus obiensis, assembly GCA_014706295.1. Lineage (NCBI taxonomy): Eukaryota > Metazoa > Chordata > Aves > Passeriformes > Paradisaeidae > Lycocorax > Lycocorax pyrrhopterus. The sequence continues at coordinate 20,843,878 of JACSVZ010000002.1, read as the reverse complement.
TTCTGGGACCAAAAGAAAGAAATCTTTGTAAAAAAAAAGAACCATAGTTTCAGCCTCTCTGTAAGTTCATTACTCTCACTTTCAGTAGCTACCTCCTACTTTGCTATATTTGTACAAGCTGTAGTGGTTGAAATTAAAAAGTATTTACTCTAGAGATCATTCTAAGTCAGAGTGAGAATAAATTGACAGCCCAGATTGGCTGAAGAGTAGTGAAGATATTTGTGTTTATTTTGGGAAAAGAAAATCATATAGAGTTTGGATTCAGATATTACATAGTGCTAATTTCATATAAACGTGATATAATTGTTAAAAGCATTGAAGAGACAGCAGATCTGCATTTTTAAGGCATAGTTTGAAAACATTCCAGGGACAGCATTGATGCAGTTTGAACTCCACATGACACCTATTGCAGTGCTTTGGATGAAAGATGAGAAAAGCCAATCACCATGGTGGTGGTAAAGGAGGGGAATACTGAAGAGAGGAGGCAGGACAACACTGAAATGACTAACAGAACCACAGAAACAGGTATGGTTACAACAGAGACAGAAATATAGATTAATGTTGAATAAAGAATACTTTGATCTTGATGGACTTTGAGAAAAGTAGCTATAAGAATATTTAGGAAAGAATCAATCCACCCACAAAATAGTAATCTGAGGTGAATTAAAAGGAAAAAATATCACATTAAAAAGGAGAAGGTTTAGTTTGCAGTTGCAAACAAAGGATAAAAAAAGACTTTATACGGATGATAATTTCACAGTTTCTCACTATTAATAATTCAGATTCCAAACGACAGAATTTTCTTGGAAAGATTTTTAAAAGTAGAACTTGGTTTTTTGCCTATTACTTTCTAAGAAATAGAAATTTCCTTCTTGAAATAGTTCTCATTAAATCTTAATTGTTTGCACTGGCTTTTCGGTTTCCATGTTAGATAACTCAAATATAAATGAAGGCAGCTGAGAAAATGGTTTATTTGGATTTGTAAGTTGTCCGGTAGTGAATAAAACCACAGTAGCAAAATCTGTATTGGTCTTGCCTATACACATGCTTGAGAGACGAAATAATAGACAATTTTCCCAAGATGTCACCAAGAAATCAGTTAGGAATTGGAAATTTTGCTGCTTTTAAACAGGTTGAATAAATTCAGGAATTAGAAAAAATAAAGAAACTAAGAGCAAACAATGAACAGCCATTGGTAGTTTATGGCTGCATAGATGAGTACTATGAATTTCTGGTATTCATCCAATAAATCCTTTGTAGTCTGCACTGACACACAGAAACCAAATAGAAACTGGTTAATGATGGATAACAAACATCCTAGCTACAAATGCATTCTCATTTTTACTTTTTTTTCCCTTCTGACTCTGCCTCTTCTGTGGTTTAGTTCTGCTAGGCAGACCCTGTACCTCTACCTTCCAGAGCACTAAGCGCCATGTCTAGTCGTTTCTTGAACACATCCAGGGATGGTGACTCCACCACCTCCCTGGGCAGGCCATTCCAATGCTTAACCACTTTTTCAGCAAAAAAAATCCCCCTCACGTCCAAAAGAGAAGAGAACGGAGAGAATGAGCAGTCATTCTTCCTTTACCTCACTGATGTAAGTCTTGGCCCTTTAGAAAATACTTAAACAAGGGATTTGATGCGTAACAGAAGCCTTGAACTCTGGTGGAGACAGAAATGTTGCACTCTGTTGTAATGAAAAAATCGCTTGTGCGTTCAGGTTATTTTGCTGCTTTATCAAATTTCATCCTAATTGACCTTTCTCTACCCACCATCAATATTGAACCTTACAGGGACTGAATTAATTTTTTATGGCACCCGAGAGTCTCCCATTCAAGTGAGTGTCCATGATCACTAAGTTTGCTAAATCACACATACTCAGCTCAGAATAGACAAAGAAAACTCAGAAAATACTTTTCCTAAATAATTCATGCAGTTCTGCCATGTCAGCTCCTACTGACTTCTTAAAGAAAGCAACAATGCTGCTTACAGAAATTGCTTTCCGCTTTCCTAGGGAGTAAAAAGCTTTTGAATTAAGCAGAATGAATAAGAAGGTGTAGAAGAGGCACCAGGAAATCTTCTGGCAACACAGAAAATAATGTTTCTGTTTCTTGTAGTGGTTATTTACAGTGACAGCTGAAAACATTTCATTTGCATAATGAACAGACTGACATATTACCTTTGGATGCATTCAGGGAGATATAATTAGCTGAGAAGCCCTCAGATGCAACGCTGTGATCTGTCGTGAGGGACAACGTCATCATATTGCTACCACTAGTGAGAGATGGCGGAATTGATCTTCCACAGTACCTGCAGCAAAAAGATACCCCAGATTGAATGGCAGTACTTTATAAAGCATCTGCATCACTGGAGGAGAATCCAGCTTTCTCAGGAAGTTTGAATAGCTACACATACACAATTCTCTCCTTTGGATGATACAGATCCCAAGTGTATACCCTGTATCAGGGGACTAAATAGCACACTGCATGTACAAGGGTACAAATCTAACATGTGGCAAAATAAGAGAAGAAACTCTGACTTTCATCAAGTTGTCAAATTCCTACTGAATTTATGCTATGCTGTACCTACAACATACTCTGTTCTTTTGTAGGAGTCAGAGTGGCTGGCCAAACACTAAGATTGCAAAATGCTCTCCATTATGAGAGTCATTTGCTCCTTATTTTCCAAAATGCTGCCATGTCAGCCAAATAGTTTACAGTCTATCACTGCAGCTGGATACTGTTCCCAAGCAATTCAAATGTTCTTGAATTCTAGCAAGCAAACCCTGTGTATACACCAACTGGAGAAGTGGAATAAAAGAAAATATTCTTCCCTAAGATAAAATCATGTATCAGGAGAAAGTGAAAACTAAATCCCATAAAATGGAGGTTGCGGTCTAGTTTTTGCAGAGATCCAAATGTACAGCCTTTAAAGTAATCTTTCTTTCACTTCAGCAAGTCTTTAAAATCATGTCTTTTCTGGGCAGAGATGTATCAATGCTTTTCAATTTATTTTCCATAAATCAAAATGTTTATGAAGAAGGACAAAGCCAGCTATTGAAACCTGTCTTTAAAAGGGCTATCCTTTTGACACAACTTAGTTTCTCCCAGTATATTATTTATTAAATGTGCTTCTCGTTCCATGTTTAAGGAAAGCAAGCTGCTTTTGCTCTCCTAGAAGAGAAATTGCTGCTATTGTTTCTGTGATGAAGAGAAAATAATCTATACACAAAACTTAAGGAAGCAAATTGAATGTCAAGACCTACAGAACAGTGCTCACTCCACAGTAATTCAGGTCTGTAGGCTAATGGACATATTCACCTTCCCAATTTTTGCACAGTGCTGTTGTCATATATTTCAAGATAATCTTTCCTGCATCCATAATCAAACGCCAAGTTAAATGAAGTGAATGTCAGGCGGATAAGGTAGCCGGGTTGAACGTTGATAATCCAGGTACAGTTAATCCCGTGTGGGTAGACATGTGGATAACCAGGACTTGTAATGGTTCCTGATGGTCCAGTGAGAATCTCTCCACATACTGCAGAGATTTAAAACATTAGGTTAGGTGATATCCTTATAAAAAGAGAGTTAAACACTTATACAATTGGTTACTTTTCTTTCTGAAATTTCATAGTCTTTATTCCTTGATGCATACTACACTGTAACTGATTCAGAGTTTATCTCCCATTACACCATCATAAAACTTGATTGCCAATTGTTTTCAGTTTGCGGGAAAATGTGGAAAGTCCCAGAACTCTACACAGAAAACAGCAAAACAATCCTTACCTGTATCTAACGGCCAGTACTGAGCTCTGAAGCCGAGGTTGGTAAGTGAGGAAGCTCTGAATTTGATATAGAGATTGTTCCCTGTGGATTGCACTCTAGAGGGTACAGCTGTACCACAGTATTTCTCCAAAACAGGAGAGTCTCCATTGTTGCCATCTCTGACCTGAAGAACAGTGTATTCAAAATATACTATAGAAATTTTTATTACATTCAAGTATTAAGCATAAAGTAATTCCTAAGAACTATATAAAAGAGATCCTTAGTAAGTCAACCCTACCCTTTCTTCAGTGTGGTTTCTCCTACAGGCACATAAAATACAATCTTATGCCTATCAGAGAAGCACTGTCCCACACAAAGCATGTCAGATGGAGAAAAGATGGGATCTTGCACCCTCAGCAGTAAGTGGCACATAAACCTCCCAAACCAGGCCTATCTGTTTAAAGACACCTGATACTTGTCTCTGATTATCAAAACAGTCATACCATCTTTGGAGAACCAAGAAAAGCTTTGGGATCCCATTTTGAACCTGGAAAAGCTTTTGTGACTGCTGGAAGTAGTGCTCGCCTGTCAAGAGCTTCTACTTTGGTGAAGATGAGTATGAGAAGGAACTTGCAGATCCGTATCTACTGTTCATAGTATATGTGTCTTATTCCTTACCTCAATGTAGTCCGAATCACAAGTGGTTGTATTTCGAATGTCAAAGTCGATAAAGTTAAGAATCACCACTTTGGTATCTGGCTGGGAGATGATCCACTCACAGGTCTTTGGGTGAGGGGACATCCTGGGGTGATAAGGTGAATGTATTGTGCCTGCTCCAGACAAGGAACCTCCACAGGCTGCCAAGAGACACCAAGAATCAGTACTTGTGATGAATGACTTCAAGGAATGTATCATAATGATGATGTATGATGTGTATCAAATAACACTATGAAATTAGAAAAAACCCAACCCTAAACCCCTATCTTATTACAGCAGCTACTTCAGACCATTCAAGTAGTATTAAGAACATATTTAAAAGTACAAATTACTGTAAGTATAGCATAAACATGCTGATACAGAAGACCAAACTGTGCCCATGAAAACTAATGGATCTGACTCATTTGTTTCAAAGACACAGGCTTGTCAGTGGTTAATAACTAAAAGACAGGCAAAATGAAAGAAAAAAGATTTAGGCAGAACTGAAACTATAACATCTTTAGTGTGTCAGCAGCAAGTGATACGTCATTAGTAGAATCACAGAATATTCTGAGTTGGAAGGGACCCACAAGGATCATCAAGTCCAACTCTTAAATGAATGGCCCATATGAGGAACAAACCCACAACCTTGCTGTTATTAGCACCATGCTCTAACCATCTGAGCTAATCTCATGGTCAGAAGCAATGAAGGGCACGTTTCCAAGCATTCTAGGAGTGCCTACAGCAGACCTACTGAAGACATCTTTTAAAATAAATAAATTGACTCTATTTTTTTCTTTCTTTTGAAGTTTGTGTTTAACCTATTTTATGAATAATACAGCACAGAAATGACTGAAAGCATCCAAATTACAGATAAATTCACTGTGCAAGTGACCAGTTCCTCTTACCAACTTGATAAATAGCCCTGAAGCTAGTTCTTTGCACAGAAGCATCAGACTTGAATTTGATCCAGAGACCATTGCTGTTAGAAGTGATTGGAGACATGAGTGTATTATGACAGATTTTTCTAATAAGAGGAGACATCTCATTGTCACCATCTCGAACCTAGTCATCAAAAACAAGAAAGAAAAGTGTTAGATCATAAAAGCGTTGGGATCTGATATCCAGATAAAATTATAATCTCACAAGAGATACTACATAACAAAAGGAGTAACTGTTTTACATATTTATAAGAGAGACATCACAGTAATTGGCCCAAGCACAGGACTTATGAGAGCTCAAAGGAACAATCAGATGATCAGCACGGAAGACACAAACACATGCTGCTGTCATTAGGATGAAACAGATCTTCTCTATGAACCACAGTTTTAGCACTATTTGGGCCTGTGTTGCCAAAAGTGATACCTTTAGTATGAAAGAGACAGGTGGGGTGCTCACCAATGATAGCTGTGAAATTTTTGCCAGCACTAAAATCTGCTAGGAAAAAAAGGATATTTTTGATTTTCTTGCTCCGGCCACAAAGTTTCCAGTGGTTTTTCAATGGCACTTCTCCAGAACAAGCACATCACACCCATACATCAATGCAGGCAGACAGCTCACTAACAGGAGATGCAACTCTAGCAGTAAAGAAGCACACTGACATCTTTTCATTCCTTTATCTGAAGGGTTCAGTGCATGATAATGGCAATGAAGCCATATCAGGGAATCCAGCTTTTACCTTCTGCACTGCCTTTCTACTCACCTCAATCAATTTTCTAATCGAAGGAGAAATGCATCTTACATATTTTCCCTAAAGTTGATTATAAATCCTTATTATCAAGGGGAGTAGATGGGAAAGAGGTATTTGTACCTTAAGACTTCAGACCCTGAATCCATAGTCCATGAGTAAGAATACCTATATCCAGGAATCCAGGCAGAGCCCTGGTATATCTCTGAGGTGTCCGTCTCATTCCAGTGGGCAACAACAATCTGAGGTCCGAAAGACAGGTCCTCTGTTCTTTGCCCAAGTGAAAAATGCAATTTTTGTCCCAAAGATTCTCCTGAAAACAAAGAACCTCTTTTTTGCTGTAAAAGTGGTAGTAGTTCATGTAGGTGGAACTGCTTTTTAATGCATCTATATGCTGTCAAGTGCAAAAAATCATTCCAGTGAATTCACTGGCAAAACAGGGACATCCAGCTTTCAGCTACCCTCTCATCACCAGTTCTTTCTTCCTCAGCTGTATTCATCCATGGGCTGGGAGAGAAGGTAAGGAACCCTCATGGCTGCCCTGATGAGCCTGCTTGCCCAGCTTTGCAGTCTCAAGCTGGTGAGATGGCCTTCTGACTAACAGATATTTCCGGTTTCCCTGGAATTTGAGTTTAAGGTGACAGAATTGTTCTGGATTTACAGCACAGCAGCTGACATCGGAATTTGTATCAAAATATTTAGTAAAACTTCGGAAAACAGTGAAAGCTTCCAGAACTGTAATTCACAGGAGTTTACATATTTTTCTTGAGCTGACTCTTCTTACATTTTTGGTTTATAAAGTCCAGTGAGTAGTGATAAAAATAACAGGTTCTCTAAACCATGTGCGTAATGTCTCCTATTGCCAGTTAGAAGGCTGGCATGGAAAAGGAGCTGCCTTAGCTAACATCTTACCTCTGCATCACCATGTCACAGCCTCTCAAATAAGTTTTATTGTCTCCATTTTCTTGTTGCAGATGCCTTCCTTAGTAAGAAACTCAACATCTCTCCTTGAGCAAGTGCTGTGAGCTGTGTCTGGTCGCTGTGGAAAGTCTACAGATTTCCTGGTATAGCCAGGGAAAGGAATAATCTGCACCCTTCCAAAGTGACAAAAGAGTTGTTGGAGAGTGACTTTTAAAGTGATGTAAACACTCAACAACTATCTCCCTAGATGAACTTCAATATAAAATCCTGTGGAACAGCATTTTAGAAAAGCACATGAGAAAAATCAGGCCTTGATAACAGAGTACAGTACGTTGGTTTTACTGACTGTCCCAGCCAGAAAATGTCAGTCCCACTTCTCTGCTCTGGGCTGAGCCACAGAGTAAGAGGGCAGGAAGAAGAGGAAGGCAGAAGCACAGGGAAACTGAAGAGCTTGTGACTGATCAGCAAGCAGTGAGGTAAATGCCTTGCTGAACTAATACAAACCGATGGCATTCAACAGAAATGGTTTTGTTTCTCTGGCTGCTGTGAATTTAGCTGCTGTTTTGCCAGCAATTAGGCAAGAGGAGCAGGAGGCCAAACAAACAAAAGCTGTCTGTTTTCATTAAACACACTTCCCCTCTCATTTCAGAAACTAATTACACTTCATTCCAACCCAGGTCTTTGAATCACAGGAGGAGAGAAGGGAACAATGTCAGCACAATAACATCTTTTAAAAATAGACTAACAGCACTGAGCTCACAGGGGCCTGTTCCTCACTGGTCAGGAAGAGATTAAACACAAAACCAAATCTGTTCTGCCACTGAGCTGCATGGCTGGCAGTGCTGGACCCTGCTCTGGGGCTGCAGGGATGGCTCCCACCTGCTTCAGCTGCGGCAGCACCTTCGCAAATCAACCACTGACTGCACTCATTTTGTTTTCCTTCTGTTTAGCTCTGCACAGCACAGGCACATTTTACACAGACAGCAGTACCCAGCAGCCATCCCATGTGGGATGAGGTGTTTATGACAGTATAGAGAAATACAGGCTGAGTATGACAGCAGAGGCCTTGAGACATGGCGAGTCAGGGCAGGACACAGAGGAGAACAGGGGCTGGGTGATAGGGGAAGGGGCATGGGCCACCAACATAAAGAGCTTGTAAGGCTCTGAGGGCACCACCACGACTCACTGGGGCCAGCCTTGCCTCCCCCTGGGCCCCTCACCCTGCCGCTGTCCAGGACCACATGGGGGCTGTCAGTCCCTGTCCCAGCAAACCTGCAGCCCAGTCAGTGTCCGTCTCCCCACAGTCCTGCCCCTCCTGGCCATGGGTTCTGCCGAGCCAGGCTCCCCCGTGTGCCGCACATCCTGCCCTGCCTCAGTCCATGCCCATCCCCAGGCAGGTGCCCATGGCCCAGGGCTGCCCTGCTCCCTGGCCTGCACAGCACAGCACCAGACCTCACCTGCGGCCAGCTCCGGGGGTGCAGACTGGCAGCTGGGCAAAACTGGGCTTAAACATGACAAAGAAAATGAAAACATGGTATCTGATGTACTTACAAGGTGCCCTACAGCTGTAAATTTGTATGTAACACGAAGTTGCAAACCAATGAAGAGAGAGATAGGAGTAAAAGCAAACATAAAAGTAACCTCAAGTGGATCTCAGTTAGTACTGACATTAGTACTGCATTAATATTACATTTTCCATATAGAAACATTCTAACTGTACTATTTTGTTTTCTTTTCCAGTTAGATTTAGACTAATAACAATTCTTGCATTAGATTGTAAGATTTCAGTTATGGCAACAATAAACTTCCAGCTTTACATGTGTATATAGAATCGCAGAATCATTAAGGTTGGAAAGGACCTCTAAATCTTAGAGTCCAACTGTAAACCGAGCTTGGCCAAGCCCAACACTAAATCATGTCCCTAAGTGCCACTTCTACACATCATTTAAATACCTCCAGGAATGGTAATTCAACCACTTCCATGGTGTGTGTATAAATATTTATATGGTGTATTTCCTTTTAGTGTCAGAACAAGATCTTCCATATAACACTATGACTCCAGAAAATGCTGCATAGTGGCTATGGCATTAATTCTATTTTTCTTGCAGTTGACATGCACTTACCGGATGTCCAAACTCCCCCTTAATCATGTACAGACTATTAAGAATTAGTGTTAAGCTAGACAGATTTTCTCATTCTCTTATCTTTGCTTCACTCCAAATGCACCATCCTGCTCTTTCAGCTCCAGTGAGTTTTGGACCCTAATAAATTTTTATACTTAGTTGCTTGATTAACACCTATTTCTGCAGTGGCCCTTGGGACAGAAGTTATACATGCCCTTGTAACACACATGCAATCAAACTTTCATATCAACTGATTAAGGGAGTCACCTCTATGTAATTTGCTGAACAACCACTATGACTCTCCAGCTCAATATGGGTGAAGTTGAGGAATACTTTTTCATCCTCTGGCTGTTGGATAATGTAGATACATTGTTGGCTGTTGATATAAGGGTTAGGCCAGAAAGGAGATGTGATAATCCCTTCACTCTCAGTGAAATTTCCTCCACAACTTGGATCTGCTATATTAAGAAAAAAAAAGAAAAATTGAGATTTTCATAAGTACAGTAACTCCTTTTGAGGCTGCCTCTGTACAATGTCTGCAAATCAAAAAGAATTACTATATTATAAAAGAGCACGTGTTAATTACATGCATTCATGTGTTGTAGGCTCTATCTCAAGAATGTCACAGAACAACCTTTAATCTTGAGTATTTTACTTACCAGGAGATGTTGTATAGAGAATATGGAAGCCTTTATCAGTAACTAAGTCATCAGAGTGAAAGTGAATCCATGCATATGGACCAGTGGTTTGGAGTGGGGGTGGAGATCCAGTGCTGCAGTATTTACCAAGGACAGGGTCTTGTGGAAGAAGACCATCTCGAATCTAGACAGAATGATAGATCAACATTTGGGATTATCAGACGCGTGCCAGTTGTGAAAAGTACCAACACTTCTTAAGTTATCTTGGAGGCCCCAGAGGTATCGTGGATCGTGGGTGGAGGGAAAGCTCATAGGAAGTTTCCTCCAAACACACAGGAGCCAAGAAACAGATCCACCAGCACAGCTGTGATGCTGCTGCCAGGAGTCATCAAGAGTTTTGTGAAAGCGAAAGAAAGTATCAGGAGATCTACTGTTGAACTGTTTTCTTGAAACCATGCTCTTTGATTGCACACAACATGCAATTGCAAACTGACTTCTCATTTCCATGAAAAGGTATTGGAGAATTCTTTAAACATTATGTCACACTTGACAAAAAGCCCTAAGTTCATACATCAAGTCATGGACTGCTGTGTGAGCTATGATAGGAATCTATTAGTCTTAGATCCCTTTCCTGAATAGCTTCCCGTAGGCTCATGAATTCTCTGTGGGTTGACATTTGACAAGGAGTTTGGAGACTGAACTTTGTAAGAAAGTGAAAGCTTCCCATCAAGTATTTGGCCTGAATCCCATCCTTTTTGTCACAGGACTTCCACTGACTTCAGTGAAGCAGGTTCTCATTCCCTTTCTGTCATATTGTCTCTGTGCATGGAGGGCTGGAATATGTAAATAAAAAGGAGCATTTCAGCCCAGGATTAGATTTTCAAACAGTGCCCTTCTGTACATAAAAAAGTTTTGAAATATCTTGTTTTGCAATAACATATCCACAAAATGTTGTCATAATTCACAATCATGGTTTACCTCTAAATAGTCATAACTGCAGTTTTCATGGTGTTCTAGGCTCAGTGTGCCAAAAGCAAATGTGATGAGGAGGCCAGGATTGGTTGAGATGGTCCAGAAACAATCTCTGTTTACAGGATAGTTACCAGGATATCCTGGAGAGCTTATCGAGCCGTAAGTACCTGTCAGCTCACCACCACATTCTAACAGAAAGAGACAAGGAAGAACAGAGTCTTTATCACCACACATTGGGTCACAAGATGAGTTGTCCTGTAGTGTCAAAACTAGCTACCCCTTTGGGGTCAGAATAAATTAAAAAACAAAGACCAAGCCAAAGAAACCAGCAAGTTTCTTCTTTCTTTAAATTTTGCAGTTAATTCTGCAACTCAATTTTAAAAGGAGAACTCCAAATACTTGCTGATTTGCACAGTAAAAGGAAGATCCTTTCCCAGTTGTGATGAATATGTCTTAAGAAGAATAATCAGAAGCACTGTGTTTGGATTGGATTTACAAAATTAATCTGAATTTCTGTACTTTGTAAATAGGCTCCATTTTTTATCCTTTTTTATCCTTTTTATCCTTTTATCCTATTTTTTATCCACAAGACTATGTCCATTAAAAAGAAAAAAAGGGAAAATTTAATTACAGGTAAGGCTGTTTTATATACCTGTAATAAAATAACATCAGTGCAACAGTTGGGAATGGGAGAGGTAAATCATGTGTTATACCTCGGGAATAGCTAGTTTAATCACATCCATACTGCTCTCCTTGCTTTTTTTTGTTAGTGCTATGTTTTCCCAAAAAATACTTGCCTTCACTTTTCAGTACTCATTTTTGTCAATTAGTAATTATCGATCTAATGATGACAATTGAAAGAAAAAAACCCACCAACAATCATATTAAAAGCATTTCAAGAAATATTTCTAGAAATAAGGAAACGGCACTTTTTTACTCTATGGTTCATTCAAGACACAACCCAATGCACTATTTTGTTTCTAGATAATACACAGAACACTGAAGTGACCTTGATGTTACGTGAGGTGATTTGAAGTTTACCTCTGTAAATGCATTGCCAGGTCATCTGGAACAATCACCCAAGTAGCATTACCAAGAATTCAGGCACAAATGTACAACAAATCATACCAAAAAGCTCACACATTCTTTTCAATCCAATTCCCTACAATCTATCATGTTTGGAACATTTAGGCTCTTGTAAATTCCAAGTGGCAAAACAAGCCATTAACTTGCTTGCTTGAAGTACTAGACACTTCTGTGAGAAGAGAACTGACCAGATGAATGGTACCCCCATTCTCTATGGGGGATTCCTCACAGGAGGTGTAAAGCAGACTTAAAAAACAGCAGAAAGCTATTCATGCAGAGGCCTAGAGCTAGAGTTTGAAAATATCTTCAAGTGATATATATGTCTACATTTCAGCCTCACTCCCTTGTAAAATACTGTCCTTCTGTTTCTAAGTTTTCCTAATCAAAGGAAATAAGTAATTTTACTCCAAAACCATGAAGATGTTTGGCATTTCATCAACTTACCAGGATGCTGGGATTCCCAGTGAACAGTAAAACCTCTGGTAATGGTGTGGTTTGAGTATAACCAAAAATACAGAGAGTTGTGGGAACTGAAAAGCTCTGCAGGACCTGGGAAGCCACAGTATTTTCCCAGCATGTGCGTTGATGCTGAAGGCCCATCATGGATTTGAAGGAATTCAGAGTTACACTCGTTACTTGTCTCCAAATGGAAGAACGGGAAAGTAACATGCAGGATCTAATAGAAGCAAGAAAACAAGAAATATCTTTTTTCCATCTGCTGAGACACTGTCTATGTAGAAACTTTATAGAGCAGATACATGTATTCATGCAACTGTGAGAATCTGTGAGGTTTAGAGCCATTATGTCATTTCCTGAAATGTTCCAGGACAGAAGAGAATATTAAAGAATCTTAAGGGTCAAAAGGAAAGAGAGAAGATAGACAGATAAGAATTTAGTCAGTGAAGTTTTCTGGAAGGAGCATTATTTCTGTAAATTAATAATTGAGACCATTTGCCTGTGTGTGTTATATGTGTGAAATATATATGTGTGTAAATTTCAAGCCATGTGAAAAGCTTGAAATACAGCATAAAATACCTTATTCCAGGTTTCCCATGGCAGTTTTTTCAGCAGATAATTAGCATTTTTCATCCCTGCTATGATTGAAAGTATTGTAATGGGAGTTCAAAGATTCAATGATCTTGTTTTGCACATATAAAATCAGTGTCTGTAAAGCCCATTCTGGATACTTAGTGACATGCACAGCTCTAAGTTTGTTCTGATTCTTCACTGATGTGCTTTAATATGCTCAGCTGAAGACAGTAGTGGCTTCCAGGCTTAAGGCTGAATATATGTCACATAGACATATATATGTAATGCTGTATAAACCACTGTTAAGCACTGGTTTACAAAACGACTTAATTCATTCCACAAAATGTCAAAAATACATCAAATATTTAGATTCCAAGTAAGAAATTTCATGCTGAAGTATGAAGTAGCATATTTTGTAGTTGTTATTTATAACACAAGTGGAATTGTTAGTTGCAGATCAGAATCAGAATATATATTTGCATGCAACGTTTAAAAATTAATACTTAAAAAAAAATCAAATGCTGTTATTACACAAAGCCATTGACTATGAATTAAGCATTCTACATTTCTGCACTCAGAGATCAGAAACATGAAATTGTTTTGGGGTCACAGAATCACAGAGCAGTCTGAGCTGGAAGGGAGCCAGAAGGATCATCGAGTTTAACTCTTAAGTGAATGGCCCATATGGGGATCAAACCCACAGCCTTGGTGTTGTTAGCACCAGGCTCTGACCAACTCACTTAGCTCAGGAACCACCTGTGGAGCCCAACAGAGCAGAGCTTTTCTCATGCAGCTATTCACAGATCACATTCCAAAGCAATGTCGAACAGTTCCCTTCTTTAGCTGGAGGTAAGGTAATAAAATCTAACCCTCAGCTGCTTAGGAAAAGCCTGGAATATCTAACCCAAGCAAATCCTTAGGCTAAGGAGCCTGAAGGTTTGTAAGGATCTGAAACTTATTCTTTTGAAAAACTATTTATTCTGAGGGGGTTGGATCATAACATTGGAACACATATAGCATGAAGATAGTCACGTTTGCTCTGAGAAGCTGAGGGGTCCTGCAGACTGAGGGTTTCTGTAACATGAACTCTGTTTTACCTTGTCGGGATTAGTTTGAATAACCCAAGCGCAGCTGACCCCACTGCTGTACCACTGGCTGTTTGGGTTGTTAGGGTAACTGAAAGTCCCACTCGAGCCTGAGAGGTGTCCTCCACAAACTGCAGAAAGAGACAGAAAATTAAACACATTAATTTTGTGCTATTACTGTACAGAGTAAAACCTGACTTTTTTTGCATAGCTTTTGCTTCTTGAACATTTAAAGTAATGTTGAAAACTACTTCTATAAAAGGCTCTTTAGGACTTCCTCTCGAGTGGAATGACGTCTCAAAAAAAAGCAAATTCCCTGAAAGAAAAACAGTTCCTGGAAAAAGAACAAAGAATATCAGTTGGAACATGTGGATACTGCCAAAAGCTATTGATTCTGTCTCAGGATGGTGTCCATACACTGCTTTGCTTCCAGAAGGATACCTCCAGATTGAATGTCTAAATTTTCCCCTACAATCAAATAACATTTAGCATTTTGAAATTAACATGATGTAAAATTGTTTTTCTCAGTAGTGGTACATCATAGAAGTTATCCTCAAGAGGTTTTATTGTCCTATTTATTCTTTTTGGTCAGATTTCTGGGCCTGATAATCCCTCTCATGATATACCATGGTCTCTTCTCTCACTGAACCATTCAATGCATGGGAACTGAGAACGCCAAACAGCTACAGAAAAGTATAATAAAGCAGCCAAAATATAATGCACATACAGCTACAGTGTGCGCCAAGCAGCTGTAGTTTAACATTGAACTGATTCTAAAGAAATAGCCAGTTCTCACCATATTGTTTTGTTTCAAGAGTGGTAAAAAGAATATAATTTTATTTGAAATATCCATCTAAAACATCTCACCTTTTTTCAACCAGATTCAAAATTATCATGTAGTAAAATACATTATTTTTTCATTGATTAGAAACTAAAAGAACAGGTGGTAGAGTATGATTCCTTACTGCATAAGAACTGGCTTTCTATCCCTTCATTATGAATGGCTAAAAATAAAAATTTTTCCCATGTGGACTTAATAACAAAACATTACTAGTTAGATACTTCAGGAAAATATAAAAAAGCCTAAAATAGTTCTAAAACAGAGCAGGTTTCACAGGGGATCAGTGGAAGTTTTACATTCTGTATTGCATTAAAATTTAATCTGCTTTCTTCTTAGAAATCTACAATAAAAATGAGCCACTCCTATTGTCACAGGGACACTGGACCCACTGGAATGCTATCCTGACCTTGTTTAATTAAAATTAATGGCAAAAAAAGTTCTCAAACAAACAGAAAAATTGATATTAAGAGGAAATGTTAAAGGGAGTACCTTGAAGTCTGTATAAAACTGAGAGTCTCCCATTTTCATAGCTTTATATTTCTGTTTGAAAACCTCTTCTGGCTTTTCCTCTCGACTAAGAACATCAGGACCTTTTGGCTTCATAACAGATGAAATAATACGCACAAAAGAGAAACATCAATATATTCTCTTGTGATCCTTAGAGCGGATCCTCTTTCCCAACCAGCCTACCAGAACGCTTTCTTGGGAACAGAGACCTGATTTTAGGATGTCTGGCATCTAGCCAAGGCCAGTGGGCCTGCAGATCAACTTCATTGTTGCGTTCCTACTGCTAAACAAAACAGCTATAAATGAAGCTCATGAAAAAGTGACTTGGAGGGAATTTGGGTTGGGACCTCTAATCCACCAAACACAGGGCTGTTTTTCCCATCATAACTCAGTTCTTATTCACATATTAATCCCATGCACCAAGCATCTACTCGCTGAAGCCTGCTGTCCCAATTCCCAGGAGCGAAGGAGGGGGAGGAGGTTCTGGCTGTACCTTGCTGGGCAGTCTGGCACTGTGGTCCTGTCCAGGCGCTGGTGCACTCGCAGGAGTAGCCATTGACCCCATCGGTGCAGCTCCCCCCGTTCTGGCATGGGTTGCTGGTACATTCATCAATGTTCTCTGTACAATTAGGGCCTGTCCAGCCCGCATTACACAGGCAGACATAGCCAGAGATCATTGCCTACAGGTATAAACAAATCAAATACATTGTGAGCATGAATCACCTAAAGAAATCAATAGAGTCAGCAGAAAGACTGATGTTTACACTTATTTTATGAGGAGATACTGGAGTAAAGAAATAAAACCTTTGAAAGATTTTGGCCTCAATGGTCACTGATGAATACCAAAATAAACATAAAGCCTAATCAGATTATCTATCTCTTCAGGATTTTTTGTATTAAATTATTTCTTTGCAGGCCTCTTTCAAATTACTTTCTTAAAAATCAAATTCTGTATTCGTTTAGCTGTTCAGAAAACTGTTTGCTTGGTTTTGGAATGATCACGCTAGAATCAAGTCAATCATATTACCTAAACCTTATAAATAGCAAGGCAAGATATTTGGTTTATAAGTCATTTCTCTCAAGACCTTTCTCTGGGAAGTCTGCAGTTATGTGGGCTGTTAACTTTCATTTTCATCCTGAGGAATGTTAAAGGGGAACAATTTCATCACCATTGCTTATTCTGTATGTCTCTTTTCCATTTCGGTTGTCACAACCTTTACTACTTCTCCTTATAATCAAGTCTTTCCATATCCGTAACTGTTTTAATTTCATATGTTTTCTTTCCTTATATCTCTTGTTTTATAGACACAGTCTTTAAAGGCAAAGCAGAACACGGTCCCAGGTACATGCTACAATCCCATCTTTGATGACATACAATCAGTGTATTTCATTCTCTATTTGCTTTTGCCTTATCTATTCATGTCCTCTGTGTCCCAAAGAGAGATTTTCAGTATGATGGAAAAGGGTTTTGATGTGTATTTAGGAGTCTGAATGTTGCTTTAAAAGGTGTTTTCTGATCTACATTGTCTGATACTTAATTGACATTATGTTTGCTCTGTCATTATGCTGGCCAAATATAGCTCGGATGTTTCTCTATTTTATTAGATGCTTCTGTAGTTCCATTACTTAAGTATCCATGTTATTATCTTCAGGTACTAGTTTGTAGCCATGATTGCCTACTGTTGTATGTTAGGATATAGTTAGGTGAAGATGTCATATCTTTTAATAGATTGACTAAAATGAACTTAATAGTCAGGAAAAGTAGATTAGATATGGGCACAACTGGCCCTTTATATATCTGAGTGAAGACACAGTAGATACCTACAGAGTAGAGAGCAAGGAATGCTGGTGAGGAGTGGAGTGTAAGTGAAAGGACCGTAACATTTCACACAGAAAATGGAAAAAGCAAAAGATAATACACCACAGAATCATAGAAACATTTAGCTTGGAAAAGACCCTTAAGATCATCAAATGCACCTGTTAACCTAACACTGCTAGAGCCATATCTTATGTCTCATTTTCCCCGTGCCTCCAGGGACAATCAAAAGAAGGATATGTGCAGACTAATGGGAATAAATGGGAAAAGACTCTACTGGAACAAAAAATTCAGCATATGTGAATATTTCTCCAAAATCACCATTGTAAATATCCTCCACAACAAAATCCCCAGGTCTGCAGCAGGACTTTCCAGAGCACAGCACACCTCATTAAGGAAACCAAAAACGTCTTCACAGGGTCCATGTGGACAACCTAAATGTTTGCTGTGTATGAGAATGAATTTGAAGCACCGACCAGTTTAGGTCCAAAAGACTTGGTTACCATAAATTCCTTTGAAACACCTTTCCATGTTCGTATAAACAGCCTGAGACTCCAGGAGTGCTCTCACAAGATCAGACTAGGAACACGTAACTAATTCTGCTGGATATTAACAGTCTGAAGGTCAGCAGAGGCACTGGTTCTGTTATCATGGATAATTCCTCCATGATCCAGGGTGGTAAATTACTTTTGTGTGCCACCAGGCAGTTCTCCCCCATCAGCACTAGCATTCCATTGGCTAGCCTGGGCTACCAATCACAATTTCTCAGGTCATTGGTGCCAAGATTACCAGTTCTACTTCACACACAAAGAAATGGCTTGTGTGCCCTGAAACTCACTTTGCTTTTTCCAGATATATCCACTGATCTTGCAATCCCCGCTGACTTTGCCTCATTCCCGTTAGTATGTCTGCGCTCAGCCTTCAGTCTCACCAGTCTCCCTGACAGCCTATAACTCCACAATGTTCTCACCAAGTGTGAGGAGACCAGCACTTACCAAGCACTGCCCATTTGCACAAGGGTTTTGCAGCTGACAGATATCACTGAGAGGAGAGCACCCGTTCGGCCCATATCCACTTCCAGTGTACCCAGATGTGCAGGAACAAAATGCCATGGGCCCTTGGGAGGTGAGACAAGACACAGAAGGTAATTCAGTCTATGTCACAACGACAATACCAATGTTTGTAAATGTCCTTGACATTTTGAAGCAGAGTCTTTATATAATTCTATCTTATTTGATCTTTTGACACCTTCCCTGGTCAGTGCCCAATTTGACCATGGAAGGAGCTGTGGTGTTGTTTTGCTATGGTCACCTTCATGGGAAGTGGTGGGTGTAGTCAAAGGGTATTTATGGGAAGGGGAGTAGTAAAAGCAGTTGTATAATTGGAAAACTGCATCAAAGAAAAATGGTGAACGTCTCCACAGTTTTAGGAAAAAGTCTTCATTTTGGTGGAGCCTAAATCTCCTTCTGTCAATGTTTGTGGAAAAGTCTGCTGGCTTTAGCTAACCTGCCTGTAAAATTCTTTGGATGAGGCAAAACTGACTGTGGAGAAGGGGCTGCAATCTAGATATGTTGTAACAAAGGGGATTAATCCTAACTAGATCCTCCTTGAGATTCACACTGGTTTTACCTTACAGTCTTTAAGAAAGCATCATACCTGGTCCTGAGGTACAAGTAGCCAAAGGATGGCACCCTCCATTATTTATAGAGCAGATATCAACCTGGGTACATCTTTGTCCATCTCCCTCATAACCTGTTCAGAGGTAAATCTCAGTTAGTCTGTAACAAACTATGTTGTTTGGGAATCAACAGCAAAACAATCAACTGGTGAGCAAAACACTAATTCATGGTGGAAAATCATAGTCTTCTGCAGTTAAAAAGACAGAATTGAGATAGCTGCTGAAGTAACACCTGGCATTATTTATTGTGGCTCCTTCATTGCAGGGATGGATTCTGACTATAAATAAATCCTTCCATGGTTGCGGGAAAAAAGATGTGTTTGCCAAATATAGGTGAGGTCAGTGGAGCCATAGAAGCCCATGTCTCTCAGCCACCATGCACTGCTCTCCCTACACATCTGCACCCAGTCAGCCCTAATCACATCCAGCCTTTTTCCTCCTGCGCACCAGAGCAGCCCTTGGATCTCAAACACAACACTCAGTTCTCAGGACGTTCAGGAGGACCAAAGACCTGCAGCAGGACTCTTCATGGCCAGAGTTGACATCACCAAAACTTGTCTGAGGCCACATGGTGATATCCCTTCAGCACTCAGTAACTGGGAGTCTTCACTACATGCAGCCTATTGCCATTTAAATAGCAATCAAAAAGTCAATTAGAAAGACTTTTTCCTGCTATATTTCTAGTAATGATACCATACATTTCAGAAAGCATTTTAAGTCATAAACCACAAATAATAAAGGCCTAAGTTGCAACTTCATTGCTTGACCTGTACTGCGGTGGAAACACTGCCTCCTCAGACAGCATTCAGAGCGTGACAATTATCAAGGCCTTTTTTTACTGCAGACAACACAGCTGATTTATGGCACACAGGATACTCCTTCAATTAATACAGACAATGAAATTACTATCATAATTATGCAATCCTTGTTTCCCATTAATGACCTTGTAAAGGAAGTACTTCACCAAATCGAGGCTCAAACACTGAAAACATCTATCTAGTACAAGAGAAACACATTTCAGAGGATCATCTTTAGAGGCATACTCTATATAATGTTCATTAATAGCTGAAGCAGTTTGAATATACTTGGACTCTGCATTCTGTATTACAGTATTGTGTATGTGATATTTCTTTCTATAAAACCAATTTTCAGCTTCTTAAAGCTACCCCAAAACAGGCTCAAATGTGCTGAATCTTCATCTTTCAAGTCCTTTCGTAGTATTATCAGCAAGAAATCCACTTTACCTGGTGGACAGAGCCCACAGCGGAATGATCCAGCTGTGTTGATACATTGGACCATTGGTGCTGTTGAGCAGCCTCCATTATTAATGGCACATTCATCGATATCTTGGCAAGTGTAGCCATTTCCTTGCCAGCCTAAAAAGCAGCACAGAAAAGACATCAGAAAGAAAATGCCTGGCCTTTTTGGTTTCTTCTTTGACCAAATCTTTTCACAGAGTACAACTGAATTGCACTTAATTAGCACAAGAGTAGACCTGTCTCTCTCATTAGTGATTAAAATTAATACTGGTCTGAAAATTAGGTTTCAAACACAACAGGTTGGAGATGTGTGTGCAAGAATGTTTTATTTTAACCGTATTCTGGATATTCCAGATTCAAACACACTTTTACCTAAAGAGGATGCAGTTCTGGTCTAGTGCATGTATGTACATTTTGCAGCAAAGCTTTATTGCAACTTCAGTTAAATACTTTAAAAACTCCTCCCACAGACACCGCCTGCCCAAGTCAGGAAGAGTAATCTTAGGTTATATGGTCTGAGGGGACAATCAGATTTTTATATTGCCTTAGGGCAGGAAACATGCAGATATGAAAGTACTGCAGACCTATTACATGAAGGCGATAGGACATGATGGACATGAAGGCACCTGTGGACATCAGATCTATTTAGGTGCTCAGTTTAGAATGAGATAAATCATGCATTAGACTCCACTGCCTGTGTTACCTAGATAAGACATAACCTGAAAGCATTTATTCCCTAGAATACAGACCAAAGCATTTCATGGAGTTACTCTCATCTGCATCCTGTGTCTGTGCTTATGCTACATGGGCAGTAATACCCCTGCCACCCCATCCCACCTGAGAGCATGGAAGGACAAGATACCTGTGGGGCAGGGACCACAGGTGTAGGAGCCTAGAGTGTTGTGGCACTGCACAGGTGGATCCTGTGAACACGGAGGATGAGGGAGGCTGCATTCATCGATATCAGCGCTGCAGGCAGGGCTGCCAGGAGGGGACATCCAGCCAGCATCACAGATACACTGGTACTTGGGCTGCCACAGAAAACACCACATTGCATATTTAAGACATTTGCAATAGTCAAGAAAAAGGCAGGAGGAGTTAATTTCATAAAATTACTTTCAAACTATAGCAAGAAAGCTTTCAGAGCATTATATGGCTTGCATGTTTTGTTTGGTAAGTTGCTTCAGTAGTTTTCTCAGTCTGTTTCTTCCTCTGAATTTACTTATTCAGATTATGGAAGCAACTCAGGCTCATTCATTATGTTCATAAAAGAAATCTGCAATTTACCCCAAAGCTCCTAGAGAAAATAAGATCAATTATGAGCTGTACATAAACATAATTAAAAGTCATCAGCTTGCTTTTTAACCAGGGCAAACAGATCAGTGTAAGCAACCTGAAATCATCTTGGCTATTTTATTTTAATCAAATTATTCCATAGTATATGCAATGTGCAGCACTGACATTAAATTGCGAATACATATTTTCTTTTAGGAAAACTGTTTTCTCTCTAGTAAACTTTACTAATGGCCAGATTTCAGCATTTATCTAGCTTTGGTCCAATTAAAGCTAATGGGAGCTTGTTGATTGTCACAGGAGCAGACACTGTTAAGCCAACACTGAACCCTTTTGAAAAGCTTTCTCAACAAAAAGCGGGCATTAAATAAGTGATGAGTTGTGAAACTTCTAAAAATTAAGCAAAGCAATTATTTTATAGCAAAGTACAAAAAATACGTTCTGTGACTGGAATGGTGCATGGGCGTATAGGAGTATTAAGGAGCACAAGCTTGGCTGGGTGGTTTTGGAGGGCTGCTCTACGTGGAAAGAGCCAAAGCTGGCATGGTCCATCCGTCTCTTCGGAGTGAACTCCCTGTACCCAGATCCTCGCCCAAATGGAATGAGCTGGCTTGCTCCAGAAGAGCACTCAAGTGTGTGCTAGCATCCACCCAGTGCAGATGCTTGGAAAGATTGGGCCTGGAGTCAGACACCACATCCAGCTGACACTGAGGAGCACCAAAGATGAGCAGCAGCCACCCAGTCACCGTGAAGCCCTGGCAGCTTCCAGGCCCCTGGAAGTAATGTTCCACTGGCATGCCTTTTCCCAGGAAAAACAAGATTCATTATGTTTGTCCTTCTTAATCATTTAAGCAGTAAAATATTCTAGCAACTTAGAACTCCCAAAATAATGAACAGTAAGAATATTATATCACAAATAAGACTTTAACTAATAAAAAAAATATTCCCAAGATCCCTATGGATGTAGTAGTAGATCTAATACTGTGACAAGGACCTCTAACAAGACATAAGATATTTTTGATTCTTTCTGCCATCCTCGGTACAACAGAGAGGTTGTTATCTCATACAGTGGCATTTCTTGCTGTTTTTCAGCAGCAGTGTGTGCTACACAGTTTTGTCATGCTCAGCAGTATTTGTTGCTTATTCATGCTGTGCTCTATAATGAAGTTATACACTGTTCCTTACCCTGTGGGGCTGATCCCTTTCTTCATCTACACAGAGGCCATGCTCACAGAGCATCTCAGATCCTTCCTGGCAGTCATCAAACTTCAAGGCACAGTGAGGCCCATAGGTTTCTGGAGTACAGGAGCAGCTAATAGTGAAAGTGGAAAAAAAATCAAAATTTCGTCTTTAAAGACTGTTAAAGATTGCTTATTGCCATTCTCCACTCTATGGTGTTTTTCTTAAGAAATACATCTCTTTACCTATATTGACAATCCTGCTAATAATCATGCACAGACGCCAAGTCTCCTGTTCAAGAGACTCAAGAAATCATGTGAGACTTGTGTATATTCATGGCTGTCTGGCCCTATGGGAGAATCTACAGCCTTTTGTTACATTCATAAGCACAAACCCAGAAAAAATGAAAAGTCTAACATAAGATTTAAACAGAACATGAACCTAGAAAACCCCGCTTCAGTCAAAGACCATCTAAACTTCCTTTTTCAGTTTATGACCATTGTGTGATGCCAAGTGCCTAAAATCCCGCCTCTGGCAATATGCAGAAATGCCATGTCGGGCCTGTTCTAGAGAGTGGGGTACCTTCACCCCCACACCACAACAAGGGGCAGCTGCTGTCTCAGCAGCACATCAGCTTTCAGGGATGTGTGGTGGGCAAGTGTTCAGTGGAACTGAAATGGGGAACTTCCAAACCATCAGATAATGTTTCCCTTTTCTCTGGCTCTATTTCCACATAGTCAAAATGTGAGGTTCTGAAATACAACTAAAAGGGATATAAATGTACAGAAAACCTCCTATCAGATCACTAGCTTATTATTAAAATGACAGTGAGACTCTCATTTGGATTCAAGTTACATGCTGCAGTGTCTGCAGCTTGCAGAGACGTATGGCAGGTACACACCCATCTTGGATTGCTTTTAAGCTGCCTAATGAAAAATGCTCTGTAAAAGCATTTCTCTGCAGAATTAGAATCAGGGTATTCCAGTGCAGCTGACCTGGACCTTGGAGCAATTTATATAAAATAATCTGCTGCTGTCCCTTCCACCGTGTCACATGCTCAGCTGAAATAGCAGTTTGATAAGCCAATTGCAGGTAACTAAACAGTGCACCCAGGACAAGCAACCCGCACGAACTTAGGCTTCAGAAACCCACAACAGCTTAATGCTTAACTGCAGTCTGCAGTGCAAGACAGCGTGTTCATTACTGTACGAGACAGCAAGAAGAACACCACCTTCCCATCAGTGCAGCAGCTCAGCCTGGGCAAGCACAGAGGCAACAGGTCAGGGAACCAGATGACTTTCATATGTCTAAAGCACATTCAGAGCTTCATGTTCAACTTCAAAGGACACAACAAGGCAATCTGACCATCTCCAAAGGAGGAGAACAATGGCACTGCCTCCTGTCTAGTCTGGCGAAGATTAATCTGCTACCCATCTGAAGTTTCTGAGAGAAGAGCTTCAAGAAGTAGGTCACACTGCAAGGCACTTCAGCCAAATTGTGATGCACTGCTGCCTGGCACTGCCATGGTTCTCTCACATGGCTCATGGCACATTGTGGTGAGGCCCCTGTTATTTTGGTTGTGACACAGAAGTCTGATAGACCTGGGGACTTTCACAGCCTTTCATCCAACTGATGCAATGTCCCCTTAAGGTTCTGGCTGAGGAAGGTGTTTCCTGGATACGTGCTCTTTTTCCTCGTATTTCAGTGCTTTCCTGAATTACAGGAAAAGCATGCAGGTAAAGAGTATGAACAAGGAGTGAAGACTGCATTATGTTCCATTTCATGTGACCTAATCCAGTACTTCCCACCACCTGGTATTGTCTCTGCAGGCTGTGGAAAGTCAATTACCCTTTTGTTTCCTGCAGCCCACACTGGTGTACATAACTACGCCAGAGCAGTAGTGGGGTGACCTGGGCTGTAGAGCCCCAGAAAGCTTAGCAGCAATGTCCTCACAGCTGTTGAAAAGAGATGTCGTGCTCTGCCTGGGGATGGATTTAGCATTTGGGGAGCACTCAGAAATAAGTAAGACAATATGTGAAGAGAGATTAAAGGCAGTACAATGGACTTGGGGAAGGGACTACATAATAATCCTGAGTCTGTAATGCAAAAGCAGTAATATTAAGGTTATGATGACTTATGAAGAGGTCTTAGTTCACTTCATGAAGCACTGATTCAGCAAGTACCAAGGACGGCAAGAAGTACATGAGGGAAGAAACCGGGGAATCGTGACTATACTAACACAATGACAACGCTTGCGAGAATGGCAAACCTTAAACCTTAACTGAGTCACACACCTGTACATCTCTGAGCACAGTAAGAAACAAATAAAGGCAGATTACTTTGTGTGTTGGCTCCTTGACAAATATCTGTTGCAGACAAGCTAGAAACATCATTTAAAATCAAAGTAAAGCTTACAGGAAGCATCATGCACCAGTGACACCTCAGCAGACTCTGTGTTAATGCTGAAGCATGAGGACCACTATAGGAGAACTTTGTCTGAGGTTCTTCCAAGAACTCACAAAGCACTACAAGCCAGTGTTACGTCAAGCAAATATTTGTGGGGGCTAAGATTTTCGTGCTGAAGCAAGAGACAAAATGCTTTGCAGAAAGCTGTGGCATGCTCTCCAGCGTGCTTGTTCCCATCGCACAGGGATAGCTTTGTATTATATTTGAAAGTTATTTATTTACCAGATTATTTGACATTTTGGAGAATGAGACACAAAATGTTCAGGCTGGCTTGCCCTTAAGCAAGTGCATGTTTTCTAAGGAGCTGGGCACAGCCAGAGAAGAATATGCTCCAGAAGCCTCATGCGTATGGGGCCCAGCACACAGGCAGCCCAGGCACCCCCTTGGTCCGACGGCTGCAGACAGCATTTCTCTTCCCTTTCTGCCTGGCAGCACTGTGCATTCCTTGCTCTGCTGCTGTCTCAGCAGTGCCTGTGTTTTTGGAGGGGATGAAGGCATTTCACAGAACTGTTTCTGATTTCCCAGAATATTCTGGGTTGGAAGGGACCCACAAGGATCATCACGTCCAAGCCTTAGTGAATGGCCTGCTTGGGGATTGAACTCATGATCTTGGTGTTATTAGCACCCTGCTCTGACCAACTGAGCGTCCTGAGAATGCCAGCGATCAAGGGTGCCCATATATCCAGGAGATTTCCAATTCAAAGCCTTTGCTGGGCCAAACCTGTTCACCCCCTTCGCATCCTCACTCCCTTTGAGCTCAAGGGGTGATAGTGGAGGGATGGCAATGTGGCTGTGCTCTTTGGGCATGCTGGTGAGTGCTGGTTACAGACCAGCATGAGCATCTCACCTCCCCCGCTACATCCCATGGTGCAGGAAATTTCCATTAAAGCATCTGCACCTACAACGGGGTGGGGGGGCGGGGCTGGAGCCAGCCTTCAGTTTGCAGCCTTCTCCCCCGGCACGGCTGTGTGATGGATCTGGTTCCTGCTGCTCCCCCTGTGTCAAAGCAGGCAGTGGCTTTGGAGGCCCTTCTGCGTCTGCAGTGGGCTCAGTGTACAGGGCAGTAAGGATTTTATATTTTCTCAGACTGCAAGGGCTTATAGTGCATAGATGTTAAACAGACTTACTTCTAGAACTTGTGCTGCAGGCGTGATATGGGGTAAAAAAATAGCAGAGTATTCTACACAGGATGTATTTGTGCCTAGTTTTGAGAGGTTACCTGTAGCTGCCTGGTGTGTTCACACAAGTGGCTCCATTCTGGCAGCCTAATGCTGTTCCAGCAAAAATCTGGCATTCATTAACATCCACGGAGCACAGGGGGCCCTAAGATGAAATGAAAAACCAGTTTATTTTCCAAATAACTGAGAAATGAAGCAAACCATGGACCCAATGTTTAATATAGTTTTCAAAGATATACAAACCATGGGCTGTTATCAACACAGCTTCCCTTACGAAACACAATAACAAAACTATTTTTCAGCTGTGTTTCTGTGACCCTTGCTATCAGTGAGATTGGGATAAAATATTTCAGATGTAGAAAGCATATGAACGGCACATTTTTGTCATCCCCTCACTTTCCAACTAGAAAAAGACTCAGAAAATTTTCTTTTAAACTGTTTCTATCAGGAAAGCACATGAATTTTGACCCAAATCTTGCTGGGCTAACTCTTAAGTTGAAATCCTTTGAGAAGAAGATATAACATTTCCATCTCTGGTGCACATTAAAGCATTTTCTAATAAAGTCTCTGGACTTAAAAAAGTCAGAATGGCACTGGTTATTTACACACCCCATTTGCCTTACATGTTTGAGATTGAATAAACATCCATCCCTTCCCCCATTCTCTCTCTATCCTTGTGTAAGGTCAACAGCAAGGCATGCAGTTCAGTTCAGTGCTCAGCAAAAACCAGACTAATTCTCTGCCGTGGGAACTGCCAAGAATCACTGACTGCATGGGCCATCGCCTGCGTGTAACAGTGCAGGGTTTGGCCCACTGCTTTGGGCTTCTGCTTTTTTACATGTATATATTGATACTGTTGAGAAGCAAACGAGTTGCTCTCCAACCAATGAGTGATACTGCTGCTTTGCTGTTCAGTGTATCTCACTCTACCCTGAGCAACCCTAAAACGCTGAGCTTCGTGGCAATCGCTAGGCTAGATGTAGCCTTACAGTTAAAATACACACTCTGTAGTCAAGGGGGTTAAAGATTCACCTGCCAGTTGCTGGGACAGAGGCAAAAGAAACCATCCAGTGAGTTCACACAGGTCCCTGTGTTCTTACAGGGGTTACTACTGCATGCTCTCCTCTGGATATCCTGAAATGCCAGAAAAGAGTAGAAAATGAGATTTCTGCTTAGCTGGTGTTCCATCAGCATCTATTTTCAAGACAAACCTTCTTTTTTCTTTTTTTTCCTTTTTTTTTCTCATCCTTTCTTGGATTCCTCCTCCGATTTTTTTCAGCAAGGTTGATTTATAAAAGTTTTGAGCTATTTCACTTATCCCTGTACAAAATAATTATGCTGTGATTGGTCCTACACAGAATGGCCAAGCACTAGGATGAGAAAAGCTGTGTAAAAAGTAAATATTAATAGAGACTGTTCTTCAGCAGCAGAGTCTAGATGGAGGGTTATCTTGTCTTTTTGATTCCATGGGGGATTCAGCTGACAGCTGTTTTTACGGCACCTTTAGGTGTGGCTTGTCACAAGCTCACTGAAGAAGCAGGCAACAGCTGAAACTCAGCTAGTTCCAATACAATAAAAATCCAGTTTGAGTTTCTGGTCTTTATCTTGACAGACCAGTGAAGGAAAAGTTTACTTCTCCTTGGTATCTACTTGTTGCTCTTGAGTGTACAACTGTTTTGCTGCTAAGACATGCAGGCTCCTACACAGTTTATATTTTGTAAGAAGGCATATCACCTCCTCCACAAATCTTGGTGCTTTTTTTTTACCTTCTGTTACCAAAAAAAGTTTTCCTGAGGAATGCATGAGAGGAAAGAAATCATTTAGCTATTTAATCATTGAAACCTCGCTTTATTTACTTGGGGCTGGGATTTTCTTTTCTGATCTCTAGTTTGCTTCCCATTTACTTACCTGCTGTAAGCTTTGAAGTTTGCTATCAAGACTCAGGATCTGCAAAAGAAATGCAAATTGCATTGTGCTTGGTATGAGAGTGACCACAGAGGTACTTGCTGGATACTGGTAAGCTAACAAAATAATTTCCTCTGAGAAAAGGGAATAGCTGATATGTGAAACCAGGTGACAGTCAGAACCAAATGAGGCCCCATTCACTGTGATTTTGGTGGGTTTGGCTGTTCAGAAAATGACAGCTTAAATATGTCCCAGCCTGGATCCACAATACAAGACTCAGTCTTGCAAAGATGTGTTCAGGTGCTCGAAACCAAGGATGTGAATATTCCTGTGGGATTGTCCAGGTCTGTGCATGCGTGACAAGGACGGAGGTCTGGGACAGAACACCGACAGCCAGGAAGAGTCACCAAATCTCAGTGGGTTGTAACCACAAACAGCAAGCTGACCCCGAATCAGGGAATGTGATAGATACATATTAGCACAATTTCCCTAAAGGAAGATCTCTTAGGCTACAAAATATTTTCCTATAAGGAACTTGTGGAAACACTGTAACAAAAGACACTTAAATCAGGCAATGGTTTAAAAACTTTCTCATGGAAAAAAATTTTCAGGAGCAGGGAAGTGACAAAACTACTGCATAGGTCTTTCCACAGAAAATCCCTATAGCCCATTTCACCTATGGAATGGGATGTCTGTGTAACAACTATGAAAACGTATATGGTCCATTTCCAGAATTTATCCATAAATATTAGAGAATACAGTCAATACAGATGCTGACAATGAACAAAGAAGAATCACAATAACTGGAAATTTGGGGGGGATTTACAGAAATATTTCCATTGTCTCCAGAGTTTCTGAATAAGTATCTCAAAATTAAACACAGACTCCAAGCTGATGTTAAAGAGGGACTCTGCTCCAGTTCCCTGAACTGCGTCCAGAAATACTAAAATGAATCAGGTTGTTTAATATTATTCCTCAGGTTGTGAGGAATGGAAAACTGGGAATGTTGGAGAAGGATAACACAAAGGTATGGCTCACCTTGGAGGTCAGCAGAGTAATCTGCTGGGATACATTCTGAGTGGCACCGCTGGCTTTTTTGAGTTCTTGAATCTCTGTGCTACTCTCTCTAACCTAAAGT
Organism: Lycocorax pyrrhopterus obiensis; assembly: GCA_014706295.1. Taxonomy (NCBI): domain Eukaryota; kingdom Metazoa; phylum Chordata; class Aves; order Passeriformes; family Paradisaeidae; genus Lycocorax; species Lycocorax pyrrhopterus. Next base: position 20,814,617 of record JACSVZ010000002.1, on the reverse strand, counting down.
TAAACAACAGGGATAATGTGAAACAAACTTTGACTTTTCAAAAGCTTAGGAAAGTTTTGTCCTTGCATAACTTTACTATTATAAAGTCCACTTAAATACAGAGAGCTCTACTACACACACAATTTAATCTTGTAATTATCTTCTGTGATGACATGATTACTTTACAAGTCTGTAATAGCTTACTTTCATATTATACTGATATAGATAATATAAAATAAAATAATACAAAACACATCAAACACTTGTGAAAACAATTTAACTATTAGTATGTAAAACTGAAAAGGAAAATATATTAAGGAAAAGTAACTATATCACCTGACTAAAAAGTTCTGCAAGGTCTTCTTCATTAATTTTTACTTTCCCCAGTGGTCCAGTTCTAAATTCAATATTTTTGCTGGAGCCAGCATGGAACACTAAATTACCCTGCTCGGAGGATAAACGAGGCCTGTTGTGTTATGGAAAAAAAAAAGAAAGAGATCATTTAGTTACACATATCTGCCAAAGAGCATGTAAAATAGAGCTGCAGTAAAGCCATTCCGCTCCCATTACCAGCACTGACAGGTCACCATATCAACAAATGCATTTGCAAGCAATGGTACTTACTGCTCGTCATAAGTGGCTCTTTTCTGCCTCTTTCTTTCATGGTGGTTCGGGTCACAGCTCAGTCCAGTAAGTAATAATAACACAACTACAAGCCCAGGGACAGGAGGAGCCCAAAGCATTGCTCTCCTCCAGCTGTCCTAAGCTTGAAGTGAAACCTCCAGTGCTGGACTGGGCTGTTGTGAGCTCAGGTGCCCTTTGCTCTCACACAGCTCCTTGTTCACAAGGTGCCCATTCTGCTGCCTTGTCTTGCAAGGGTGAACTTTATCTCAGATACCTTTATTAAAGATTGACAGCATGCAAATCCCCTAGACATTAAATGCGTTTTTCTGTTTTTGTCTTTTGGTTTCAGGAGCTTTGAGAGATCATTAATTGGAATCTGCCTGTATTTTATCAGTATGTCTTTGCCCTTTGTACAGCTGAGCACCCCCGTGTCCCTGAGCACCTTGTGATCTGCAGCCATCTACTGCAGAAATGGCTCTCCCACATGCTGCACCACAGGAGCGAAGGAAAGATTATTTGGCAGCACTAAAGGACCTAAATTGTTACAAAAAAATCCCCAACCTCAAATGTAAAACCCACAGCGGCTGGCAAGGAATATTTGTACTGAAAGAGAAGCTTCCAGTCAGTAATTTACTGGGCAGATGACGCAAACAAGTCAGCAGCACTGAACAGCATCCCATGGATTACAGCAGCAAAGTACAATTTTAACCGAATATGGTTGCCCTGACTCAAGGGTGGCTCAGTCCCCAGATGCTGAGGCTCAGGTTGCTGCTGCTGAAAGCCATGAGAGATTCCATGTCCCACCTCTCCTTTGCTTTTGCCAGAGTCTCCATATTCCCCTTGCACAAGACGTTGCTGTGCTTTCTTCTTTCTGCTTAGAGGAGCTCTGTGTATGTTTTCTCTCCTCATGCTAGGAGCTTCCTGAACCTCCAGGCCCACCGCCATTTCTTTTGATTTTCCTTTTTGCTTAGTAGACATCTTATTCAGGTTGCTCACATTTCAAAACTCTACTGAGAAGAGTAGCAACAGTTGTAGCTGCTCTTGCTTGTAGGTAACACGAGCATTCTTTAAGCCCCAGAGCTTCCTGGAAGCCATGGAGTTCTGGCACTTCCTAACCCTGCCCAGTGTTTCTGCTCCAGTTTGTGCTTGTGACCTACAGATGTCCCACAGATATGTGGAACCTCCCCTGGAGCTGGGGGATTGAATGAACTCTACAGCTTTCACAGATGGAAGCATTATGAGCTCAAAACAACCTGGAAAGAAATTGGATGTGGTGACAAAAAACACTAATGTCACCTCAAAATGAGACGGATGCACACTGTGAACGTGAATGTGAAGTCAAGATGGCCAATGTTTGTGGTGCTGCCACAGATAACTTGATCTTCACTGTGAATAACCATCATGCCTTAGATTGTATCAGCTGTATCCCATCATTTTTGTTTGCATAAAACCGAGATTTTTATTACATTTTGTCTTTGCTTTCATAAACTTACCTTGGAATTCAGAACAGCATCAGCCTGCTAAGCACTTCCCTTGTGCTCACGCTGACTGCGATATAGGTAACCCAGCAGTCCCTGCTGCTGCTGAGGGATCTGGAAGGGCAGAGGTGAAGCTCCTCCTGAACCCACGGGAGACAGCCCATCCCATGTACCTACTGGTGAGGTAGAAGAAGGATAGCTCTCTGGATGTTCACCTGCTCTGCAGCAGGGACTCTATCAGCTGTTCCTGCCAGAACAGAGAATACAAGGTGAATTTTCCATGTGTTGCCCTTTACCATCATGAGGGATAATGTTTCCATAAAAATACAGAATTGTGTCCTTAGTTGTTGGAAATACGATTGCTCCATTCAATCCACATGAGCTATGTTTTTTATACCAACTGAGAATCTGTCCCTCCACCTTTTTATATTTGCTATTATGCTTTTTGCTCTGAAATATCTGTTCAGGAACATGACAGCATAGACAAATTATCAATGTTTCTGTCTAGTCTACTGGACATCTTCTGCCTCTGGGTATCCTGGTACTGTCCATTAAACTAGTGCTCATTAACATTCTTCCTGTCGATTCTGAAGTCTGTCTGGAGGGGATTTTTTCTCTTTTTGTTTTGATTTGCTTTTTGTTTTAACAGTTTACTGAGTTTGTGTAACTGTCAGTTGGGTGTCAACTTGAACAAACTCTGGGCCAACTACACCCGCACTCTGTAGCAGGGTGGCTGAATGTCTGGATACCCCAGGAACTCACTTTCACAAAGTCCATTGTATGCTGACAGTTTCCATCCTGGCCTTCGGCTGCGGCCCACAAAATCCTTCCTTTCCTCTATTCATTTCTTTTGCACACTGAGTATGCATTGCCCCTCTCTGTCGCCTGTCAACCTTCAATTCAGGCTTCCCTTTCCAACTAATTAACTCCAATAAACCAATAACCAGCGAGCAATAAACCATAAAGGATGAAGACAAGGCTGCTAATGCAAGGAACAAGAAGAACTTCACCTTCTCTTCCTGCAGGCTTTATAGCTTAGAAAATAGTTGGCCTGAAGACCAGCTGACTTTAACTATGCACTGATTATAGGATGGAAAGAGAGGGTTGGACACCCACCTATTTGCATGACACACTGTTTTCCATTTCATTAGGCCTTCCAGATTTTAGTTAATTTAGTCTTTATTCCTAGTGAATGCACCTTAGGCTGGCCAAATTGAGAAATCTATAAACCTTCTTGAGGAGAGAGATAGGTCCACACCTTCTAATTTTACTGTAATATATTGGATTGAGACATCATTTTTGGAGGAACATAATGGAAAACATGCAAATGTCTGGCATAAGAATAGGTGCTGTTCTTTTTAACAAGAAGAGCTGGCATCAACCTCTCCTCCTGGGACAGGTCATTCATTACCTCCCTACAATGAAGGCTCAGAAAACAGCTCTAAAGGGTATAGGTTGTGTGCAGACTTGGCAAGAGCAATGGAGTGTTTGTCTCTAATTCTGGTTGAAGTTCATCCTGTACTAGCAGGGACTACAATTTACCATCATCTTGTGTAGCTGTGTGAAATGGAATGGTGGTATTCCTCTATTTCTCCAGCAGTATGTGCCTGCAATGCAAACATGATGGTGTAGAAGATAAGAGTTGACTCGGATCACGGCCAGAAATTCAATACGCATTAATTACTCCTAGGAAGTAACTCAGATGCGTGGATATGACATGAGTTTTTGACAACGTTACCTTTTAAAATGGAGGAAGAGCAGCAATTGGTGTCAATCCAAGCCTGGCTAATTTTTTAATGGAAGACTAAAAAAGAACCCTTTTTTTTCCTACAGACGCAAAAAAAAAAATCCCTGCTGTTCAATGTTATCACTCAAATATTTGCAAATAATTATAAATGCAGTCCATTGCTGGTTAAATACCAAGTAGAGCACATTTACCCAAGTTTTCTCTCAGCTGAGCTCATATCTCCCAGTACTTCCATCTTCACTTCCCTGGATCCTCTTTCATCTTTCCTCTTTCTAGTAATACTCTAGTGTTCAAAAGTGACACACAATACATGAAGTGACACTGTTACCTCCCTGTAACTGCGCAAATTCATGGTATAAACCATGCTCAACGTTGAACTCAGCACTTCCCGTGTGTCCCTACAGCTCTGAGACAACCAAGCACTAAGTTGGTTATCAGGCCCTGTGCAAAGGATCAGCAACCACGGGATTCACATCAAATGTAGAGGACTCTGAAAAGTAACATTCCCCTTGCTGTTCCTTACCTATAACCACCTACCATCAGTTCCTTCTCTCTGTTCATGAGTGTCTGCAGAGTTTTATGGCCACAGCATCTTCCCCAGGGGCTGCAGCTGCTGCAAGCCTCCATTTCCCACACTCCTCCTTGAGGATTTCTTTTGCTTCTCAGCATTCTGCCCTCTGACACCTGTTTAAGATTCCACTTCCTCAACACAGCTGATAAAGTTCGTAAGTTACCTGCTAATGGAGTTAAACTTCCTGGCCAGGAAATTGAGTTTTTCAGATTTTAATAGCAAAGATAAGAGTCTTGATTTAGTTAGCTCCTTAAGCTGGAATTCATCTACTGTCCCAATTCTCCCTGGATTCCTTTATCACAATGACATTTTAACATGTTAGTTTTTTACTTTCCTTATGAGACTTTCATTTTAGTTCTTCTTTCTGATTTTTCTTCCTACACATTGTTGTTTCTATAAACCACTAACCACTTCAGTGCTTCCTAGTCTCCATTTCACTCTTTTTTTGTAATTAGGTTCATGAAAAGCTTCCAGTCGGTTGTATTGGCTTTGTTCTTTTCTATTGATTATTCCAGTCCTTTTAACACGTTCTAGTTGCTTTAAAACACACTGGGGTTATTTTTAGAGACTTCCATTTGCATAGCCACCCTTCTTCACTAATAACCCTAAAGCCATGAATGGACCTGGCTGCACAACCTCTCTCGGATTCATTCTGTTCTGTGCTGCTGGCTTTTACTGAGATGCTCAGTCCGAGCTATGTCTGTACAGCATTTGCTGTGTGTGGATGCTGTGATCACAAGTACAGTAAGCACAGCACCATACAATTCTGTCACCATACAAAATAAACAGTAAGATCCATCAACCTGGGCAAGAAAAAGATCTGTCCAGGTCAGTGGATCATCCAGGTCACTCTCCAACAGTGGCCAAAAGCAGACAGGAAATGAAGGGTACACGAAGGGGCAAGCACTTACAGTAGTACCTCTGCTAGGTACTCTCTTGGCCTCCACTTACTTGCAGCTCGGGAACTTCTTCAGTCAGAGATTTACTTACTCAGTACTCTCAAAGGATTTTTCTTACATGAACTTGTCCAGTTTTCTCCTTCTCCCCAAGCTTCACCTTACAACACATATAAGGTTGTAATGAGTAATACCACATGTTAAGTGTGGTCAATACACAGTGAAAATGGCAATAAAAAATATTAATTCTCAGAAGAATCCCATTTTTAAGTGTGTTATTTATAAACTGAATGAGATTAGTTTATTTTTTTAAATATATACAGGGCAAACAGTTGATCTAATCAAAACCATTTATTACTATCTAGGTACGAGAAAACACACCAGTACCATCAACATGCTTTTCTTCCAAATGCCAGGTGGCAATTAAAAAAACATTCCAATTAAAAAACAGCCCAGTGCATGGACAAAAGGACAAGACAAACATGCTCTAACTGAATATGGGATTTCAGGATGTATTCCTGCATCTAAAATCAGAGACATTCCTCCCTGGAGGAGATTTCAGGAACTTTTTTGCTGCAGTTTCCCAAATCCTAGTGAAGGGTATCCAACCAGAGTGGCCATCTGACACTCCATCCATCACGTCTCTCACTAAAAGTGGTGTGTTCCACTTGATTTAAACGCTTCCAACTCTGCTTCTTGCTTCACCAGAGCTCTTACCAGAGGATTCCTTGTCCAGCTTCCTCCCACTGTCAAAAGGACCAGGTGAAGGAAAGTCAAAGAGAAAAACCCAGTTGTTTTGCCTTCAGAGGCAGCTGCCTGGCCTCCTAAGGCCACATATTTATTTTCTTCAACAGCTATTTAAATGCCCCAAACCTTACAATCAACGAAAGATAAACATAACAGAAATCTTGTCATGCTCTTTGCAATAACATTTAAATTGACATACTATCACTACTCAGTATTTCAAAAACTTCCCCTAATGAGGTCGTAACACTGCAACACTCATGTTTGCACAGGCAAAAGGAAAATGGCTACTGGAATTCGTTTTCGGCTCTATGTCTACTTTTTTCTGCTTTCACATTGTTTTTCCTTGGATATTTCTTTGACCAGTTCAACTTCATACAATATTTATATAAGACTGCTCAGAAACGCCTAGTGCTCTGAACCAATTATTATGTTACCCCCTCCAAATCCTTACTAATAGGTCATATACTTTAAACACCATGCAGAAAAAAAATACGGCACTTAAGTGGTTGTAAACACATACGAGACAAAATATATTAAACTCCTATGGAAAATAAATATAATTCAGTATTTATACAAGAATCCAAGTGTTAAACGTTAGTACGAACAGCAAGCAAATAGAACAGCCAAAGGGTGAGCTGAGAATTCAGTAGTTCATCCTTGAGATGTGACAAATATTTTCTAAATTTTCTATTTATTTTAGAAATGTGTGACAACTGCTAAAACAGAATTGTACAGTCATTGAAGCATTGGACCTGTTCAGAGTTCCACTGAAATGTCTCTGTCAAAACCAAAATGGGCTTTCCCTTGACTAAGTCTATGAAATAGTTATCACCAGTGTTTTCCCAGACTGTAATACAGAGATTCCTGAAAATCCTTATCATTCTCCGAGGAGAGACCAGTCAAAACTGAGATAAAAAAGCCTCTGGGCAGGAGCCTTACATTCACTGCATGGAAGGATGCACCTCCACTTCAAGCATCAAAAAATACTCAAAACTCACTGCGTGAAACAAATGGTATTTTAGTAATTTTGCTGCTAGACAGGTTTCTTCATGAGTATAGGGAAACCCAGACTAACTCAGATAGAAACTAGCTGGTGTAGGGAAGATTTTTGTAAGGCAATCTGCAAGCTTCAGATATCCTTTTTCTCAGTGGAAATTCTCGAATTTGAGGGAACACAGCCACATCACCTCACTCAGATAATGAAATGTAATTAAGATGTGCAAATGAATGAGGTACAAAATAAAAAATCAGATTCTGGAAGTCTCCCTCCTTTTCCAAAGCTGTTTTCCAGATTTTACTTCTTCACCTTTCAGCTGCTTTTGTAATCACATTTCATTCCTGTGAAAATGCTTAAGCTGAAGTTGCAAAGTACAGCAATGATGTAGGCTGCAAAATACTTAGGATTAGGAGATTGCTTGGAAAAGGAAGCAACATGATCATCAAGTGAGGTCAAGCAGGTACAACCCAACAGAACTCAGTAAACCAGTCTATTAATGACAAACCAAGGGGATAAACAGCAGTCCCTCAATTTAGCTTCACCAGTATTACAGGGTTAGCAGGGGTAAAATACACAAATATGTATTTACAATTTTGAATTCTTTCCATTTTTTTTCCTTCAGAAGTAGTTCAAGTTAGCAAACAGATTCAGTCTTCACAATCACATTGAATTAAAATTCACTGTCAATATGTAACAGGCTCTGTATTACTGTATCAGTTTTAGGTGCAGCTAGGTAAGTTTCAATTTACACTTTAACACTGCTAGCTTAGAAGAGGCATATAAAGCATTAAAATATGTTCTACACATAAAGGAATTGAAAATAATTGTTAATAGTAATATTTTTCCAAATATTTTTACAGTGAAGCAAAATGAATAGACTATTCACATGGTTTGGCAGAAGGAAATGCCAATTTATACGTCATATTGATATCCTTTGTTTTCACACCAATGTTTGGAACATATTAGATAGCAATAGATCTTCATACTACCACATTTCTCCCAAGAATAAGACCATACAGCTACTAGTTATCGATCTGGCTGACAAATCTACACAATAACCACTGTGTGTACAGGTCCCCATGGTTCACTCTCAAGACCACAGCTGCTCTTTGCAGTTTAGTAGCCAGCACGGTAGTACTTTTTTGCCATTTCAGTACTACAAGCAACCAGGTAAAGACAGAGGCCAACCCCATCCTTCTCTAGAGCTTTGTCTAGAGCTCTTTCAGGAGAATCCATTTCCATTTCTCTTTTACAGCTGGAACAGCCCAAGCAGTCAATACGCTCTTGGAGAATAGGACAGGCTGAAGTAGGTCATCCCAAGCTTTTCCTGGTTTAACAGTCCACAAGAAACATGCAAATCAAGACTAAAGGAAGAAATACACAGGGGTTGGCATAAGATAAAGTGGCACAAAACACCTACACACACTCATTTTGAAATTCTTTTCAGGACTACAGCAGATGAAAGTAGCTGCAGTAGCTCTACAGCAGCTCTGTTCTCTATGGTCTTCAATTTCTCCTGCATTACCAAGCCCAGATGGAACATACCATGACTATTCCTGTGTCATCCCATGGGTGCGGGGGAGAGGGGGAAGAAAACTCATTAATTTTCAGGATTGGCAACTTTAACTTACTGCTTTGGTGCACAAGAACTATGACCAAACTACAAAATCCTTCTGTTTTCTTCACACAATCTCCCCAATGGATGCTTACTAAGTATCACCTCGCCTCTTCCTCACTCAAGCTGTTTTTAACCTAGACCCAAGGAAAATCCCAAGGAAAGATAACCACTGGACCCCATGCTTCTTTAGAGGGTTTTCAGTTTCCCCATTATTTTCTCTATTATTTCAGAGGTACTGAACTCACAAGACTTGATTAAAAACCCACTGAGTCCAGCTCTATGAGATGCTGTACACCGGTGGCTCTCAGGATGGCCACATGCAGTGGTTTCACCCCAACATACATTCCTAACCCTAGTACTACCACCAAGATTTGTGAAGAAATTTTCAGAAGCAGGCCATATAGTTTTTCTCCAGTTCTTATGTCACAGGAACCTAAGCATGGAGCTTTAAATTTTTTTTTATGTCTTTTACATGTAGGTCTTTGGTAATGAGAAATGATCTTGTCCTGAAAAATATGAGAAGAGAAACAGACAAGTTATTGTCAGGGCTGTGACAATCTTGAAATATTTTTATTCAGCTGCACCTAAACAAATCATTCCAGACACAGACAGTTGGGTTCCAGAATCTTGCAAGTATTTAAAGAAGACGAGACAACCATAAAGGACAACACTGTGTCTTAAAAATTTTATATAAAATACTGAATTTAATAGTTTCATGAGCTACAAAAATCACATCAAAATTTCAGATCATATATACAGTTAATCTTTTCAGAACGGATAATTTACATTTAAAGATGAAGACATTTTTCATGTAGAACTTGGTCTCTGTACCTAATTAAAACAGTTTTGAAACAGTTGCATACAGTACTGAGAAAATGGTTTTCAGAGAAAAGAAAAGAAAACAGTCTTATCCCTTTTCATTCAAATATTTGCATATGCTGCTCTTTTTCGTTTTGCAAACTAAAAAGAATATTTAAATAAAGCAAATAAGTAATGTAAACTTCCATTTAAATAAAACACCTATACAGTTCAAATCCATCATGAATACAAGTTATTAAAAATATATCAAAACTGTTCAGCAAAATGTCTAGACAAGTATCTTGGTAAGCTCTGGTTTTTGCCCAGCTTCCATCAGCTTTCTCCTGCAAGACAGAAGTATTTTCTGTCACCAGTCCATATGCATCAGATTCAGGTTCATTCAAGTAGAATGGAGATCAATTTTGCCACCACGTGTACGTTGAGACTGTTTCCCAGAAGACGATAGCATTGCTTTACTGTTACCTTTTCAGGAAAACCTAAAACAAAAACATATAGTGCAACATCACTAGTCTGGGTTTGTTCCTACTTTTTAGTCTAATTTTTTTTTCAGTGAACATTTCTTACAGCAGTTATCACAGATTGTGAATTTTTGGGGGAAGCTGGAGAGAGGGTGAATTCTGCTGCAAAGTTACAAAACCAATTTGCAACCAATTCATTGGATTTGGATCAGTTCTTCTATTATCAATTCTGCCATCTCTAAGGTTTCACAAGAAGCTTCAAAACATTCCTCTACTGTGTAACTAATGCTGATCTACCTTCCCTTCAGCGGGCTCAAAACATCCAGCAGTCTCAGGGAGGGGCAGCAGCACTAAATCCCTGCACAACTGCTACTCTAGATAACATCCACAGAAGAACATGGCCACAACAGAAAGAAAATTTGACAATTCTGCAGATGGACTAAACTGCACTTCTCAATAAGCTTTATATTGTACTTCCCACATGATCCCCTCTAACCAGCTCAAGCAAATCACGAGTGTCTCAGTGCAATATACCACCAGAACAGACTAAATGATGAGCAAGGCTTACTCAGCGAATGATTAAGCAGTTGAACAATTTTCCATGTAATTCACTGCCGACCCTGTTAAACACACTCAGAAATACAGATAGCATCAGAAATGTCCATCCCATAGTACGTGCATGGACTGGCAGAAAGAAGAGAGCGCTGGTAAAAATGACACCAGTCCAGATATTGTGAAAGGGCTGTGTTGTGTACTGAGTACCACTCCTGAGAGTGAAGCAGTTTCGAGCAGCCAGCTGGTCTGCTCTTGTCCTTGCTTGCACTCTTACCTTACTCCAACTGTGAGGTAAAGTACATTTGCTTCAACCTGAGTGAAAGATGAACAGCAGTGGTGACTTAACTTTAAGGTCATATAGTAAGCTGCTGAAACTTGACCACATTCAATTATTTCATCATCCCCTAAGAAGAAACATCTAACTTTGACTCGGAGGTCATCACCACCCGAATTAGCTCAGATGCACAAGCACATTGTGAGTGCAAGTAGTGATATGTATGCTCTGAAATTTTCACAGCTCTTCAGAAAAAATTCTCTTCCAGAGAGATCTCAGGAGAGAATGTGGTTGGATAGTTGTTGAGCCAAAGGAGGCTCTGAGGAGGAGGTGGTGTCTGGGAGGAGTTGTTCCATCCTTCTCTGCCAGTTATTAATGCCTCAAATGTGGACTGCTTTGATAAACACATTTTCTGCCAGCTCCATCCACTCTGCCCAGCTTCCTGGCACTCACATTTGGGCAACCGTTCTTCTGTCTTTGGAACAATCATCTGCACTCCCACACACACTTCCTTAGATGGAGTTTTCACATTCCATTGATGAATAAGGTACAGAATAAAGGCATTTTAAAAGAGTACATGAAAATAAATATGCATTTATGCACACACACACACACAGGTGCACCAAGAAGCCTATCTGAATCTTGAAAATGTCAGAATTCCTCCTTCTACGTTTTGGCAACTGAAAACCAAGAATTAATTTTCTGAACTCATGGTCTCCTTTATCCCAAGCCTCCTCCCTCTGACTGTTAACACTGTCTTGTACTTTCTACCTTCTTGGCTCCAGAGTGGCCTGCATCAAAAGGTCAGATTCAACACCTCCCAGTATGCTGGCGCTTGCTGCACAGCTCTCACTGTAGCATTTATGTCACACACAGTACTTGATGACATTGAGGTCTTAACAGCATGTACTGCCCCACCATATTGGCTTTTGTTTCCTAAAAGCTTGCATAAATTGCTAATAAGAAAATGGAAAACACATCCTGACATCACTCTCATGAAAGCAGGTCACAGGTGCAAGAATGCTCTGTTCACATTTAATGATATTGCTGTGGGACCCACCAGAGTGACTAAGACAAATGACTGCAGTATTTCATTGAACTATAGTGCAATTACTATTTATACATTTAGATGTTAAAAGCACAAATAAATCTGGTCATGTTAAGAATGAACAATGACTTTAACTCTGGACCTCACATATTGGAAAAGGCCATCCACTTCTTAAAACACAGAACCATTTAGACAATCCCATTTCTTCTGATGATACCGTAGCTGCACTAGTAACAGCATCTGTTACAAAGCTCCTGCCAGTCTGTTCACATAGTTTTCAGCTTATAGTTTCCTCATTCTTTAGTTTCTTGGACCAACAACATATTTGCAGTGGGTACAATTCCAAGCCTTCTGGTTTTGAAAATTTCAGCCTAAATGCTGTTGTCATTACAGAACACAGTAGCAGAGAACTTATAACACATTTTTCTCTTAAAATACCATATTTCACAATAATTACTTGAAGTTTAGCTAGCATGGGAGAAATGCTGTCAGGGCAACACCCTTTGCTGCAGCCATAAATATATCCACTTTCAAAAAAAGCCAGAGCTTGCAAATTCTCAAAGGAAACTGAGATTACAGTACCTAAATTCACTAAAGATTTCACTCAGCCTAAAATCAAATAACACTTTTTTAAGCAAAAAGTGGGAAATGTTTTAAACACAAAGAAATGTCAGACTTGTGACTCAACGCAGTGGGAAAAGCATGTTCTGCCTATGAATCAGGAGCATATGCAAGAGGAAACCACCAAATGAGAGAGGCTTGCTTTATGTGTCGTCAAAGTTGGAAAAGTAGTATAGAGAGGGAAGAGAACTGCAAGAGCTGTAAAACAGTTAAAATACTAACTGCCATAATTATGGCAAAAGGGTACTGTCCTCTGAGAAGTGGAATCCCAATCAACAAAAGACAGGTCTGCTAAATGAACACACTGTACATGGTGATGATCTGGATGATCCTCACATTCAGAAGCCTGACTTGTCTTCAGAGCTCAGTTCTGGTTTGATAAAGCACTGAACCTCACAGGTGTCTCTGCAGATGAGCTCTGAACAGAAAGCACAGTATCACTCCAAGCACTACGAAATCACCAAAGTCAGGTTTCACAAATTGTTCACCCCACATTAATGGAGTCTTCCAAACATAAATTTCTCCATCGTCTCAGTTCTCCTTTTGTAAAATACAAGCAACATTAACCCAATTGCACCTCTCAGTAATATTGCAGACTGATATAATAGTGGAAAAACTCTGTCTGTATTTTAAAAAAAAGAGAAAATAGGCAATTCTGTGCTCAAAAGAGATCTTGAGCAGCATGATAAGCCTATACAAGCCCAATCCAGCTCTGTTAAGTGCAAGCATCTTGACATCAGCCTACATGAATATGGAACAGAGCTGTGCTAAAAGGCTGTCTGCAAACAGAACAGATCTATTAAAAAAGAGAGGCTAGGAAAAAACATTGCATGTTGGTATGTAACAACACAGCATACGCTTGCAAATACTCATAAGCACGTAAGCTTAGTGCTGGCAACTCTAGTTTCACTGTGCAACCTTGATAATGTTCTCCAAATGTAGCAATTTCGAATATAACAAGTAATAAATGAAAAAACAAACTAAAACTGTGAAAGAAAGACATACATAGAAACAAGTCACATTCCTTAAGTCACTGAGGAAGTCAAAGAAAAATATAACAGATTACTCAGGGTCAGTGCTGTCTTACTCTTTGAGCAATCTGGTCTAGTGGAAGGGGGTTGGAATTAGATGATCTTTAAGGTCTCTTCAAACACAAACCTTTCTATGATTCCACGGATGCTTTTGTTGCTGAGTGACAATAAATCCTTAGCAGGTAGTAACAGTTACACTTTCCTGCTTGCCCTTTCTTACAAGGAGAATTTTGATGAATTTATTTCAGGTTTAATTCTTGCTGATGTGTATCCAGTGTACTGATACTGCAGAGTCTTGTTCCTTGACTTCTTCTTCTTCAAAAAAAATACCACTTAGAAAATGAAGTAACTGACCAAGGGCTGCCTTTTCTAGAAGAGAGATGGCTTAATAGATTGGTTACTCCTCAACAAAGAACTATCTGTATCATCTAAAATTCCCTTTCTGTCAGCAGCTGTAAATGTGTGGAAGGGAGAAAGCAAGCAGCCCAAACACTGACAACCACAAACAGACTTCCTTAGCTGGCAAGATATGTTGATTTACCACAGTTGTGAGTAACACTGGCTGCTGAGTAAACAGTTTCAACTTTAAACAAAGGTATTCCTTCATTGCGCTTCAGTAACAGAGTGTTTCGCCTGCCAAAACCTTCTTCTTAGCTTATGAAGATAAACCTCAGCACAGAAGCTGGCTCTTACAAAATGTGAAAAAAAACTGGTTGAAATTCAGAGAAATTCAGTTAGGCAAAAAACAAGAATCAATCAATCAGGTGGGCTGAAAAAAATGCAAAATAAAGAATGGATTAGTCCCAGCAAAAAAACCCCAAAACATTGGCATGTCTGAAGAATAATGTAGAAGTGGGTACTTAGCAGCACATACCAAATTCCAAAGGGAATCCATGAAGATTTGCTATTTCTCTTGGGGTAAAGTACCTCAGTTTTAGTGTTGACAATTTCATAAGCTTCTCTTCTTCTGGTAAGTGGTCAATGTGTTTAAACACTGATTCAAGCTATGAAGAATATAAAAAACAAGAGAGATGACTGATGCAGGCCAAATATGTAAAATTTACAGTCACATCTTAATAGAATATTTCCTTAATTATCAAAGTGACAAAGACAATAGCAAGTTTTGCTTGAAAGTGTCATTCACATTCTATTTTTGCAGCCAGCATCTCAACACATAGACTTGCAAGAAAGAAATCAATGAAGATGTTCATAATTTGTTCCTCCAGTTCCAAGCTATACCAATACTTAATGGGGCAATCAAAGAACAAACATTTGTTAATGGCAAAGGACAGTGACTCAGTATAACTCAACAGCAGACCATTCATACAAATTAAGCTGTATGGATGCAGCTGTTTTAATACACTTGCTTTGAGATTATTCTGAATTCCTGAGCTGCATTCTTCTTATGCTTAGAAATGCTCTATAGTATTAGTGACCAGCACAGAAGTGCAGGAGGCAGGGCTTGTGCACAAAACAGGCTTTGTGAAAAGTATCTTCGAATGCTGATTCACCAGTACATTTATTACCTTCCCCTATACCTAAACACCACTTGGTTATGAACTTAGTATCAACAGTAGAACTTTTCAAAATACTCTTCCCACATAAACCATAATTTCGAATTCAAACACGTTAAGCATCTGACAATATTTACTGAATCATCTGTGTACAAAAATGGCCCTCGACTCACAACACTGTACTGTAGGTTCGCCATAGAACCAGTCATTTCTAATGTTTTCACATGCCCCCATAAAACCTCTGTATGACATGACAAATAATAAAATAATAGCAACTCATATTCTCCTCACAGAGAGACACAGATATAATTTTGGTCTAAACAAACTGCTGTTTAGGAACACAAAGTAAACCAATTGGAAACTCAGTTGCCATAAAATGTACATTTGAAAGATTTTTTTCTTATAATATTCAGAATAACAAAGGAGAAGACAGAAAAAACCCAAGCTTTAAAACAAGTCTCGAGTTTTAAAACAAGTCATTCTAATATGTTAGACTACACACTTACCTCTACATCTACTGCTGTCTGCAGAACTGAGCCTGTCCCTTCTACATAGTGTCCATACCTTAACAACAACAACAACAACAATCTCAAATTAATATTTTCACTGGATTTCATAGTATTGACAACTGCAAAGATGCAGGGAGGTTACTTAGGTTCCTTTGTCTTGTAACAAACAGCCTCCTGGATAGGTAAAGTAAAAGGCCTTGTTATAAACACTGCTAAGCCCTGGAGTGCAGTACCCTCTGAATGTCCTCTCTGGGGATGAATCTGCACTCAAAGCACAAGGGTTCATCCACACTAGTGCCTTATACAAGGCAACTACACAAAGCCAAGGAATTCAAGCACAGGACCACCAAAAAGAGCCATCTACATTGCCTAAATCAATTTTACATAAAAGGCAAAGTATGTTAAAGATCAAATGGTTGTAGGGGTTCAAATTAGCTCTCCTTATTCAAAGGAGGACCACTAGTGTGAACCTCCAGCTTTCACATCAAAGCATTAGGAACAAAGTGGTTCAGTCAGGTTTAACTTTTGGTTGCTTGTGGATTTCCCACTGAAGGAAGGCAGATGGCCAGGCATCTATGCAGAGCAGTAGAAGAAAGAATGAAGAAGAAAAAAAATTAAATCTAAGTAAACAGTAAGCAAACTTACATTCTGAAACCTATGATAGCTGTTCTGCATGCTTTGTGGTTGATTGCATAACAACATGTTTACTCTGTAGTCTCTTTAAGGCTGTCATTTAAATATAATTATGGGCTTTCAGAAACATGCTCTGTTGGTCTAACTACGGCAGTTTGAACATTCTGAACAGAAAGCGACTGAGTCAAGACAACAAGACAGCTTTCCACTGTGGAACAACTTCAGAAGATCCCCTGTGTTAAAGGAATGTGGTCTGCATCAATTGTTAACAGACACTATTCTCTAGTTTTATCTGTACAACTGTAAAGACAATTATAAAGGTCTTTTGTTCCACTTGGGACCCATTCCTAAAGCATGGCACAAGTTATGTTTCAAGCCTTTCTAATTCCACAGTGAATAAAAGAATACTCTCCCTTCAGCACAGACACAATGACCCAGCATGGCTCAATCTTGAGTATTTCATCCTCAGCTGAAAAAGCTACAATTAGTTCTGCCAATAACAGCCAGAGCAGCACTCATTTTAAAACAAAGTGGTTACAAATCTTCCTCAGAATCAGAAAACCTAAACACTGTTACAGATTAAATACATGTGGAATCTAACTGCGTTGTAAATACATCATCTTTAATTGGTTAGTTGCATTCTGAAAATTCCCTAACACCAAGTTTAACAACGTAACACACACAGCACTGAGGAATCCTCATCATCTTCCTCTTATATAGCACCTGGTAATATTTCAGTTTAATATAATTGAGCCAAAATAAATAAATGAGGCAAATGTCTAAGTGGTATTGAAGAGTTTTATTCGGAGAAATAAATACTCCTGTCTAAATAACTGTCACTAGAGTACAGAACTCCTTCCCTTCCCCCCCTCCAAAAAAAATCCAGTTGGTGTCCATGCGGTTTGATGGCCATGCGTGTGTGTGCGTGTGTGTTGGTTTTTTAACACAAATGTGGGCATATGGCTAATGTAATGTTAGCTGGATTGTTATTAATTATTATTGAAGCTGCTGACTACAGAAAAGTTAACATTCGTACCTCAGACCCTGAACATAATTAAATTTTGTCATAGTAAGAAAATGATGTATTGATTTTCTGACATTTCACTCCAAGTTATAATGAAGTTGGCTTAAGAAATTACAGTCTTCAATTTTCATCTGATTCAAGATTCCCTCCCTCCTTTATTTCTGTAAGCTTTAAAAAAATCTTTTCATTTCATACATGTATTTTTTATGATTATATTTGGTGTCCTATATTATGACTGACAAAAAGTAATTTCCACAAAGCGAGAGAGCTCTTCTGTAATTGATATTTACACTATTTTGAAAGGTATCACTTCTCTTGTCAATAGCATATCAAAAATTTTAAGTATGTCCAGAATGATTGTAACTAGAGAAGTCAGATATAATTTTCATTTCCTCTTTAAAATAGTCAATTTCCTCTCAAAACTTCAGTCACCACAAACACTCCAAAGAGAAACCACAGTGTTGGTAGTCTCGTGGAACTCAGCAATCATTCACTAAGTGTCCAGGAATTCAGTGTCAGAAGGGCACGCAGAATTACGTGCTTGATCTCTCATGCATCACAGGCCATTACATTCTGCTGTATACTCCACCAAAGCCTTTCAGAAGACATACTGGTATAGCCAAAATCACTGATGAACTATCAGTGTTTGAAGTCCCTGAATTAGCAAGGACTGGAGAAGGCATACCCAGATTATTTCTATCACATAAACCTTGCTAGAAATATCTGAAAACCAAAGAAAAAATAGAGAAATTTTTCTCCCACTCTCAAAGCTGATGGTCAGTGCGACTTACAAGAAAGACACCAGACAGGCATAGCAGCAGAGGGATTCTCTGTACTACTTGGAGTGCTGTTCCACCCCATTCAGGGGTCTTTTTCCTAAATCTCAAGCTTCAGAGAAACATAAAAATAAAACTTCTGGAACAGATACAGCAGGGACTTATTCTTGGCCTCAGAAAGTGACTTCGATGAGATGTAATTACAAATCTTCTCTTAATGCAAAGCTGTAAATGAGATGATCACATTGAGAACCATGTTGGCAACCTTCCCTCCCAAAGGCTCTTGAAAAAGGGAACAAAGATGGTAAATCAGACAGAACTACCACAACTACCTCCATATCAGCAGAGGGATAAGAGTCATGTTCCCCTGGTTTCAGACTTCCCACCACTGTGTACAGAGACTTGATATTAACTACTCAGGAGCCTCCTTCAGTGTGATTTTTATAAACGTGACCACAAGCTACCATGACGTATTCTAGTGAAACCACAAGTGGCCAATCACTTTTGATGACACTTAAGGCATACATAAGACACATAAGACACCATTCTGGCTAAGAGGTTCTTTTGACTATCCTAGTTAAGACAGACATTCCACAAGATGATGACCTCCCCACAACTCAAAAGAGTGAGGGCAGAAAAGGCACATACATATATGCCAATGAGACCTTGGGGAAGGCCTTTCCTGTTGCACAAATCTCGAACTTTTGAAATTCTTTTTCTTCTTTTTTATTGTCAAAAAGGTAAAAATCAAAAAATCTGCAGGAATTCTGTCAGTCTGGCAGCCTAATTTCTGGTAATTAAAAAAAAAGTTATGATTAGCTTTAACTCATCATCCAAGCCATCTTACTGAAACATTCAGCGAATCAAAAAAACAATCCAATTAGAAAAAATTATCAGTATTAAAAATTCCCACAAATTTCCAGGCTCCAACTGGAATGTTTCAATACAAACACATTCGGTGGAAAAGCTCCTCATCAGTTGTCCACAGAGTTTCAGAACACTCACCAACTTCCAGAAGTCAAACTTAAAATTGCAAGGTACGAATCAGAAAACTACTAGACAGAAAAGCACGGATGTTCTGCTCCATCAAATATTATTTGCAACGCAGCAACCTAACTGGTTTCATGACAATCCACAGCTCTTCTGATCTACATAGCTGAAAAATCCAAGAAATCAATAAAATGTACAGTGGAGACAGATTTAATGAGGAATGGATCTGTCAGGCATGACACTTTGTAACTTCATTGAGCAACATAAAGCAATTCATTAATGAATCAGCACTATACCAGTCTACTGGAACCATATTTCCGCAGGGGTAATTAAGCTTCTGTGAAGGTCAAAAACAAATGGCAACTGTCTTTTGTGAATGCCTTTTTGGAGTGGGCACATGATGTTCTGCCAGATAGATTTTCATGCTGGCACTCCACTGGATCAGCTAGCACACTACATAAGGAGATTTCTTTCAAAGGCCTAGGATTTTTTGATGAAACACCTCTCTGTGATTTTACAGGACACAAGCAAAAATACACTTAAAATTTCAGGACATGATTTAGCAAGACATTTTCTTAGCAACTCACCCTTTTGTAAAGCATGTGGATCTCCGGCAGGTGGGTTTAACAATGTCTAACACAAAAGCATAGCGCAACAACGACTTTGGTGGTAAGAAATACTGACTCATTTCTTCATTTTCCTCTTCCAAGAAGTCTTTTAGCATTTGAATAGAGGAATCATTATCCTGATCATGTTTCCTTTCAATTTCTTCTACTGTTTCAAGCTTAAATAGAAAGGCCCCTTTCGGTAAATTCTTCTTGCTGCTGCAATCTGGACCAATATTTGGATCCAGATTCTTCTCCTCCAAGGACAAAGAAAAACTGGTTTCACCCACTTCGTTGGCAAATTTTTCCTTGAGTAAATCTTCTGGATCCTGATCTGGGAATCTTGTCAATATCTAAGAAGAAAGTGTGACAAAAATAAAATTAAAGAACTGTATTTAATAAACAACTTGACATCCCACTATACAGTGAGTAAGAATTCCTTCAGAGATGCCCAGAATAAAGCAAGCAACCTTTTGATGTTATTTTCATGAAGATTTCAAAAGCAGTAGCATCAGGATTTGTTGACCTATCAGCAACAATGTCAGGAACAACCGCAAATAATTGCCTTTGCAAAAAGACCTTTCCAAGTGTGTAAAAAATGTAGCAGGCCACCATTAGCATAGAAAACACATCTCCCAACTGTTTAGAGCCATCTAAGCCACAGACATGCACATCAGTCCTTACAAAACTCAATATCCAGACTGAAAAAAGGAGGCAGAATTTAACTTTTCTGTTGGTATCACTCAGTCCTCCTCTCCATTCATCAACACACACCACTAAACCGAAAATTTAACCCTCAATCTTCATGAAATGAAGCAAATTCAAGTAACACGAGTAGACTCACTTGGCCAGGAGACTGAAAGGAAAACGGTTCGTGGTGAAGCTTCGCAATTAGAAAATATCGCAGCCTAGAATTGGGAATGCCGAGCTGTAACCAAAATTCAGAAGCCTTTAGTCCATGTCATAAGTAGAGAAAAAGTGGTCTACAGCATCATACAAGTGATTTGACACTACATGCAGTAACAGAACTACAACATACTAATATATTTTGTGACTTCAGAGATATCAGTATTGACAGAATCAGATATTCAAAGAATGGTTTGTGTTGGAAGAGACCTTGAAGGTCATCTAGTTCAAAGGCCCCTGCTGTGGGCAGGGACACCTTCCACTAGATCAGGTTGCTCAGAGCCCCATCCAAACTGACCTTGAACACTTCCAGGGATGGGGCATCCACAACTTTTCTGAGCAACCTGTTCCAGTGCTGCACCATCCTCATCATAAAGAACTTCATCCTAATATCTAATCTAAAACTACTCTTATAGTTTGAATCCATTGCCCCTTGTGCTGTCACTACAGACTCTTGTAAAAAGTCCCTCTCTGTGTTTCTTTTAGTCTCCCTTCAGGTAATGGAAGGCTGCAATTAGGTCACCCTGAAGCATTCTTTTTTCCAGGGTATTCTCTAGGTATTAGTTGGTAATACCTACACACTTTTAAGTTCCATACCTAGGTACTTCCAGAGAACCAAGTGAGCAATTATTTTTTACATCTTGTAGTTTTTACTTTGTCTGTAAATGAATATGAATGCAAACAAAATTTTATGTGGTGCAAGAAAAAAAATTTACATTTACTCACGATTTCTTGGGACAGATACTATCTGTTTTCTGTTAAAAGCAAAAAAGTCTCTCCTTGCCTCTTTAAACAAGGAATTTTAAGACACCTAACAATTAAATAAATCTACCACAACTGGTTTTCAAGCTACACTCTATCAGCTTTTCTCAAATATTTATGGTACTTCACGGATTCCAGTTAGTCTTGCACAATCTGAATCTCTCTCAAACTTTTTTTTAGTTGCCATGGTAACATGGAAACAAAGCTCCTCCTCCCACAAGAAACAGTCACATTTTCTGTGCTGGGAAATTCAGAGGCACAGCACTTCTGAAGCAATGAGGCTCCTGCAGGGAAAACCACCTTCCTGGTTACAGTGTAAATTCATGCCTTCTTAAAAATATCAAATGGCAGCAAAGCAGTACGGAACTAGGATCTGAATACAAACGGCAATACGATTATGCCAGTATGAGAAATCAGAAGTCACATCAGATGGTTTTCTCATTCAAGTGTATCTTCAGCTTTGGGCATGACTTTCTTTTCTAATACAAAAGAGCATTTTCAAATGTTCTTGCACTCAGTGCACTTCGAACTATTAAATATTATTAGAGCAATTTTAGTACTCACACAGGTTGGAGACAAGAGAAATTCCTGATATTTAAATCCACATGTTGTAAGTGCTTGCAAAAGTTCATTTCTGAAAAGAATTGAAAAGCAATTTTTCCCTTCACACAGTCTTTAGCCCCTTTTTTATCCCAAATAAAAACAGATTAAATTCAACATCATATTTACCAAAGCACTCATTGAAATAATAGGACAGCAAATTACTGATGTCATTCATTTCTGAATTTGAGAGACAACATACAACGTTCAGTGTTAGAGACTATTATACATTCAAAGGCACCTCACTCGTACTACAGTGCAAATGCCTCTTCAAAAAACATCCCGCCTCTAGGAAAGTAATTGTAGTGTGTCAACAAGGAAAGTAATCTGAGGCAAGATACACTCTTTATTTGGAATCACAAAACAGGAGATTAAGACCACTACAAATAGCTCACTACTTCCCTCTGCTCACACACACAGCACCAGTTAAGCCTAACAAAAAGGCTAACTCATGGGATGACAAAAATCCGTGGCTTTGATTATAAAAGTGAGGTGGGACTGTACTTTATAAACAATGGAAAAAGACTGTAAGGGAGATAATCTTTAAAAGACTTTTCTTTTGTATTCCATGCAGACTGCACTAGGTGGGAACTGTACAAAAGGCAGGAGCTGTGACCTGTATCCGGCACTGTACGTGAGACTGCATCCCAGGTGTCGCAAGAGAAAACAAGTGTCCTAACCGGGCTGCTTTCTGAAGTACAGCTTGTCCCAAGCACCGGCCAGCAAGGCCCAGCGTAGGGAATCCCGGGGTCTACAAGAGAGGACCATGAACACTTAACCAGTGAAAGACCTGAGCATGACTCCCAGCTGCCTGCCTTATTCACTATGAGCATGATATGCAGGGTGCCTGTTCTCTTGGTTCTTTAAGGAATGCTATGGAAAGATCCTACTCTATTCCAGCAAGAACTGAGAAGTAAGACTGCAACACTCTCTCTCCTGCTTTGGTCACAAGAGAGGAGAGTGCTCCTGCTGTCATTAGGTAACTGTAGTGACACTTTTCCACATTTCAGACCAAGACTATACACGATCTTCTTACTGTATCTCTGGACAATTTGATGGCAGCCATGAAACAGGGATAATCAACAAAGGTACTCAAGAAAGCCCCTAGACTGTTCTGTGACCTTAACACAAGATACCAAAGATACTATGGGCTCCCGCCATTAGTAAGTCCCTGAAACCTCTGAGTGTTACACCAATTGTTATTTTTTCTTTGAAAACTAATACTGACCTTTTCTAAAGGAAACATGATCATCAAATAAAATAAAATCAAATACTCATCAAATCATCAAGTGAAATGAAAAATAAAATACTGTTGCAATGTATTTTATCCGCTTCGAGAAATAAACAGGTATCTAGCAAGTTCTTTCCACAACCTAAGATTTTAATTCCTGTCCCATCTCAAGCTATTTTGTTAACTCCAATTCTAGGAAACAAAAATCCCTTCTAAAGAATAAATCCCTTCTCCTTCTAAAGAATATATCCTTTTTGCAAACTAAAACCTGCATATATTAATTAGAGTTTACCTTGCAGAAGAGGATTCAAATCCTTTAACATTTTCTAAAAGTAGGTATTTTGGAAGCTTCTGAAGCCTACAAGGAAAAAAAAAACAAATCAGACTAACAAGATGTAAAATACAGTATATTCATCCACAGATTTGTTTAGCTACCAGAAAGATCAAAGTATTTCCACATCATGCTAGCTGTTAAAGTTTAGCATCCTTAAAAAAAAACTGAATTAAAAATGTGGACTGCTGGTAAAAACCACAAATCCCACCTATATACGGATGAACAGCTGTACCCTCTTATACTCCATGCACGTACTTTTGAAAATGTTTATCACTGTTCATTTCCTAAAGCACAAGATTATTATTCAACAGATTAAGTGTATAATAGGAAATATAATTGTTGGGGGAACACCAATTGCTACTTAGCCATAAAACTGTTGTTTTCAAGTGCTTGTACCTGAAATAAATGTAAAAATGTCACATCAACCTGATAACACATCAGAACCAGCATTCATTTAACTGATTGAAGAAACACAACATGTTTAGAGTTCAAACTGCAGATATCCTCAATTTTCTATACTTGAATTTTATTTTGATAGGGGGAAGGGAAGGAGGTGTCTAAGCTTTACCAAGATCAGTGCAAAGGTCTGGAAATAGGCACATTCCAAAACCAGCATATTAAATCTCTGGAGAAATGAACATGCCTAAACTGTGCCAGGGACTGTTCCAACAATTTAGAAGCATAGATGATTCAGATTCAAGTCTCTGGGAACACTCTGTGGCACTGATTAATTCTCTAATAAGGCTAATGTAGACACAGAATGTCACACACTGGGATTTCAGAACAACATACAGAAGCAGGATATTAATACTCCCAGACAGCAGCTCCATGCTTACTGAAGTTAGTGACTTTGGACTTCCATTGGAACAAATCACAGCAGAATGTTTTAGCACATTTTTAATTACTACCAATTAAAGACATCACATGAATTAAAAGAACCAATGCATCTCACAAGAAACTGGAAAATGCACAAAAAACTATGCCAAATTTTAAAACAGTAAAAATAATTGTGAAAAAATAATAGTAAACTGAAAAAAAGCAACACCAGCCAAGTTCCTTGCAGAGGAATGGAGAACATATCTGCTGGTGTGTGTCTACTTACACTCATCATCATTGCCTACTATGAAACTTCTTTTTCAGCAACGAATCCAGAGCACAGCCTGAAATGCAAGCCCTCATAGGAGATCGACAGATCACAAGGCAAGTAATCACTGTACAAAGAGGAAGTGTTAAGTACTTGGCAGGTATTAACATTAAAAATGTTTCTGTAAAAGCAGCACTTTGATGTTTTAGCATTGGATTTCCCCAGGTTATGGCTTGGACACGATAAACAGACAGTATCTGGACCATTTGGGTTGGACTTTGCTTGTTGGCTGGGGGCTCCAAGGGTTTCCCAGGTCTTTCTGGATCTTGAAATTGTCCTTTCCATTATCTCTAGTATCTGTCATCCCAGGCTATCTCTGAGCCTCATTTCAGCAATATTTCATTATAAAAGGCTGAACAAAAGGTAAGTACATCCAAGGGATGAGAAATTATTTTACAGTTTTCATAAACTGCACGTATGCCATAGCAATTTAGAATGTAAAGGGATAACTCCTAAAATAAGAAGTTCCTTTTTTGGGGGATGAAGTACTCCATACTCAATGTCTCACAAATGTATCGTATTCAAAAAACACACAAGCGCTATCTTAGTAAAACACAAATCCACTGGAATTGAGAAAGTCTACAGAAGCCATCATGTTGAACCTTCTAATGACTACTTAGAGTAGGTGCTGCTTCAAGAACCCTCCCCAAGGAGATAAGGAACATTAGCAGGGTCTCCTGGGGTGTTGAGATAAAAGTGAGACAGCCAAGCCCAGGTCCTTTGCATCGTCATGATAAAAATGTACGTCCTGGAGTGCCTACAGCTTTGGTTTTGAGAAGGAGAAGCTTCTGCCATTTATCCAGCTAAGCCCACAGCAACTGGGAAACAGTATTTCCGTATTAACGCACTACAATGTCCTAAAAGCAGCCAGCCTCTTAACCGTGTCTCAGTTTAATGGAAAGGAATCTCCAGGTCAGGATTCCTTTAAGGATATGGAAGGTACACATATTCTGACAAATTATTAACTTACACAATATCTGCCAGGTTTTATTTATAATTTTAAAAGATCAGTTGGAAACCTGTGTTACATTTCCTGTTCCATAAAAGACATCCTTTGCAACACCTAAACAACCCACGTTCTCTCCTTAAGTTTGTGTCTCTGCCAGAAGCAGGGGAGTAGTAATAACCATTCTTTTTACCTATGAATTGTCTAACTTACTGGGCTACAGAATCTGTGTTTTGTTCTGTGTTCTCTGCCACAGATTTCTTACGTACGGCCCTGCCAAGCCACTCAACCCTTCTGTGTCTGTGTTCTCTTTCTGCTCATGACAAGGGCAACGACATAGTTCCATTTAATGTTGTTGGCTGCATAAAGATTCTAGAAGAAGGATGAAGACCCTTTTCTCCCAGTGCTAACAGCAATTTGAAAGAAAGGCTTTTTGGTACTGGTTTCCTTCTGTACTGAAAGCATTCATGAAAAAAAAAAAAAAAGTAAAAGACACACCAAACATTCCTCTGTCCTTCTCCAATCTTGAGAGCAAGATAAAGTAATAGAGAAATATATAGAGAACAGCTGTCATGGTCTCCAGGTGAAGCAAGATTGTCATTAATACAAATAATTATGGCTGTTTTATTAGGAACTGGGATCTGACCAGGCAAAAAATGACAGATGAATACAAAGACAAGGACACTGTTCAGACAATGCAGGGCTATTCAAATTCTTTAATATTACTACTCAAAACAAGAGATTGTACTACAAACTGAAAATACACAATCGGCCCCAAGATATCTAGAAGCAGCACCAAAAAGAACAGAGACCGTAGGAAAGAATGGAAGAGGTTGGAAGATGCATTGCATTGTACAGTCAATAATATATTTAAACCAACTTTCAAATGGTACCTCTTCAAAAGATGACTATCTATTAAATCTAAGCTTTTGTAACCTGGTATTTTAAAAAATTTTCATGTTTCCATGAGACCAATAGGCAAACTATTATATAATCCATTCCTGCTTCTACATAAAATCAATGCAAATTTGTTGTTGAACTGAAAAGAACTTTTTTTTCATTTATGATATAGGCATAGTTTAAACAGACATGCAGTGAAAAGGAAACTAGACAATGAAAGCATATACAGCAACTATGAGGTGACTACAGCATTAGTAAAATACAAGTATTTGTAAGTTACATATGATCATGTAAAAACAAACACGGAATACAGCACAATACTAGCAGTATGCCTCTAAAACATTACAGATGACTTGTCTCACTGAAACATAGAAGACCTAGTTACAAAAGAGGCTTTAGAATGGAGGTAGAAGTTCATTTATACCTTGGGAGAATATCAAGGATGTAGAGAAAGCTCTTTGTCCGTGGATCGGATACATCACCTTGCAGGCCAATTCTAAGAAAGAATAAAGAAACACCTGCGTATTACTCAGAGCAGACTGACATTTGAGTTACATTTTTCTACAGAATGCTGACACTTTGCTTTGAGTTTCAAAAGGGGATTCTGCAAAAGCATCACTTACAGACAGGAGGACCTGCTCACAGAGGCAGTGTCCTGAGAGATGCTCTAAGGAATGGAAGTCTGCCCCTGGAATCCATCAGCTCACAACAAGGTTAAAATTGAAGCATTCAGTAATGAAATCCACTCCCCAGTCTGCAAAGCCTTTAGCATTCTGGTCTTGTCCAGAAAAGCCTCTGAACATACTTGGCTCTGAAAGAACAAAAAAACCCCACTGGGTTTCTGGGAATACCCTGCTATTTTGCACTGAATATATTAAATTATTTCTATGAATTAAAACCTCATTGTTCACCATTTAGCAGGACTGAGCCCCACGTGAATAACTTTGGAACCAATTTTGTAACATTAAACTGGACAGATTATGTAGGTTACAAAAATGATAATGATTCCAGGCCTGTGTTTCCCTAGCTTATACTTGCATTAGCTCATAAAAAAGAATAAAAACTTTGTAGAAGAGCATTACCATGTATGTAAATTAGTCATACACAGATTTTTCTTTTCATCATATTATAAAGAAAAAATCTGAAGAAATGATTCCTATATACATCATAAGTTTACACTAATTCATTTTTATGGATCAGCACCACTTTACAGGGATTTCTTTTCAATCTTAGAACATTCAATGAGATATACTTTCCTACACAATCAGTACTACCACCATCAACAGACTTTTTTCATGAAGCTACTACTTTGCATGAGTGCAGTTACTAGAATCTTACCCTCACTGGTCACTGCTGTCAAATGATATGAATTACAAACTAATCTGATAAACAACATCTCAGTAAACTCAGTCCTTAATCAGCAAGATATTTCTCTTTATCATCCACAAAATCATTTCAAAACCATTATCTTTCCAGTCTTGGCTAAAACAGAAATAATCTTTAGAATAAATGATCTGTGTGCATGTGCAATTTTCAAAGTACAAATAAAACCAGATTACACGCTTAAGTCTCAGGAAGAACTGAGAAATTCCAATACTCCCTCTGGAGTTGCCCCAGGAAAATATTAGATTGATATCTAAAAGGAAAGGCAGCACTCCTAAACACTAAATTTCACTAGTAGAGGAACAATACAGTACACAAAATTGGTGCTGTAAGAAGCTTACTTAACTTAAACCGAATTAACATATACATATGCAAGAAATGTGATCAACAATTAAGATGCAAATTGCTGCACTTCTTTCATTTCAGTAATCATGGTGAACAGAGCTACAACACATTTGCTTAGGAAGAGAAAGACACAAAGACCACCCACACATAGTGTCACTCTTGAAAACACTTCTCCTTTGACCGTACATAGCGCAATAACTGCACTTTTTTCCCAGGTGTGCTGTATCTACCTTGTAAATGGCTGACAGGGAGGACTCATCAAAATCATATCAAAAGACAATCTGTCAAACTCTTTCAGTGTTATGCCCTGAAAACAGAAAAAAACCAGAAGAATGTTGAGTGTTGTGAACTGTATAAAACTCTCGAGTCATCTTTCAGATCAAACTACCCCTCTTATTTCCACTGTATGCTTCATATAGCAAAAAACTACCTCATATCCCATTTGACCTAGTAATTTCAAAATCTTTTCTACCTTGGCAAACCATAAAATGCAAATATGCATTCACTGCTTTGAATATAAAAACACTAATAAGGTTAGCATTTATACATAATCTTGAGGTTTTTATCTGCTCATTCTTTGAGGTGTGTAGTGGTTCTTTCAGTAGATACTGACCTGTTACTTCTCCCGAAAATAAAGATATGAAGCCTTTGTATATCAAAACCAGGGTTCACATACTCAAAATATGTGAAAAAATATCTGATAAGAAAAGTAGCTCAAGTGTAAACATGATAATTTTTACAGATCCAAACTATGGGTTTTCACTCTTAGGAGGTCACTGGCAAAGCAACCTGTAAAGTTTTTTTCATTCTAGTTTTTGCCCAGTAAAAATTACTCAAAGATACTGTATGGCTGAAATTCTCCTCTGCAAAGACATTTCTGCTCAGAAAAGAAAAAATTAGGTCTGCGGTAGGAATTAATTACACAGGCACTAATTCCTCTAAACTAAGTCTTCACCAACATACTAAGGTCAACATACTAAGGGGCCAGGAGGAAAGAAGGACAACGATCAAGTAACTATGACTTGGACAAAGAAATCACTCCTTACTTATTTTGAAGGATATCTATATAGCAAATGTAACATAACTACCCTCAGAAAACTAGACAAAAGCTGCTATTTTTTTTCCATTAAATTTGAAGAAGATGTTACTGACTCAAATAATCTGCTCTTGTCCACTATAAGATGACACAGGCAAGGATTCTTCTTCTTTTTCCATTATAAAACTATAAACTATCATTTAGCCGGTTACTATTGAGTGCTGAATAAGCATTTAACCTTTAGCCACCTATTTAGCTCTTACTTAAGCTGGTGTCTTAAAGCAGACACAGTATCTTTTGCTGTCATGTTGTAAAACCATAAAAGAAGATTAAGAAGTATACAGTAATTTCTAACTCAATCCAGGCAAAACTCCATGCCTAGCTTGCCTCTCATTTATTAAAACAGAATCCAATTTTACTTAGTTATTTTTCAAATAATTTGGAAAGCGACAGAATTCCTAAAACATTTTATCTATTGAACCCATTAAAAAAAAGTAAGACTGTTCCATCCAATATATTCTGTTGTGTTTTTCTGAGCTCAACTGTAACTACAAAACAAAAGTCCCAAGTAATTTAATTAAATTCTTTCAAAGTACAAGAAAATATTTTTTTAATCTAAAAATATGATTTTTGACATTCCTTTACTGATGGTAAGCATTCCTCTTGACATTTATGTAACCTTTCTTGATGCAGCAGGCAAGACTTCAAGGAAAAGCCTGCAGTATGAATATCCCTCTTACTTCAACAAGCAACCACTGCACAAAAAATCAAAGTTATTGTAGAACTGCTTCATTCATAATAAGATAAATATTTTTTTTTCCTCTGGTTACTAATAAGGACAGTAAAAACAACTTACATCTACAAATCCTAGACTACAGTAAAAAATACATTAATTACTCACCTCAATAGTCTTTGCCCATAACGGCGTGTTGGGAAAGTTGTGCTTATAAACATCATTGGCAAGAGTGTTCACATCAACAGCAGCAACAACTTCTGCATTTGTGCAGCTTTCTAAAATTAAAAAAAATAATTTGAAAACTCTAGCTACTCTTTACTACTCTTGGAAAAATGTACTTGCTCAGTTGTGCTACAGCTACACTCAAAAGGTAAATTATACAATCAAACTCTGCTGTGTTGTCTTTGAAACTTTGAATAAAAAACATACTGTTTTTCTACTCATATGGGCAATACTTCCCTTCCTTATATATCCAGAAATGGAAGCTAACTGTGCACTTAATTAGTAGATAAATAAATTCCAAACAGGGTGCACCTTTACAACGTCTCTACCTGCACTCTGCAGTCTCTGTGGCCAGCAAGTTCCCCAGCTACAGGAACCCCAAGTCAACCTGCCAAGCCCCACTGCCACTGCCTCATCCACTGACAACTTACAAGAACTAAGGGTGTAATTTTAGACGAGCACTACTTCTCATTATGAAAAAATGGCACCAATATATTTGACGTATGTCTACTCTTGCAATAAAACTTTTAAGTTGCCTGAAAAACATTTGTGCTCACATTTCAGTAAAGCCTTAGGCCTCAAACTCAACTGCTGCCTCTTCTGAGTTAAAGGTCTCCAAAATACCAAACTTGGCAGCTTCTCCTCTCCTGCATAGAGGTTTTATTGAAGAGAGGACAGTGCAACAAATATACTCACAGCTAAAACCCTGAAATAAAAATACACTAAAAAGAATGTAAATAAACAACTGTTAATTTATAGACTAAGAGAATAATAGGTTCTGCAGAAGCCAAAGAGATAAAAAGAGCAGTGTTTACTCCATTGCTCATCATGCCACACCATTTGTTATTACTAAATACAATACCTTCACTGAGGCTTTTTATCCAAGAAGATGGGCTGTGGTTACTGTTACAGCCGCAGGCAGAGAAGTGACCCCACCTCCTGATACCCAAGATCAGTTTCAACCACCAGGATATTTACATTATGGTCAGCATTACAAAGCCTGAGATGAAACACAGGCAATTTAAAAAAAAAACTTTTGAAAACCAAAAGAAAGAAGGCAAATAGCCACATGCCTTTGAATAATCTCACAATATGCTCAAGTAACACATTAACAAATGACCTTATGAGACAGCTTAAGAATTACCGCTAGTCAGCTAATTATTTACAGTTTGAGAGGATGAAAGCCCAACTGGGATGACCCCAGTGGATTTAATTTTGAATGATGCAGTTACCATCCATCTACTATCTTTCAGGTTTTCAAGGCTATCTTAGTCAAAACTAAGATGAAAGAGAAATCTGGGTATTGAAAAGATTGTAGCAGACATTTAACAAGGACAAAGCTGATTCTTCCGGGTTTACTTGGTGCAATTGAGGGCAAAAAGATAAGGATTTTCACAAGATAAATATTTACAGACCATTAAGGGTCAACATACAAATCATTATTCGCTATTACTGTCTTGACCTTTTGACCATAAGTTGTAACTGAGAACTAAATACAGGTGTACCCACAAGGACAATAGAATGACTACACCTGAGATTACAGAACAGGTATGTTAACACTGACACCTAGCGTGAAAAGCAGCTGGATGAATGTCTCAATTTACAAATGTATTCAAGAACTAACACCTTCATCTTCCTAAAACAAAGCTGCAGCATCTAAGTAACAGGAACAAACTTCAAATACTGTTAAAGAGACTGCTTTTCTCACTTACTCCTTCAGTTCTTAAAACACATCATCCTGACAAGCTAACCCTCACTGTGTTTTCCAGGTACTCCAGAAGGAAAATAAAATTAAAATTAAGTAAAATTTAAAAAATCAAGACCCTCAAATTATTATCTAAATTAACAGAGAGTTTAAAATAGGCAACTGGGAAGGCAAGCTGTGTGCTTTCTTTCACAACTCATGATTCAGATACTCGTCTTTTCTACTGCAATCCATCCAATATCTCCCTGCATCCATACAAGAAGAAAGAGCTGCTGGGGATTTTGCAGGCCCAAAAGCCTGGAAGTACTGGAAGAGAGCACATAGCTAATAGTAACCTATTGAATCTCCTTGAAATACAACATTCAGTCTAAACCAGAGATGTAAACCAGCATGGAAAAAGGACAGGAACTTTTCCTGAAGCACTCCACCTGAGATCCTCTCTTTCCATTTCAAAGACCTGATAAACTTTTCAAAGCTTCTTCTCCTTTTCATTTAAAAGTTGAAGGTCACTTGGGAATTCCTGTTACAGAACAGACTTCCTCTAAAAGCTGATTAAGCGTATTTGTGTGGAAATGCCCTGGAAACGCATGAAGGAGCTCGAGCAGACAAGCAGCTCTCACACATCCAACCTAACAAAGAAAAGCTTGTGTAAATTTCAAACAATGTGAAAATGCAACATCTTTAAAGAACTTCTCCTGAAAGTTAAATAACTTTATGTCAAACTGTGATATTCTGCTTTGCTATAAAAATTACGTTTACTAATTGAAAATTACTATAAGGAATGCATCATAAAACAAGCCTGAAAGCAGAATCTAAGAAAAACAGAATCAAGGCTGTGTTTAACTATCCCCACTGACAAAAGGCACAAAACCAACTCAGGAACTGCTGACTGGAGGGATGTTAAATCAACTCCCCAAAATACATAGCATAACCTCAATACAGTAACAGACACAGCTCTGAAGACTTTTTTATCCCCCCCAAACAAGTACATCCAATTTTCAAAACACAGCTATTTAAGAGAATTACAGCAATGCAGAAAACAGTATCATTTTATTCAGACTAAAGAAAAAATAATACACATTTCTTAAGTGAAACTAAGAGGCTGCTAGAATACTTGATTTGCAAGATTCCTCAACACCAGTTTTTGAACTGAGACTTGACATTTCTGAGCAAGACGACATAGTTTAAACGGAAGCCACAGACATGATGGGGAAGTTACTCAGGGAGGTGTTATGACTTATTTTTAGGCAGACTAGATTGTAATATTGTAATTCTGTCTTGGCTGAAAGCAGGTGAAATCAAATTTGTTTCGTTCTATACGTAATGTACTGATTTAGCACTTAAAGCTTAAAACCTCTTGGACCCAGACAGCTCAGAACCAGAAATTCTTTAACTGTTACTTAAACTGCCTAAAGAGGCAGAAATCATACTTTGGGTCCCAGTTCTCTACTTCATTGAATACACAATGCTTACAAGCCCTTTCAGATATGGAGTTGTCATTCATGACGGAAAGGACACTGCTGTAATGACTGGAAGGTGATGCATTCAAAACAAAGGAAGACAGGATGTGTGCATTAGCTTCTGATTTGAAAAAGTAAACCCAAAGAGTGTCACCTTCAAATGCCAAAAATAAATTTTCTGACATTATAATAGCTGTCTTTTTCCTCTTCAGAATTGATTCCTTTGTCATGTGTTTCTGCAGACCTTAAAATTAACATAGATCTGTTTATATTCACTACTGTACTCTTACAATAGAATCATCAATGTCAACAGAACACATGAAATGCACTGTGTTATAGCAAGGGCAGTTTGGTGGATTTCAGCATATTGGAAAACAGGAGCCAGAAAAATTATCTATTCTAACAGGTATATGGAAACAGATGGAAAAGGGAAGATTAGTCACAAGTTTTGTCAGTCCTGTTTCCTTTTAAAACAGAGAATAAAGATTTAATTTCCCAGTTGTCAGCTCTTGGCTGAAATGATTGGGCTGAACTGT
This sequence comes from Lycocorax pyrrhopterus obiensis, assembly GCA_014706295.1. Lineage (NCBI taxonomy): Eukaryota > Metazoa > Chordata > Aves > Passeriformes > Paradisaeidae > Lycocorax > Lycocorax pyrrhopterus. The sequence goes on along the minus strand of JACSVZ010000002.1, from coordinate 20,780,857 downwards.
CCATGGCTACAGTCAACACAACTATCAGTAAACTTGATACTTGCTTCCTGCAGGATACTCAGCAACCTCTTTCACTGCTCTATTTGTGCAGGATTTGATCATGGTAAGCCATATAAACTCTATAAACTTACATTATAGCACAGCTGGCACCATCCCGTGCTACAAAGGGATATATTTTGGAGAAGCATTAAACTGAGTTTAGGTGTAAAAGCTTGCTCAAACCAGCAATGTTTTTGTTTTGCGTTGTGCTGAATCCTAAAACTCCTTGTCAGTTTTGTCTCCTTTGCCTCTCCTGGTGGGATAGCTATGCTCAGTGTAAATACACACACCAAGTTATTATGCTATGCAATTCACAGAGACAATCAAATAAAATGAATAAACATGCATGACAGAGCACAAGAGACAGAAATTTTTACTCTGTGTCTTGGGGTTTGGCCAAACCAGCACACTCTGTAAAACTGAAATATAACAATTGCAGAGGAAAAATACCACCAACTTTATCACTGCAAAATTACGGTATTTTTTAAAGAATGCCCTTTAATGTTTTATGCAAGAAGACTTTTTTCAGGGACACGGCAAATTACAAATGCTTGTGGCAGAGATGTGGAACCCATCTTTCATGGGAAAACTGCCTAAATTAATAAGCCAGTTTAGGTTTGTTTTGGTTGGGAAGGAGGAAGAGTGGGCTATTTGTTTGATGGAAAGTTGCTAAGGAAATGAATTTGTAGCCATAGATTTTCTAAAAATAAAACACTATTTTTCACTGCAGAAACTCTGCACTTTATAAAGAACAAATTCACTCACACACACATAAAAAATTATCATAGATTTAGACATACATGACTTAAACATCAATCTTTATAAATCCCAAAAGGTTTGGGGTACAGGGCGGGAAGAAGAAAGAAATGCACTTCCATCCCTTAGCTGCCTCAATCTCTCAGGAGTGTAAATATGAACAGATTCACTGATTTTTGACTTTAACTAAGCTAAACTTTCTAAATTGTACATTTTTGCAGGTTTTGGTGTGAAAATATTATAAAGCATTCCAAATCTAAATCCAGAAATTCTGCATATGCTCAATTATCTATAGCTAAAGTACCAACACAGAGCTAGACAACCCCCAAGACTTTTCTTTTTCAGCTTTAGACTGAAACCTAAATTCAGGAACAACCTTCTCTTCACTATCAAAAAGAACATGATTCAATTATGAAACCATGTACTCATAACTCCTACGTATTCTTTACAGAGAAACACAAGAGACTATAAACTTCCATCAATATGTGAAAATACAATTATTTCTTACTGTAAGCAAGGACAATCTCAAAACCAATTGCATACTATTTGATGCCAAATGCATTCTACATTAACGACAGCTGCCAAAACAACAAACATCCTCATCCTGCAAGCTATCCTAAAGCTAAGTTTTTGAAAGAACACAGCCAAAAAAGGCATCGAGGTAGAAAAGTGAGCGTCAGATTTCCTGAAAAATACCTATTTGCCAATTGACACACCGGTAATTCCACAGAAAAGTAGAAAGTTGGACCAGCTGAACTAAGCATAACTGACCCCTAACATGGCCAGGAACTAGCTTGCCAGAGCTGCAGAATCCCTTTTGTAGAACAAGGCTTTCCTGGGATGCTGCCACTGAAATACTCCATGCTCCCTCTGTTTTCAACATATTCCTATTATTTTTCTTGGCTTAAAGATTCACTAGAAACCATACCAAGATATTACAATATTATACATAACCTTCATCTATCGTGCATCTGGCTTTATGAAAGCACTGGCACAATGGAGGCCTTTCTTTCACACTTCACATTTATATGGAAAAAAAACACCACAACCCTTCTAATATTTCCATCTATGATTTAAAAGGAAGATGCAGAACAATCTGCCACTCGCTAAATGGAGGATAGGATTAGAGACCTTTTCAAATAGCATGGTTTCATGTACACATATAGGCCAAAAACATCTAAGAAACCCATTATTAAAGTACTTACAGAGGAACATTCACTTCTTTTCTGTTTTATTTGCACGTAAAAGCAAACACTTCAATGCCCCTTGACTTTACTTTGTTCCTTCATAAACTGTGTAGGAAAACTGAATCCAGATGTCTAAAGGACTTTAAAAACCAGTAAAAATTATCAAATGCCCAAGTATATCTCTGCTCTCAAATGAAATCCAATTCAACAAAAACAGTTTTATATAATAACCTGTCATTTAATACTTAATTCAGTGCAAATTTCGTAGGACCCTTTTTATTCAAATTGCCTATTACTTTTAACAAGACTCTAACCAAAATTGTCATCTAGAAGTGTATGATTCGGACCTTTCCTGAGACAAAATAATGCTTATGGGCTGAGTTCTCATATGCTTCCCAGAAAAATAAGCACCCAAACTGAAAAATGCTATACCAACTGTAATGCAAATAGCTTTTTGTCTATTCACTTCACAAATTTCAATTGGTACTTGACCATTTTGCACTAGTTAGGGTCATTCACACAAAAAATAATGTAAATGTCCTTACTTATAGTCCTTTCATCTGCTTTGGCTGATACCACCACAGAAAAATCTCAGTCTCACTGTTCATACTTATTGCAATTTCTTCAGTCAAATGTAAACCCAGAAGAACAGAAATTACAACAAAGATTGACACTGAAGCAGTTCTGTTCAGCAAATTCAGAAACAGCAAACATGGAAGCAAATTCACCTTTTTAGGAAATAATACAAGGGGTTTAGTTAAATCCTTCAGTCTCCAAACTACACCACATAGATGACATGATTTCAAGATTTCAAGTGTGTAGTAACTATCCACTGGGGCATCACTAATTCTGTGTATCTTTTGGATAAAGTCTGATAATCTAATGATGCATTCCCACTCTCTTAAGTATTTACTGAGTTGCAAATGATGTTTTCGCAGGTGGAAATTCACAGGATACCACACCTAGCCTTATAATTTATTAAAAATTGCAGAACACTACTGAACTGTTCCAAGACATCTATTATTATGGCAAGAACACAGCTAGATAATTCAGTAAAGAGTGAAGGAACCATGGCATAGGCTAACTTTCAGGAACCAGTTCACTTTCTATGGAAATATGGAAATTGTCTACAATACAACAAACATGGATGGCTAGCCATCACTTTGGAAATCTGGCTACTAGAAAAGCAGCACGTTACCATTAGTGTGCACACTATATACAGGGCATAACACACTCTTTTCATTCTACAAAAACTCCCAAATCTGCAGTTCCAGACAAAGCTATACTTTCCTCTTAGTATTCTAAGAATGTCTCTGGAAATGAGGAAAATACATCCTCAAAATAGATGGTTAGGAACAATGTAGGAACCTATTTTGTTGTGTATTTTTATATATAATAAATATATAAAAATATATATTATATATTTATATTTATAAATAAAGCATATATACACATTCAAGCAAAAATAGGATAGTAGAAAAAATGCCACTCTGATAATTGTGAGTATGTTTCAAGTAAATAAATGATGCTAAACGGATTTCACTCCCAAAGCATACTCTTAATATTCCATAGCTCCCAGGAAAAATAGCAAGATAAGGCAAGTTTCCAATTGATGTTTCAATGACAATGCTCTCTGCTAATGCTCCTGAAGACTGAAGGATTTGAAGGATTGTAGTCACAGTTAAAATTATTATGGTGATTCTCATAAATTATACTAATGTGTGTTGAAACCTGCACTTCAAAGTAATAAGGTCCAGGGTACTTCACAAAGGAAATCAATAGCCCTACCTCAATTTTTAATTCGGGGCAGCCAATTCACAGAGAGTCTACAGGACCTGCTGAAGGTCACCCAGGCCATGCTTTAACAATTCAGCAATTTGAGCTCCAGGGCTCCTTGTACCAGATCAAAAACCCACCTGGGCACATGAGCTGGTGTGAACTCTCTATACCAGTTCAAATTCCATATTCAATGTTCATGTTTACGTTATACCAGCCTCAGATGGTCAGGCTCATATTGGAACATGGCTCAGCTATTCACCTAACTATGACCCATGAAACCAAGTCCATGTGCAGGACAGTGGGAAACCCTGGCTAATGTGGTTACCATCCTGGGCACCTCACTGGTCCCGATCCCATCTGCAGCACGGGTGCGTCTGTATTAGACAGAGCACGTAATAACAAACACAAAATCACGGCCTTTCCAGAAGCAGCTGCCTGGTCCAAAGAAGGAGCAGGGATCCTTAATTTCCGTCGCAACGTGCTCCTGGATACCAGGTGCCGACACGCCGGGCTGGAGAAGGGGGTCTGGGAGAAGAGGGGCCACGTCTGTCCTCCCCATCGAGAACAGGGCACCATGCATAGTCCCCCCTCCCTCAAGGGCCGGGGTCCCCTCGACAAGATGGAGCCCCCGAGGGCGGGGTGTCCCGGGCGGGGCAGGCAGCGCCGGGCCCCGCGGGCCGCGCCGGTACCTCTGAGGGCCTGGTGCATCCCCCCGATGCCGCTGTACAGCTCCAGCACGCGCAGCGCCGCCATGCTCGGCCAGCCGCGCCCGCGCGGCCCGCCCGGCGCCTCCCCGAGCGCCGCCCGCCCGTTCCGCCGCTCTTTCGTTCCCCCCACCCGCCCCGGCCTGCGCCGCACCGGAGCTGCGGCTGCCTGGGCTTGGTGGTCGCTCGGGGAACGACAGGCGGGATCGGCCCCGCAGGACGAGGCCACCCCCTGAGGTGTCCTTGGGGCGGCTGCTGCCCGCGGCCCCGCCACCTGCGGCCTCCAGGCAGTGAGGGGTCGGGAGAGGGACCCGCTGCCCGCCGCGGCTGCCTTGGGGGGCAGGCGAAACTAATGGGGGTGGCGCGGGGAGAGAAGGGGATGCAGGGTGGCGGAGGGGCTTGTCCTCATGCGGGGGCGTGTGCTGTCCCGCCCGGTGGCAGCTGGAGCCAGTGGCCTCGGCGGTGCCGTGGGCCCGTAGGGTGATGTTTTCGAGAAGTCCTTTCAAAGCCCGCACAGGAAAGAAGGAAATAACTTATGAAACTGCCCTAATTTGCCCCAACGCTTCTTGCTAAATTGAAAAGGAAGAGGCTGCTCAATGACACTGTTGCCCCTGAAAAGTAATCCGTTTTTTAAACAAATATTTTTCATATACCTCTGTGTGTGTGTATCTCAACCAGAGTAAACATGTTGCAGACTGTTACGTGGGTTACCTATCACAATCAAGCAGACACTCACCTACGCCTCACTTTACAGATTCAGATTGTAAAGTGAAGATGAAACATTAAAAAAAAAATCAACCAAACCAAACCAAACCTGAACATGTTTCTCTACTATTTTCTTGATTTAATTATATTGTTGTGGAACCTTTAAGAAACCTGTCAAAAATAAGGTGGATTTAAGAAATATTTATTTTTTTCCTTAGAAACTGCCTCATACAGCATGTCATAGTGGCTCCCAACTCTTGATTTGCAGTGGGGGAAGAATTTTTAGCTGAAACTGGAGGGCAAAAAAGAGGTAAATTTTCTGCCTTTCAACGCACTCCTCCAGAATATAGATGCATCAGCTGTGGAAAACAGTGGAATTAGAAACAAATTTTCGAAGCAAAAATATCAGTCCTTGCCAGTTTTTCAAAACAGCCCTGACATTTACTTGTGCATCTTCATTATCAGAGTCCAAGGCTGCTGCTTTATTTGTCAGCCATGGAAGTAAGCAGGAGACTAAAACAAGTCCAAGTGTACTTCTAGGATTTGTGAAAGGAAGTGCAGCAGCTGAGGTACCAGAGGAGAGCAGCAGGCATTGCAACCAGCCACATGTTTCCTGCATGGGTGGTTGATGGAGAACTGAGAAAAGGGAATCACATGGCACAACAAATGTGCTCACTGGAGAAAACAGTCATGGGAGAAAGATGCTGAAGGCTCTGAAGAAAAGGGGTCAAGATGAGGAAGATGGCTACAAAGAGCAAGGTTGTTATCAGCTAAGAAGATACACTTCAGTAGAACCCCTTCAAAATATAGATGCAAGGTGAAAATAAAGAGAAGGACAACCTTTAGACTACTGAAATTAGTAAAGCTGATGAATGAGTTTGAGTTTCTTGTCTTAGTATTCCCATAACCTACAGATCACAGCAATGCCAGATACTGTGATGAGTGGGAGCTGTAGTCAGCCAGAAACAGGTCATTTATTTGGAGCTGCCCAGTACCTGGAGCGATTAATATCAGACAGGGAGACAGAGCTGAGACCTGTTTTTCCTTCTCCTTTCCCTGACTCCAAGGTATTTTTGCCATTCACATGTAGGAAAAGTGGAATCTGATGGAAAAAGCAGCAGAGATGTTTCTGCTATGCTGGTGGCAGTAGGACATTCCCTGCTCAGGGGAAGTCCTCCACCTACTTTCTCCACCAGTGTAAACTGGAGAATATGATCAATATGCCTCCACTTGGGCAACAAAAAAAATTCATAAACTAGGTTGGGATTTTATTGGCTTCCTCTTGCAAAGAATGGGAAACACCAAAATTTCCCTTGTGCTCATTTTTAAAAAACTGGCAGCAGTCACTTTTATAATTCTGTATAACTGTCTGCCCATACCTGGTTCTCATTATTAATTGACAGCTGCAAAAAGAACCAAAATGGAAACAGGGAATCTGGAAGCAGTTACTTCTAGTGCTCTTCACTTTAAAAATGTAAAGTCAACATAATAATAACCATACTTTTTGGATCCAAACTTACATAATGGTATTTAAGGTATGCTGCTTATTTCAGACAGGGGCAATGGCCAAGAAGTGCTGAGATCCGTGGCCACTCACATCTTTCTTCTCACAGGAAAACCCAGAATGATGGCAGAGAGAGGGTGAGCCCTGTGAAAGCAATTGTTCATACTTCACTTGGAAAATCTTGCTAACATGTGCTGCCACTGTCGTGGGGCGGGCTAAATGTTGCTCACACTTTGTCTTGTGACCCCAAAGCAGTCTGCAAAATTTCCCAATTGGATCTCTCTGACTTATTGAAATTTGGGTATTGTGACAGCTCCCTTTTACTCTTCTGCATGCATGTAGAATGGATAGGATTCCTGTAAAACTCAATGAACATTTCATTTTATTAACAGAGGAGATTAATAACAGAGTTAAAGTCCAAAGTCCAACTCTGGACTCTACGTTTTTTAGGACACAAGTATGGGCTGTTTCATGTATGGATTATGGCTCCACAATATAGTTGGCTTTAAATAACACATGAAAGACTTTTCTAAAATGATGTTAATTTATTTTAAATGGGTACATCTACAGAACTATGATAATGCACTGATGAAGCAGCGACTTGCTTGACTCTAATATATTTATGGTAAAATATATTTTAAGCAAACTGATCATTAAATAATATTTTTAAAGTTGTTGACATAAGCATGTGATATCAGCATTTTCACTGAGACAGCTTTGAAAACTCTTGCCTCCTACGAACTAGCAGCATTTCCTCAATGCAGCAGTTTCTGCAGTTTGCCCACATCTCTGATGAGTGGTACGATACAGGTAATCGTGCTAGATCTGAAATTGTTGCCCTGGTAGTCAACAAATACATCCAGTGAAACAGCTACATATGGTAAGAGGAACACGCAAACGAAACCACTGCGATATTTTCGCTTCTTAAAATGCTTTAGAATTGTTAAAAATGTTACAATTAGCAATGCTGCCAAAGAACATCACAGAAACATGCAAAACCCCCTGCCTTAAGATTCTGCATTGTACTTGGCAACTGAAAAGCAAAATTACAAAATATGACTGGACCATGTAATCTTGTCCTCAGAGTGAGAAGAAAAGATTTTCACTGCTCTGTTTCTATAATTCACACCAGCAACAAATGCACGCAAAACTCTGTAGGCAGTTCCATGTAAGTCTCCTCCCTGCCCTCCCTTTTGCAGCAGAGCAGAGCCAGCAGGGCCTCTGCTTGCCCCCAGCTGTGACAGGAGGCTGCCAGTCTGCAGTGCCTGTTACTGGGCTTTGTTGAGGCCATGAATATAACCCCTCAATGTAAAGGCTGGGTGATGAAAGGTAGTAGACCTGTAGCTGAGAAGTGTTTGTGAGCATTTCCTCTTTATTCATAAAATGGAGAGAGAGCAGGGAAACTCTCCCTCTCCTCATACACCAGATATTTAAAAGTGCCTTCACAGTGATCAGCCAAAACTTCAGTACAAGCAAATATCAATGTTGACGGCTGAAAAACAAAAAATGCTTCTGTCCAAAAGTCCAATATAACCTACTATGTACCCAAGTAAGGATCAGGAAGAGTATACAAAACATCTAGCTGTCTGGAAGGGAAGCTCATGTTCTGGGTCAGAAATCACTGTGGCCAGTAAAGAATGTGAAGCATGTCACAGCTTTGCAATGCAACCAGTGAATTGAAAAAATCACTGAGCACTTATATTACTTCCAATTATTATTTCCATAACCATTGGCCCAGTAGGTTACTAATAAAACTGAAAACCTTTTGCAGTTTATCAAAGTCGGTCTTTATCAGATATCATATTTCAGGAGGATATTTATCAGACTTGGTTTCTGCTGAAATGGTGCTCAGTAAAAGTAGCTGTCAGCCACAGGAGGTGGTGCTTCCAGGAAGCCTGCTGGGCCGTGCCTGTACGGCTAAGGAAGCCTATGATTTTCATTTATAATGCCACGCATCTGCAAGACTAGAAATGAAAACCACATCAAACCAGGTTTTTCAGCCTCTCTCAATGCATTTCTAAGAACTCTATACCAGGGAAATTTATGTAGCTGAAATTATTTGGAAGAGTGATCAGACACAAACTTTTTTAACCTTTTGCTTTTCAAATATGTTCAGGGTTTTATTTTCAGGTTTTGGTGCTAGGCATATACTCTGTAGGGAGTAAGGAATAAAAAGACATTGCTTCTCTAATGAAATCTTTACTTTTCTGGTTTAAATACATTTAAATCTAAATGAACCTGGCCTGTTTGTTATGTTTGGCCTGCAGTGGTTACCCAGGCTGGATGAGAGGCATATGTTTACATGATGTTATTGGCTTTCTTGTACTTACACATTCCAGTGCATGACAAAAAATGATATCAAAAATTATATATTCACTGGACTGAACAAAATGGACCGAGAGCTGTTTAAAGCCCCTGCAGTGAGGCAAAAGATTGCTGGTGCAATGAATGTGTTTTGAGCCAGACCTTTGAAGGGTGATAGCAGGCAGAGAGCCAGGCATTTGTTATAGGGGGATCAGTTAAGGATGAGGTAATGGCGTGGGAGATCTCAGCTCGCTTGCAAGGGCAGGAGGAAATGCCTGCTGCTTTCTCAAAGGGAGGGGAGGGGAGATGAAGGAAAGAAAGGAAGTGCAGACGGTGAGCCTGGATATGCCTGTTAACTTTCTGCTTAAGGCAGGAATTTTCACCTCTGGTATCCCCATGTGATTTGCACAACTTATACTGTGCAAACTGAAAAAGACTTGTAGCTGTATGTCAGTGTTGGTCACACCTTCTGATCACAAGGCCATCTAGTATCACCTACAGCTTTTGTACACGGCAGTCTTTTAAGGAGTTCAGCCCCTGCCCAAACTGGTTATTTTTTCATTCAGTCCCATGTGGTGAGTTTAATCTCTGACTATGACTAGTGTTAGCACAGAAAATGAGATCTACCATGGTGGTAGGATTTCAGTAGAAGGGTATTTCCTCCAGAGAGAAAGAAAACCTTTAATGCAGCCATAGCATAGCTGTGACTGTGGCCCTGCTGAGCTACCTTCAGATTAGATAAACCAAAATTGTACACAGTGAGTGCTGTAAAATCTGCCCAAGAAGCTGAGCACTTGGTGCCTAGGCAGCACAGAGATGTCTTCCACCCTGGCTCTATTGCTCTATTTGCAAATGAGTTACTTTAAAGCTAATATAAAACTACTTGATAGCACTTATGGACTGCAATTACAAAAGTTATTGTACTTGAAATATTCTCTTTCTGGCTTTGGACATGTCTACAAATGTCTGTCAAACACACCAATATAATATCCACCCAAAAGTTTCTTGGAAAGTAGTCTCTAATAAAACACAGATTTGAAGAAGTTGTGAGATTTTGTAAGGATAAACTGAAATAAAGGATAAATTGAAAAGTAATTCTGAGAAAAAATCTAGGAAAAATATAACTGTCATTTTTGCCTCCTTTGGGGGTCCCCTCCCCTTTCCCCTTTGCCTCAACTAAGAACAAAAGCTTTACGTTTTTCTAAAGTTGAAACAAACTTTTTTTACAACAAGGACTGTGAAATTTAAATGTTATTTTTGCCAAGACAGCTTGGAGAGAGAAGCCCCAAAAAGCCTAGCCTAAAAGGGTCAAGAAAGCCTAAAATACTTATTTCTGAAGAAGAGAAATCTTCTTGCACCAGGCATATGCCAGTATGGACTGGCAGTGTCAAAATTCAGCTGTAGGGTGCTGGGCTGACTTAAAACTCCAGCAAATATGTTTCACATAATTCATCAGAAAAATACAATGGGAGATTGTTGGAATTGTCCATTGGGAACCCTGCGTGTCAGAAGTCCCTGAGGATGATTTCATCACAGTTTTGGTGCCAAGTCAGATGTAGCACTCATCTCCTACAGTATAGGACACTGTTGTTCAAAAACTAACCATATTAAACTCAAGTAATTAATTAACCTGAAGTGCAAATAATTCCCATTGTCATTGGCAGTCCAGGCATCACGTATTTTGTAGTACAATAGTATTGTGTCCTTCATCTGCGGGATATGTCTCAAGATTCCTCTTGATACGACAGAAGTTGATTATTTTTGGAATACAACTGCAGGGCAGTGGCATTACCATATTCAGGGAAAACCATGCCTCTCCCTTTGAAATATCCTGACATCTGACCTGTATGTTGTTTCATCCTGATGTGCTAGACTTACATGGTAGGCTTGGTGAATTCTGTCATGGAGTTTATAAAAATGCCCGATCCTTGTCAAATAAACAGCTACAAACATTGGCAAAAGTCTGAGTTAGCAAAACTGAAACATCTATAAAGCTCCTGAATAGTTGTTAGGTCCTTCCTCCTGCCATCCTACAAAAGCTGTCTCCCACCCAATGACCATATACAAGACCAAATTCTTAAGGAAAATTTCAGGTAGACAGTGAATTGTCTTTGTATTGGGAAATAGGACACCATTCCACTTGAAAAAGTATGGACACCTCCACTCTTCCAGACATTTGCTCTCTTCCTTCTCCAGCCATATGCATCACCTGCATTTAACTAATTTTCCACTCAATTCCTTGTAGCCCACAATATTTTATGCATTTTAAATCTGGATCATCTTCCCTCCTGAATCCCAGCTGGACAGAGTATATTTATGCTTGAAAAATTAGGCACAGAGCTGGCATGTAAAAGCAGAATGTCCTTTTAGAAACTCAGTCTTCTCAGCTTTGGGGTGTGTGCACCGCCGCCTCTTCCCTTTGAAAGGAGCCAACTAATCCCAGAATGGCTAACACAATGTACACTCAGTTTATGAGTCTCATTGGAACCAAGGATTTGGCACAAGAACTTGGACTGAGGAATCCACTAAAATCTTGGCCTTCAAGGAGCTAGTACTGTTCTTCTTGTCCTGGGCATCTCAGAGGAAGAATGGAACAATTGCTGCACGCAATTAATGATTCCATTGCTGTGTCCTGGCTCTTCCTCAGAAAGATCATCATTTCCTGGTATATCACGGCAAGAAAACATCATGCTATTTATGCTTTGTGTAAGTGATGGAACTGGGGGAGAGAGAAGAATGAAATCACTTCTCAGATTTAATTGTTTTTTGGCTAGAGAAGCTCTTTAAGCAGTTTGCTTTGAAAAAGCTTGGCCAAAATAAGTAGTAAATGTTTAACTGACAGGGTTCATTAATGGCGTTGTAGAATCACTTCTTTTAGATTTTCCCAAAGAGAGAATGGATGGATGGATGGATGGATGGATGGATGGATGGATGGATGGATGACTCATCCTTGAAAAAGTTTGCAACCTCAAAATTTGAAACAGTGAACCCAGACAGATAGGGCTTCCCATGGTAATGTGACAAGTGACTGTTCATCCACACTGTTGACTTCTACCTGTACCAACAGTTTGCTGCAGGAATTGCAACCTAGTGCTGAACAAGGTCAAGATGGCCAGGTCAGCAATGTAGCAAAGGACAGAAAGGAGCTACACACACTATGGATTTTGCATAGATTCTCCTGAAAACTTGAGCTACTTAATTCAAATATTTTATCTGATATTTAAGTTAAATGGTCCTTATAAAGTGCCTATCATGATCCTTGAACAATTTATTGGTCTTTGATAGAATACAGATTTCATGGAAAAAGGGTAGTGGAGAGAGAAAATTTCAAATTGTCTATTTTTGGGCACCCAAAATCAACACTGAGAGACTCTCTGTATTTTTAAAATTGGTTCTGCTTAATGAGTTTCAGGTTAAGCATTGAGTCTTAAACCATGCCAAACCTCTTCTCAGTTTGGAAAACCTTGTTCTTTATGTCCCAGTCATTGCTAACTGTATTGCTGCCATTCAGCAGTCAGTGCTATTGCTATTAAATGAAGTGAGACAGGTTTTCATTCTTGATTTGGTTTTTTTGTTTGTTTGTTTAAGGGATGGACCAAATAAATTGCTAAACTTGTGATAGAGCTTAAAAACTTCTCTTTCTCTTCTCTTCTCATGTTGCTAGAGGTGTGCATAGTGTTTGAGACAACCTCAGGGCACAGAGATGTAGCGGCTTTGAAAATGAGCACCCGATTTGGTACAGAAATGTCCTATTTTGATACAGAAAACTTATTCTGGCAATTTGAAACCATTGTAGAGAGGAACTTAATGCATGACAGTAATAATTCTTTGGAAATGTAAATCCTGCAACTGGGTGGCTTGACTCATGTTCAAATCACTTCCTTAATGATGAAGCCCCTGCCAGTTTCATGTAGTTCATCATACATTAAAATAGAATATTTTAGACAGACTTGGTTAGTTTTGAGTATAGAGCCTAGTCATTTACTTGAAAAAATCAGCAGCTAGTCATACCAATTTGGTATGCTTTGCAACACTGGCAATGACAATAGGCAACATAATTTTTAAAATAAATTTCTTAAAAGAATTTGCCAATTTCTTTCTCAAGGCCAAAATTAGTCAAGGAAGTTACTCACAAGGGGAGATTTCAATGCTGGAACATTTAGATGTTCTGCAGCCTGGTGAGACTCAGAAATCCAAATCAGCTTCTCCTAGTCAGAACACAGGGAGATGGATCATCTGGGTTCAGAAAAATCATGTCTTCCCAGGATGCACTGGCCTTTCTTGGGGGCTCCTCCTTAGACTTGGCACTCAGCTAAAGGGAGGGACTTGTCCCAGCTGAAGATTAGAGCCAGAATCCTTTTCTTTCTTTTGAAACAGGAACCTTTCTCTTTTCAAAACCATAGCAGTCTTCGTGTTTTCAGGCCATGGCTGAAGGTGCTCTTAGACAGTGAAAGTCACAGCAGTCACTCAAGTGATAGGCCACAGCACTTGCTCTGGCTGAGCACTACAGAGAGTTCCTCCTGTTCAGTTGTCTGTAGAGTGTTGAGGGTCTTTTATTTCCTCATGTTAAAGTGTGTCCCTATTGCCCAGAGTTTGTTTAATATTCATGGTGCCGGGGAAGCACAAAGGAATGCCTCTACAGCCCCATGCATGCCAGGGCTTAAGGTTGCTGTATGGCACTGACAACAAAAATCATTGTATTTGCATGGCAGGATGTGTTTTCATGGGTATTTAATGTTTATGTGTCTTTCTACACTTCCTGGAAGCAGAAACTTTAGAAAAAGGGCATAAATCTGATTAACAAAAGCATTCACATCTGTTTAGTCAAGGTTTATATAACTGGAAAGCACATTCACTATTTGGACTAAATTGCTCTAATTTCATAGTGTTTAAATTAAATGTTAAATTAAAAAAAAAAAGAAAGAAGTGAATGCCATTCTTTTCAGTGATGTTATTAGACAAACATATTTTTGCAAGGAAATAATAGAAATTCTGTTATATGGACTTTTTAATTTTTAGTACAACGGATATGCAGTATAAAGCCATTCAGGCACCTGTAGCTTCTCTCTATGCATATCAGTTTTCCCTGTTAATGAATGTTACACACAATACAGGTGTCTTTTTGCTAAACTTCTAGGACTTGATTCCATATTTTATTCTTAGCAGGAAACCAATATATAATTATCTGAAAAAAAAAAGCCACAAAAAAAGGGAAAAAAGAAAATTTCAGTGTGAACTGAAACTCTTGTAATAAAAATACCTGTTTGTTTTTTCAAGAGTGCCATTGGCTTACCTCTGATCTACCTCTGTAGAGGTGATATTGCAGGCTGACCAAGCAGCTGCATGACTATGTACTGGAATTGCAAGGGAAGGCATTGCAGTAAACAGCACAGATGACAACCAGTAGTTTATGAATAATGCCCAACGTGGTGCTGAGTGATGCTGTTTGCTGTCTGTTCTTCATGTCAGAAGTGGTCAAGATCTCCACCAGCCACCACCTCTGATATAGTCCCATAGCATTTTCCATGAAACTAGACAGATTCCTGTGATTTCATTTCCATTTGAAGTACACTCTGTGAGTGGCTACACTGAGATAGAGTCTTGTCTGAAAAGGACAGTGGAGATCTTTTTGCATTTCAAGAGGACATGTTTTATTCCCCTTTGGGGTTTGCAAAGCAAATGTGTGTTAAATTTATTACAACCTCACAAGAAACTTACACCTTCTTCCATTTATGCATCTGTGTAAGTGCCAACCAGCAAAAAGCACTTAAAGGTTTCCTGTAGTCCCAACAGCCAACAATATCTGAACATTTCATAGTGAGACACGGAAATGAGGCAGGTGGCCAAGAGCACATATGGCAGCAGTGACATAAACATACGGAAATTACACTTGAAACATGAAGTGGGTGGGTCATATTTACTAAAACAAATACCTTGTATTTTAGGGGCTAAGCATTTTCTGAATGAGGATGATTGTTGCATATGTGTGCCATTGAAGGTTTTGTGAAGTGTAAGTTGTGCTCTGTTAGGAAAAACAGATGGGCCACCAACATACCTCCAGAAAACCAACAGTCTACTAAAGCGATCAGTATTTCTGAGTAAAGCATCTTTAATCTGTGAGACTGCTGGTTATGTACTGTTTTGCTTTTTGCCTACTCATAGAACGAGAATGTACTTTTGTGCCAGGGCTCACAAAGGCTTACAGCTCAAACTTGATGGCTTAAATAGAGCTCTGAGAGGGCTGGGCAGCACAACAGCGTCCAGGCTGGGCTTTGGGAACCCTTAGCCTCAGGAATGCTGTGTGACCTCTGCCTCTTATTCAGTGGGTGAGTGGAATGAGCTGTAGCCCAGGACTTATACTGCAAGCACTTCAGTAGCTCAACCTTGTCAGCTTCCTTTGCTTGACTAAGCTTCAGTGAACAAAAGAAATTAAAACCTCAAGGATCCACATTTAGATACAACTGCATTCCTGCACTTCTGGTTGCCAACAGAATGAAAGCAAAGCATAATTTCCTTCAGAAAACCAATGTATTTAATAAAATATGTAGGTTGTAAAGCACATTACCTGAAGTACAATACTGTGAATTGGAGTGTGAAGATTACCTTTCTCTCTACCCATTGTTCATGTTCAGGTTTATCAGAACTTCCAGTGAAGATACTGCTTTCTGCAGGACTGCAAGCTAAAAAGAATCAAAAAATCAATGGTAGCTTTGCATCCCCTAAGTGCTGAAGTAATACATTACAGATAATACTTCTACAATGTATCACTCACTTCCCATAGCAAAGTGGAAAAAAATGTCCCTTACTGATATATCAGTGCAAAATTTAAGAATGTGAGTCATGCTTTGGCCACTCAAGTTTTAAATTATCTAAATGGCAGAGATTCTGTCATCTTCCTTAAGCAACCTCTGCATTCATGCTGAAAACAATCTGCTGCTGCTCGAAGTTTTTCTCTGTTAACTTTTATGCCATTGCTATTGCCCTGTACTACCTACATCATTCTTTTCTACTGCTGGTAGTCCTGTTTGGATAGTAAAATTGCCCTTAAAACACTAGGATTTTTGTCTGGCCTTTTATGTTGCACACATATTTGTAGATCATATCTAATGAATAATCATTTTGCCAGGTGCTCTCCTAAGGCTCTCACCATGTAACTACCAAAATTAATAGCAAAAGTCTGTTGGGTACAACAGTGGAGAAACAAACCTTTGTTAAAATCAAGCCTGCTACTATCCTAGTTATTATCCAGGAGCAAGATCCTGGATGCAGCAATTTCAATAATGTACTGTCCACACAAAAAACCCTAAGTTATTGCTGGGATCATTGTTACGATAATGGCAGACTTAAGTCTTAGGCATGTAACTGCTTACTCGGCTACAGGGAAAACATATTTAACCTGTAAAGTTTGTGTCTTAAGCACAGGAGCTAAGATTGCCGTCATGGGAGTCAGCTAAAGAAAACACATATATTATTTTTCTGGCTGTTTATTTTGAACATTTGGCAGCCCTTTGTGAATAGTTAGCATCATTTTTCCCTGAACTTACTCTTTCAGAAAGCTCAGAAAGAAATGAAAGGTTCTTAGAAAGATATATAGATATATATACATCATACCTTTAGAGGGGTTTTAATAGGTTATTCGGAGTATTTTGCCAGGCCTGTGGCGTAACATTAAACTTGCCAACCCCTTCTTGCAGTCACCGCGCTCACTCCGGAGGGGGACAACGAGAGGCAAAGGGGAAACCCAGCGCCCATTTCCGCGACGCCAAGGATGCCGCTGCTATCACCCCCAATCCTCCCGGGGCCGGGGCGCGCCGTGCCGGGGATCCCCGCGCCCCCTGCGCGGGCCTCCGCCCCACAGCACCCACCCTGCCACGTCCCGCAGCCCCAGCGGAAACCTCTCAGGGCTCAGCCACAGCACAGGCTACCGCCCACCCTCCACCGCCCGAGCCGCCCCCCTCGCCGCCTTTGTGTCCGCGCCGGCCGCCGCCCCTTCCCCGGAGGAGAGGCGAGGCGGGGCGGGCCCGGCGGGGCGGGCCCGGCGGCGCCCATAAGTAGGGGCCGGGGCGGCGGCCACCGCCCTTCTTCGCCGCAAGCCTCGGTCGTCCTGCTGCTCTCCCGGATTACAAAGCCCGCGCCGCCGTCGCTATGAGCATCAGCACGAAAAACTCCTCGTACCGCCGCATGTTCGGCGGGGGCAGCCGCCCCAGCACCGGCACCCGCTACATCACGTCCAGCAGCCGGTACTCGCTGGGCAGTGCCCTGCGGCCCAGCAGCGCCCGGTACGTGTCCGCCTCGCCCGGCGGCATGTACGCCACCAAGACGACGTCGGTGCGGCTGCGGAGCAGCATGCCGCCCATGCGGCTCCACGACTCCGTAGACTTCTCCCTGGCCGACGCCATCAACACGGAGTTTAAGGCGAACCGCACTAATGAGAAGGTTGAGCTGCAGGAGCTTAATGACCGCTTCGCCAACTACATCGACAAGGTGCGCTTCCTGGAGCAGCAAAACAAGATCCTGCTGGCCGAGCTGGAGCAGCTCAAGGGCAAGGGCACGTCCCGCCTGGGCGACCTCTACGAGGAGGAGATGCGGGAGCTGCGGCGACAGGTGGACCAGCTCACCAACGACAAGGCACGCGTGGAAGTGGAGCGGGACAACCTCGCCGACGACATCATGCGGCTGCGGGAGAAGTGAGTGTGCCGGGGGGACGCGGGTTCGGGCTGCCGGCGCCTCCCACTGGCTCCCCCCCCCCGCCCTGTCCCCTGGCGCGGAGGCAGCCCCTGAGCATCCCGAGCGGTACCGGCCGGCGGGAGGCTGTGGGGAGGGATTTGGGCGACCCCCGCTCCCTCCTCACCGCTGTCTTGCCCCTTCCAGGTTGCAAGAGGAGATGCTTCAGAGGGAGGAGGCCGAGAACACCCTGCAGTCTTTCAGACAGGTTAGCGGTGGTGGAGGAGGGAGGGGCCCGAGGAGGTGGTGGCTGTGCCTGGGGCGGAGGGTGGGAGTGCAGAAGTTTGCTTTCCTTGCACAAAGAGATTCCGTCAGTTCTCACGCAAGCCCTCCGTGTTTTCTTTAGGGGGATGCTGCGGTCTGAGGGGAGGGGTGGGAAACTATTGTCCTGCTTTATCCAAGTCTAGCCCGTTTTACAAAAACCGCCCCAACGTGGAATCACTTTCCGATCCAATAAAAGTGAAAGGGGGCCATCTGCTCGCTTGGCTGAAGGGTATTAATGGTTTCTATGGGATTCACCGTGGAATGCAGATACAGGCATTATGGCAAGTGTGGTGGCAGCAGATTGAAATAATAGATCCCTTTGTGTCAGAGAGGAGGGCGCAGTGGGCTGCATTCTTACTAAATGTGTAATGGTGCGGGCATATTTCTAGCGAAATGTGTCTATTATGGTCCAGTTTTTGTACAAAGCAGAACTCCTTTTTGATGAATCGCTGGTCAGTGCATTACTGGGCAACAGTTTCAAATTTAAGGTTTTTCATGTGGGTGTTTTCTGCTGACAAGAAGCAGACAATATGTTCCTTGGGGCGAGGTCACAGGATTGAGCCTGCCTCCTCTGGGTGTCCATTAAGAACACGGAATTTAATCCTCTGCAAAACAAAGATACTAACCTAAGAAACAAGTTATGTTAGAGTTCAGTCTTTGTAGGATGCTGTGATGTTACCCGAATAAAGTAAAACCTACATGACAACCAGAAACAACTGTGCAAACAGTGTTTGAAAATTCTTAAGCTCAAGTTTTCACTTGTGCAAAACCAGCTTTCAACTTCGATTAAGCTTTGTTTGGACTAGGAGATATTTAGGAATGTGCCTTCTCAAAACAAGGTCTCTTCCCTAAAACTGCTGGTGTAAAACAGCATTGCTAGCATTCTTCCAGGCTGGAAGTGACTGCCCATATCTCCAGGCAGCTGGGTACGGGCTGACTTTGTCCCAGAGCTCTTCATAGGCATTTTTAGAAGTCACTATTCAGGAAATCAGTACTTGATTGTCAGTATTTTCCTGGGAAAGGCTTTTGGCTGCATTATGTTTATAGTCCTTGAAGGAGAGCAGGTGTGTTCATGAGATAGTGTGGGGAAACTGAAACACCTATTCCCATTCAGAGCCTGGGAATTCAGTCTCCACTGGCGCTCTGAGGACAGAAGTTTGAAACAACAGTTTGAGATACTGCCTTAATTTAAACTTCTGGGGTTTTTTTGAGTGCTAAGACAATTTAATGTAGTATGAAGTTCTATGAAGGAGCATTTAACTTAAGTTTTAGAGAACCTCATCTACTCTGATTCATTGCTGAATTCAGTTGAAGGATCAATTGACTTAAGGTTGGCTTTTAAATGATCTTTCATATTTAATTGGTGCACTCTAGGCATGTCTGTATTTCAAACCAGTCGAACTTTATGAAGGCTCTAGGCTTTAAAGTGAACTTGGCTTGCTGCGCATACCCCACACTGATTATCCAGCTCTTCCCTGTACTTTGGGACGGCATCACTCAGGAGCTCAGCCTCTAACAGATGTGTGCATGCAGGACAGTCAGAATTGGATCCATTTAACCTCCTAAACTGTAGCTTGTGCGTAAGAAATGCAAATCATTGTCTGTGGAAACTATACTAAATCTACTCATGACATAACTGGTGCATGCTGGTGTGCTTGATTTGAACTTCAGTCATACCTCATTTTTCCTTACTGGCAAGGGTGGAGTTAACATGCAGGTTTTGAAACCTAAATCTGTTTCAGTCTAAGTTTTGTTCTTCTGAAAGTGAAATTAAATTCCTAGAACACAGAAGCTGAAATATCCTGTTATGCTTTCCATTTTAAAGAAATGTGCAGCTTTTTATTAAATCATTATATTTTTCCACTGGAAAGTTGTATAGATTTGGAACACTTCAGCAGGTACTTTGCTGTTCTGATGTATCATCAAAGCTACTTTTTACTTGATGGAACAATTCTGTACTTCAGTATTTTAAAATAAAGAACAAATATTTGAACTTAAGCTTTTATTTCCAAAAGCTGCCTGTTTCAGAGACTGTTCAGATCATACGTACTAAATTTTAATTTATTTTTTCTGGGCAAAGATGTGATTTTACTCATGTGCTGAAGGACACACTGCATAAAATAAATGAGGAGGTTCAGTGAGTACTTTCCTTTGGGGCAGGACAAGCATCACAGTTAGTGAGAACGTTATTTACTGCAGCTTTGCCAGCTAGTCCAGCGGCAAGGAATAGGTCCTGAACCCGTGACAAGACTAACGCGTCAGGTCCTGGCTAACAGGAGGTTTGTCTGAGGTAAAAATGGATGCTCAACCCTGCAAACTGTGTGGCTTGCATTGAAGAATCTCCTAGAATAAAATCAGTGCATACTGCAACTGCATGTATCTATAACTTGTATGTGTTTGTTCAGGCTACAGGTAGCTTATTTGTTTATGTGGTTCTCCATATATCTGAGAACTACTGAAACACGGAATCTTAATGATAGGAAGTATATAAATGATAGCATATAGTAAAGTACCTACCGTATATTGTAAGTGTCTTCAGTTTAAGTTGTTTTCAATTTACCATAAGGTCCTAAAATCCTGTAGCTATTCTGTTGTTACGAAAAAAATTAATAGCCTTCAGGGTAAAGATTTCTCTAAAATCCTCTAGAAAATCTTTGGATGTCTGGCCAATTGTGTAAACATTTTGGGTCATAGCCATGTAATTTTCTGCTAGAATGATCTTGAGGGGTTTTGGGGGGAGGAGAACAAATTAATTAGGAAATTCTTTCCCTGAACTGAAAAACAGAGCTGATCTGAACTGTGGGTGTAAAACTGGAATTGATAGAAAAGTTATGGAATGACGCGTGAAAGGAGTGTTTTGCTGGATAAAGTAAACAAAATAATTTTTCTGGAGCAAGGACCTTGCCCCAGAGTAGGAGTGATCCAAGGAAGGCTTTCTAGGAGTCTAAAGAAAACACTCCTTTCAAAGGTGCCATAATAAAGAGAGCTGCTGATTAGGAATGCTTATGCTTTGGGCAATCCAAAATAGCTTTAGAGTAAGCCGTGAGAACCTGATATGTTAATACCCTGTGAGCACAAGCATGTGGCTGTGTATGTAACTAGTGTGAAGGAAACAATCTTCCCCTTTGCAAGCTAAACGCCCTACACATTCAAAATGCAAAAAGTTCCCATTCAATGTTTAAAGTTACGTTTTTGAACTAATTCAGGCTGCTCCCATGTAACATCCATGACGTGTCTTCTGTTATCCTCTAAATGAATTTTTGCTGTTGATTAAGACTATCTCAGTCCAGCAAAAGGTGGAGTCTTTGCCAGCAACTGTGAGGGTGTAGGCAATGATGAGTGGCTCAGTTTGTTTATGCTCATACCTTCTTTTTCTCAAGGGAGATCTGTTGACCTGCATGAAGTAAATGCTGCAGTTCCTATACGTACCTCACCAGCTTTACAAGTATGCTTTAAAACTGTGATCTGTGGACTTTAGGGACTCTGTCTTTGGTCACCAAGGAGTCCATAAGTTAAGCCCACTGATAGGCATGAAGGCACATGTGTTGCACTTTCAAAACCCACTGAAAAGTGGAAGTTTGCAGATTGCAAGACTTAACACTTTTCACTGTAGTCAAGCTAGAAGCGCTTAGTGCTGACTTCTGACTCAAGTACTTGTAGGATTTACACCCACCATGATCTGTGTGCTCTTGATCATGCTTAGCGGCATGTCAGCAAAAATGATACAGTCAGCGTAAGTGGTATAGTCTGCAAATTCACAATGAAGGTGTATATAATTGTTTAAGGCTAGGTTAGGAGATGGCCAAAAGGTTTTTTTACAGCTTTTGATTTCCTGTTGTCTTGTCAAAAAGCTCAGATGTAGCATCAGTCTGTATGCTGCTGAATGTGCTGTAAGAGACTTTTCTACATCAGTTTTGTAAGATTATGATTCATTCTTCTCTCTCATCAGGATGTTGACAATGCCTCTCTGGCACGTCTTGATCTTGAGCGCAAAGTTGAGTCCCTGCAAGAGGAGATTGTCTTCTTGAAGAAGCTTCATGATGAGGTAAGCTGAGAAACGAGGTCTGTGTTTAGATGCAGACTGTCTAGCAAGGCAGCTCTTTGCTGGTTCTGTCCCAGAGTCCCCACCTGTGTATGATCTGTGTGCTTTTGTGCAATAATCTTGAGTGTCTGCTTCTCTCTAAGGAAATCCGAGAATTGCAGGCCCAACTCCAGGAACAGCACATCCAAATTGATATGGATGTTTCTAAGCCTGATCTTACTGCTGCCCTGCGTGATGTTCGCCAACAGTACGAAAGCGTTGCTGCTAAGAATCTTCAGGAAGCTGAAGAATGGTACAAGTCCAAAGTAAGTAAAATGCATCAGGCACTGGAACTAATTGTATGTAACAGCTTTGCTGTAGCACTTGCTGTTCCCTCTAATGGACACGAACATAACTGTGACACAAAGTCTTGTTTAAAATCCTAGTCTGGGAAGGGTACAACTGAAAACATTTTGTGCCATAACTACAGCATCAAAGTAATGGATAAACACTGGGAGTCTTTCTTGTGCTTGTACCTGAAAGCAGATGTTGGATGAAGTACTGGAGAAATGAGTGAAAAAATTATGGAAAGATGGGAAACGTACAGGGTGGGAAAACAAGTATGAAAGCTTGCCATGAATTCTAATATAACAATTAGAGAGGCATTTTAAGAGCAATGCTAATGTTTAAGCATTTCAGGTGCTAATCCTTGTAATACTTTCAGTTGCTCTCAGCTGCTGTGTCCACAGAAAGTCTGTTTCACCATTTCTGTTGAAGTGTTACGCTAACCAGACTGGGGTTTTCCAGTTTGCAGATCTCTCCGAAGCTGCTAACAGGAACAACGATGCCCTGCGCCAGGCCAAGCAGGAAGCCAATGAGTACCGCAGACAGATCCAGTCTCTCACCTGCGAAGTCGATGCTCTGAAGGGAAGCGTAAGTAGAAGGCAGCAGTTGTTGTTCTTCATTGCAGCTTTAAGCACTGCAGTTTAATTGTGAATTCGGATGTGAATGCAGGTGATCTGCCGTGCAATTCAGCAGCATGTTAGTACTTTTGAAAAGGATGCTATGGGCTCAATTTGTGTCCATGCACATCAGTTCACTGGCTAGATTGATACACTGAACTAGTCTTACTTAAGCTGTAAACAATGAGTTCATTCTCTTGGTATAATATTCACTGTTTATTTAGGACTTTCTGAAAGTGTTTATGCCTTGTCTGTCAGGTACAGCTCAAGTTATAAAAAAAACCTTCAGGAGCAGTAAAATGTGCAAATTTTGCTGTTGCTGGAACGTGACTGCCTTAAGGACAGGATTGAAATGGATGTAACTGTGTTTAGCACACCTGCAAATCTCCTCTAGTAAGGACTGCCTGCATGCTGACTTGAATTGCATGTGTTGAGTTTACTATAAAGGATGGCTTTGCCACCTGGTAAAAGAAATATGTGGCACATCTCAGATCACATAGCAGAATAACCCTCTTTGACTTTGCAAAGGGAAGATATGACAAATTTGGGACATGTCTGGGCATTTTCAGAAAGTATGCTAATGTAACACAACTTTCCCTTTTTTAAAATGTTAAGGGTCTTGAGGGTGGGGAAGAGTGACTGAACTGCAGCAGTGCTTGATTTCACTATTCTCTTCCAGAATGAGTCCCTGGAGCGCCAGATGCGTGAAATGGAGGAGAATTTTGCTGTTGAAGCTGCTAACTACCAGGACACTATTGGCCGCCTGCAGGATGAGATTCAGAACATGAAGGAAGAAATGGCTCGCCATCTCCGTGAGTACCAGGACCTGCTGAATGTAAAGATGGCCCTTGATATTGAGATTGCCACCTACAGAAAACTGCTGGAAGGTGAAGAGAGCAGGTAATCACATGCAGACACTTTTCTAAAACCAGTAATTACTGGAAGATACTTTATACCCATGTCTGATTTTATCAATTTCTTTTTTCCTTCAGGATTAACATGCCTATTCCAACCTTTGCTGCTTTGAACCTGAGAGGTAAGCTGTTTCTGCTACTTCAGTTTAGGCAATTGCTCTATCATTAGCATGAGGGTTCTGGATAGTTCCTTTTATGCTGGTTTTTGAGCTTGTATAAGTGCAGTTGGTTGTGAATACTCTTCTTGGATCTAACTACAGTATTTGCAATTACTTAATCTTGGATGGTAGCAGCTCTTTTGTTCCTGGACACATTTTTGAATATTGGTACATAGCAAGTAATGAGTTTGGATACCTGCTGAAAGTGCTTTAAGGGGCACAGAGAGAACATGTAGAAGACCTGGCTTATACTAAATTGGGATTCTGAAAGTAGACACTAAAATCTGTTACACCCCATTTCTTTGAGGGGGCACTTTGTCTAGACTATTGGTAATAATACATCTTCTTCTGCAGAAACCAACATTGAGTCTCAGCCAATGGTTGACACTCACTCAAAGAGAACACTTCTAATTAAGACCGTCGAAACTAGAGATGGACAGGTTGGTGGTAACTTTTAATTTTATTTCTATCACAGCTGGTTACCTTAAATTCTTAAGTTTGTCTACTGCTTACTGCAGCTTGTAAGTGGTAGTAAGTATTGAGTAGAACAGCAATTGGCACTCCAGGCTGTGTGACTGAACATGCAGGTATAGCAACCAGGATTCTATGGAAAAAAAATTCATCTGATAGTAAAACCTTAAGTTGCTGACTGTTACTTGTGTATTGGGTATTTAAGTTCAGCTGAGTTAGCAAGTTCTCAAAAGATTTCCTTAGGAAAACGTGGCAGGAAATACAGGTACTTTACTTGCTTAGGATAAGATGCTGTTGTTGGTGTAAGTAAATAAAACTTAAATTATTTCTGTATGCTATTTACAAACTAGAATTTCTCAGAAGTGAAAGCTGATACCTGCTTGTTCACATTTTGGAAGTGGATGTTCCACTTCTAACTCTTAAAAACCCCACAGCAGTCTTCCTACTAAAACTTAGTGCAAGTGTTTCTGTTTTTTATTAGGTTATTAATGAAACTTCTCAGCATCATGATGACTTGGAGTAAAGCTGAAGTGACGATGCATACTTACTAAAGGAGAAATTCTTACCAGCAAGATTGAAAAAGTCCATGTCTTAAAGGAAGAAACAGCTTTCAAGTGCCTTTCTGCAGTTTTTCCATGAGCGCAAGATGATTATGCTAGGAAATAGGTCTTAGATCTTACAAACTGACTCTCCCTGAAGGATTAGAGTTTACAATGGAGCCTAGTTTACAAATAGCAATATCTTGTGCTGCAATACTGTTTTTAAGTATCTGAATTCAATAAAACTGCTTTTTCCAGCACAGTATGAGCAACCTGTCGCTACTTCAATAAATCTTTGGAAAATGGCTCTTGATGTGTTCTAATTTGTTAACTTCATGACTTTCTGGAAAGCCATAACAACATAATGCTGGAATTATTATACGGTTGACATCTCTAATACTGGCTGTGTGGAATGCTGTTTTTTTCAGTTTAACTAGATAAACTGTCTTACTCATTTACTGCTTAGGTTTTGGAACCAATTAAAATGGATTATAACTGGCAGATGCATAATGTATTATGATATTTCTTATCACTTGAATAAAATGATACTTCAAGCTAATAAAAAGTAATCTTGCTTCCATATACTAGTTAATGCAGTTACTAAATGTCAGGAATGCCTGAAGTACCTTAAAACTTGGCTTTATAAAACACAGTAGTTATGTAGCAGAGAAATAGTTCATGTGGGCCCTTATCTCAGACAGCACCTTGCGAAGTTAACAGCTGACTTGGTGCATTAACTTATTTTTCTAGGAAAAACTAGTTCCCAAAGGCTTGTTGGTATTACAGAAGCTAAATGAAGGCTTTGGCTGGAGTGGGGGTTAGGAGAGACTAACCTGCCTTTTTGCTGACAATTCCAGTATTTAAACCCCTTTTACAAAAGGAGAGCTACCATGCTTGGTGTTCTCTGCTGAACATCAGTGTAAATGCAGGTTCCACTCTGCCTTGCCATAGTCTTCCAGGAGGCAGTAGTGGAAGTCCTCTCTGAACACTTAAGTTTTCTTCTGCAGAGCAGCATACTTGTCAAATTTAAACACAATAAGGACCCACAGCACAGCCCCATGAAAGTAGCTACTGTGTTCCATATTACTTCTGTAAAGCCTGCTTTCTGTAAGCTTTTACTGAGGTACAGATTTTCTGGAATGAGTAAGTGCAAACTGAAGTTGTTCAGTAAATATGAATAGCATTCAGAGTAAGGGTAGTACTTCCATGTTGTACAGACACTCTTGCTATAGCAGTTTGGAACTGATCTGTAAGTAAAACTTACTGTTGCCTCCATCTGATAGGGGTGAAAACAATTTACTCCTTTCCCATCCTTATGGGACTAAGGATCTTACTTATTTTTTTTGCTCTTTCCTTTGCTCAAGTGTGTGACTAACTGGATGCAGTGCAGGCTCTGGAGGGGCTGTGGGGGCAGAAGGAGTCTGCTTTTCTCATTCCAGGTGCTGGCAGCACCAGGTTAGGAGTCCTGCAGCCAGGATACTGAAGAGGGAGGTGGGCAGTCCCTGGCGTGTGCTGAAACCCTCTGCAGCTCCAACATACAAGCATCCTGAAACCTGAAGGTGGGGCCTAGGGCATGAGGGCAGTTTACATCTTTGAGCCACCCAGGGAGAAGAAGCTGCTGAAGCTGTTCTTCACAGCAGAAAAGCACCTAAGTTTTCAAACAAGGCATGGTGCTGTTCTTACCCCACTTTTCTCTAGTAAGTGTTCAAAGAAGACTTCAGCCTCCCACTTCCCATCAGGCCAGGGGGGAGTTTTCTCTTCGCTGTTACACCAAACATGGGCTGATGTTACATGTAAATCCCTTAGGCTGGGATATGTCCCTGTCCAGCTTGG